>JAPKLW010001109.1:65877-81175 GCA_026898455.1 Plectranthus barbatus
GATTTTGGTTTAGATATATCTTACCATATCTAGGTTTTATATTCCTTATGTGTTTAGGAATATCTCCCTATATATACCCCTGCTCCGCACCAATTGTAATTGTCACATACTTTGTATTTTCTTCACCATAATAATATCATCACCGAGGAGGCTTGAAGAGTGGACGTAGAGCTTACGCTCGAACCACTATAATTCTTTGTGTTCTTGTATTTTCTGTTAGTTATTTGTGTCGCAATCGCTTCAATTCACAACATTCCCGTTAATCTCATAAACCAGACAAAAACCACCTCACCCTCATGAAAATCTCATAGACAAGACAAAAAAAATGAAGTAAGGCTCAAAAGGGGTTGACTAGGGATAAAATCTTTTTGTAAGGGACAGTATTTAGGATAAATTGGCTAACAAAGATGGCCTAAAATCATTTTCTAGACTTGTTCTCACTTTGCAGTCTTGAAAAAGAAACAATGAAAGTTCTAGAGATTACACACATGCAAAAAATTCACATCAAACGAATTAAAAGCTCAAAATCCTCACTTAGGTGCAATTTTGTTCTTCCATTGTAAACATCAAATCAAAACTCGATTCATCAAGTAAGTGCATGTTTCAAAATCTAACCCTTCATGTGGTATTCTACATTCATAGGCTACTTCAATCACAATCACAATCAATTCAGACTATCTAAAGATCAATCATCAATCTCAATTCGCATTCAGAAGAAACAGTGTTCAATAAAAAAATTGAAAATCATTGTCAATACAGAGATTTCAAACTAAACTAATATGAAAAAAATTTAAATGCACGAAAATGCACGAAACATACTTAAAATAAAACGGAGAAAAGTTTCAAGTTTATGTTCACATCCCCCCAAACTTATTTCACTCAAAGAGTGGAAAAAGTTTGAGAATCAGACACAGATTTGAAACACGTACCTGGTGGTCAACCTCGGACATTGACATTTTATCCTTGTTCTTTCTCCAGCTTCAAGCAATTCACTCTGCAAGAGTTTAGTCTTTTGCGCCGATCGGCATACTTCTATGTCGATCGATGTGGCTTTCATGCATCAAGCATCAAACTAGCACGATATCACTCTCCCTTTCGACCATGCTACTTTGATCGACGAGAGCTTGCGTCAGTCGACGTGAATCTCAAAGTCTACCTCCTCAGACTGGGTCGGTTTGAACTCCATTAACTCCTTGTGTCGACCAACACACATGTGTGTCGATCGATACAAGCACATGTTTTTTTTTGAAAAAAAACTTTAGAACAAAAACAGGAAAGAAATTGAAAATATACAAGGAAATATTGGGTTACCTCCCAATAAATGCTTTATTTATTGTCGTAGCTTGACGTTACCTCATGAGATCATCAAGGAGGAGATTAAGTCCACACTCGGCGGCCTACCTTGTCGATGGTGTAGATTAATCTGTTGCGCACTATCGTTGTAAAATCGAATCTGGAAGGCTTAGTTGCTAATTTCACCCCTTCATTTTCGCGTTCCCACTCTATTGCTTCAGTTTCATCTTCATCGTCTTCCTCTTCCTCTCCCCCTAGGTCAATCTCATTACACTCTTTTTGCTTTCGGCTCTTGTTAATTGCAAAGGTAATCTTCCCGTTGTTTGCTCGAAGTGTAATTTCCCCATTCTTGTAGTCGATAAGGGCTCCACTTATATCAAGGAACTCACGCCCAATGATCATGGGCATGCTCTCGTCTTCCTTTATGTCATGGACAACGAAATCCATGGGAAAGATCAAGTGACCAACCCGGATGAGCACATCTTCTATGATTCCTTTTGGGCGAGAAACCGTGCGGTCCGCCATCTGATGTATGATGGTAGTTGGTCTCATCTCTCCAATATTGAGTTTCTTGAAGAGTGAGTAAGGCATAAGATTTATGCTAGCACCGGTGTCACACAGTACCTTCTTGAATTCCATCCCACCAATTTCCACAGGTATGGAGAAGCATCCAGGGTCGCTCCTCTTGATTGGCAGGTTCTTCTGAAGGATCAAGCTACATTCCTCGCGAATAGGGACAGTTTCGTTCTAGATGAATTGTTTCTTTTCGCTCGTGAGCTTTCGGTGGGATCTCATATAGCCCGGTATCTCCCGCAAGGCATCGATCAGATGCAAATTAATATTTACCTTCTTCAGAGTGTCCACGAACCTTGCATATTTGTCATCCTCTTTCTTCTTCAGATATCGCTGAGGAAAGGGCATTGGAGGTTTTGGAATGGTCTTGGAATAAGATTTCTCACCAACAACATCTCTCAACATCGACCACTGTGGACAAACATCGGTCGATGTTGCAGTTGGAGGTTTGCGCCGATTGATGCTAAGTGCGTCGATCGACGTGGAATCGTCGATCGCTATTTTAGCTGATGGCTCGAGATTGGACACGTTGACCGATGTAGGCTGTGAGTCGGTCAACACCGAGCTACCAAAATTGGGAATTTTCTCTCCTTTCTTCAGTTTCTTCATCTCTTGGCTTCTCCGGACCCTCACAGCTTGTCCCAGACCTCAGTTTGATGGCATTCACAGCTTTTCTCTTCGGATGGACCTCAATTGTGCTAGGTAGCTGCCATGGCTTTGGTTGGTTGCCCAATTCAGTTGCAATTTGGCTCAATTGGGTATCGAACATCTGCATGTTCTTTGAGATGTTGTTAACTTGATTTTCGATGTTCTTCAGCTCTTGCTCAACCTTTCCAAATCTCATATATGAACTTTGTATGAATTTTGCAAGAATGTCCTCAATGTTCGGCTTCTTTTGTTCCACAATTGCTCCTTATTGAGCTGTAAAACCAGGCGGAGACATCTCGGCACCATTTGGGTTGGCAGAAGAGAATCTGGGGTGGTTGCGCTAAGCATTGGAGCTAAAATATTGATTCCCTTGGCGTTAATTATATTGATAATTACCGGCATAATTCAACTCAGCGGGGACTAATGTAGTTTGCATATTTTAGGAGCTTGCTCGGTTCACATAATCTGCATCCATCGACACAATAGCTTGAGATTGGGCTAGCTCGACAGCAGCTATGGTTTGACTAGCCTCCAATCTGTTGAAGTCTTCGTGAAGCTTCTTTACTTCTTGTAGCAGATCCAATCCCCCACTAACTTCTACGGATTTGGCGGGCAGTTGTCTTTGTGTAGGCCACTGATAGCTATTCATGGCCATCTTGGTGAAGAGTTCCATGGCTTCCTCCGTGGTCTTCAAGGTGATTGATCCTTTAACTGACGAATCAACATTTTCCTTCATTCGCGGCGTTAACCCTTCGTAGAAGTGGCAGGCATGTTCTTCCAAGTCAATCCCATGACCAGGACAGGCTCTGAGTAGCTCTTTGAATCTCTCCCATGCCTCGTACATCGTCTCATTGGCCTCTGCATGAAGTGAGTGTTTTGCGCCTTCCTTTTCATAGTCACACTGGGAGGAAAGAAATTGAGTAGGATTTGTGATCTCAATTCCTCCCATGTACCAATCTGAGTCTGGTCTACTCCAGCGAACCATGCTCTTGCCTTGTCTCGTAGGGAGAATGAGAAGAACTTCAATCTAATTGCATCTTGACTCACTCCGTTGATCTTGATGTTGTCACATAGATCGATAAACTAAGTTAGGTGCACATATGGGTCTTCAGTGGGCCTTCCCCCAAACTGGTTCTGTTGAGCCATTTGAATCAGGCCAGTCTTTAATTCGAAATTGTTAGCATTGATGTCAACTCTGAATCCGCCTTTTGCATGCTGGGGTTGGAACCTCTGCTGGATGGTTCTTCTTGGTTGTGCTTCTTCACCTTGCCTTATTTGATTTTGTAGTAGTGCTAACTGGCGTTTCGCTCTGCATAATCAGCCTCGATCTCTCTCAGTCGGTCTCGAAGCCCTTAGACTTCTCCAACGAGTGCTGCTGTTTCTTCTGGTGTTAGATTTGGACGTTGCTCATTTAGTTGCACCATCTCAACAACTTATAGTCTCTCTTTTGCTCTTCTTCTTCTATTCCTTCTGCAGGTTGATTCAATCTCGGGGTCAAATGGTTCAAGTGGTTCCCCTTTTTGTCTTTGTTCATGCACTACCTGCAAAAAAAAAGAATTTTTAATTTTAATGTACAAAATTCGAAAACAGTAAAAATAGAGCCTCAGTGTCGACCGAGGTGAGTCTGAGTCGATCGATGCGAGAAATTTGTCTGCATCAACCGATTCAAAGGTGCATCGATCGACTTGAAACACTAATACGTGCATCAATCGTAGCAAGCTATGTCGACCGATACCGAAACCAAAAACAAAAAATAAAAATTGTGAAAATAAAATTAAAAATACAACTCAATCCAAAAATCTTAACAAAACTAGTAATAGGCACTAAATCTATCTATTCTCCGGCAACGATGCCAATTTGGTCATTGATATTTCTACCAGATTAATTGCATATATAGTGGTCAAATAAATTTATACTCGAATGCCGAACCCACAGAGAAAAGATATTCGAAATAGTCATATGTACTAAAACACAGTTTTAGATTTTTTGTTTGAGTAATTTAGAAATCAAATTTCGTTTTATTAAACTAGGTAGAGAAAATAAAATAGGATTAAATCAAATAACACGAAACATAGATCCTAGGGAAGAAATCTTATTATGGATAACATGTAAGAATCAATTAAATTAACAGGTGGAATACTGCAATTATGATATATTTCTTGGGTCCGGCAAATATGACCTAGATTACTAATTAGTGACTATCAAGAACACCAAATTAGACAATCTCATAAGCAAATCAGTTCAATTCCTACAGTCTAATACATCTCAGCTGGATAGTATAGAGTATATCATGCATTCCTAATCCCACTATAAATATTCACCTTTCGGTCCTTCTATTAATAACTAGACATCTAAATTAATCGTCACCTGAAGAAAACGGCGGCCTTAACTTCATTCAACTCAAGAAATTACAATGGGACGGCTGCTACATATATACACGCATGCTAGGGTTACATGTTGATCTCACAAACCCTAAAAACTAGGAAAATATATATGTAAAATATATATACAAATCTTCTATTCTATACTCTCGCGATTTAGCAAATCTTATAGAATCGCAACATACAAATCTTCTATTCTATACTCTCGCGATTTAGCAAATCTTATAGAATCGTAACACCCCCCCTCAAGTTGGCGAGTGGAGGTCTCGAACTCCCAACTTGACTGACAGGTATCGCAGTTGATCCGCACTATGTGACTTCGTGAGGATGTCTGCAATCTGCTCTGAAGTGCTGATCTCACTTAGCTCGATTTCCTTCGACTCAACTCGTTCTCGCATGAAGTAGCAGTCCATTTCAACGTGCTTAGTTCGTTCATGATAGACCGGGTTCTTTGCTATCTGTCGAGCTGCTTGATTATCACAGTAGAGGCGAGTTGGTTGTCGTTGCTCAGTCCCTAACTCCTTAAGTAGCCATCTGAGCCAAATCACCTCACTAACAGTGGCTGCCATTGCCCGATATTCAGCTTCTGCCGATGATCTCGACACAACTCCTTGCTTCTTTGTTCTCCATGACGCGGGAGCTCCCCCAAACTTGATTATGTAACCACTGCGAGATCGGCGTGTCATATGGCATCCTCCCCAATCAGATACAATGTGCAGTCAGCTCCATATCATCGTTTGCTGGTAAGAAGATACCTTGGCCCACTGTTCCCTTAATGAATCGCACTATGCGAAGAGCAGCTTCATGATGCGTTTGTCTGGGCTTAGACAAAAATTGGCTGAGAATACTAACATCATATTGAATGTCGGGCCTCGTGATAGTAAGGTATAGTAAGCATCCAATCAAGCGTCTGTACTGCTGCTCATCAACCTCGGCAGTGTTATCCTCCACCTCCAAGTGTGCAATCTGTTCCATGGGTATTCTACTTGGTCTGCAGTCTTCCATCCCGATATCTTTTAGTATGTCCAACGCATACTTTCGTTGTGACAGCACCATCCCTTCCTTAGATCGAGCCGCTTCGATCCCTAAGAAATATTTCAATGGTCCCAAGTCTTTTATACTAAACTTCTCGTCCAAAAGTTCCTTGACACTTTGGATTTTATCACCATTATTTCCAGCTAGTAACACATCATCTACATATATCAAAGTTGCCACAAAGGTGTCTCTATCCCTGAAGGTGAACAACGAATGATCGGCAAGTGACTGTTTGAAGCCGACGTCAATCAATGTTGTAGTAAATTTATTGTACCAATTCCTCGATGCTTGTCTCAAACCGTATAGAGACTTGCGAAGCTTGCAAACCCGTGCTTCAGCACCTTTTCTTTAGCCTTGCGGCACCTTCATGTATACGTCTTCATCCAAATCACCATGCAAAAACGTGTTGTTCACGTCGAGCTGATGTATAGTCCAGTTCCTTTTCACGCCAACTGCTAGGAGGCAACGCAGTGTAACTAACTTGGCGACGGGTGTGAAGGTTTCATGGAAGTCGACTCCCGGGACTTGCGTGAACCCCTTTGCGACTAGGCATGCCTTGTATCGTTCCACCTCACCCGTGGGCTTATATTTCACCTTATATACCCATTTCGAATCGATCGCTTTCTTGCCATGTGGTAAAGGAACTAATTCCCATGTTCCATTTAGTTCCAATGCCTCTATCTCCCTTTGCATGGCCTCTCTCCATTCTGGATATTTCGTGGTCTGCAAAAATGACTTGGGCTAGATTTGTCCATCAATTGCAGCAAGGTAACACTTGTGTGAGGAGGAACATCTATATTAAGAGATACAGTTGGTTAAAGGATGTACCGTAGAAGAAGCCATGTCGAAGGCGGGACGTGAATGGTCTATGGAACGCCGTAGTTCGACTTCATATTCTTGTAGGTGAGCAGGCTGCCGTCGAACCCTACTGCTATGCCGCAAGTCAGATATAGCAGCGGCATTGTTGACATCTTCCTCAATATTTTCAGTATCACTAATCTCCTCACCTCGCTACTCTACTTCTTCGTAAACAACTTCATCAGCCGATTTCTTTGAGTTCCTCTCAACACCACTATTTTCACTCGTCTCATAAGGGATGACGTTCTCCACGAACCGCACATCTCTGGTGGTGTACATCGTACGAATTTGGAGATCGAAGACCTTGTAGCCCTTTTGGCCATAAGGGTACCCAACGAACACGCATTTCCTTCCTCTTGCTGCGAACTTGTCATTTATTTTACTCGTATCTTTGGCAAACACAAGGCATCCAAACACCCTCAGTTGGTTGTAATCAGGGGGTTTTTGTAGCAGTTTTTCATGCGGTGAGCAGCCCTTTAACACCTTGGACGACAGCCTATTGATAATATAAGCTGCCGTTAGTACACATTCACCCTAAAATCCTATCGGCAAGTTGGCTTGGAGCCGCAGAGCCCGGGAAACTTCAAGTATGTGTCGATGCTTTTGCTCGACAACCCCATTTTGTTGAGGTGTGTAGGGGCAAGAAGTCTCAAGAAAAATTCCATGTTCACCATAGTATTGTAGCATCTCATGTGATTGAAACTCCCCCCCATTGTCCGTTCGTATGCGTTTGACAGTTCGGCCGTATTGAGTTTTAACCATATTGCAAAAGAACTTAAGGAATTTTCCAGCCTCAGACTTGAACTTCAAGAGATAAATCCAAACTCCTCTACTAAAATCATCTACGATAGTGAGAAAATAACGAGCTCCAGTAAATGAAGGGGTCTTGTAACCACCCCAAATGTCACAATGCAGTAATTCAAAACAGTTATTGGTTCGAATCGAACTAGAACAGAAAGGGAGCCTAGTCTGTTTGGCCTTCATACAAATATCACAAACTTTATGTGTCTCTCCAGATAATCCTCGTATCTTGATCCGGGATGCGTGTCCGAGTCTCTGATGCCATGTGTTATTGTCAACAACCACCGAGAAAGCTTGAAACACATCACCTACCAGCTCCATAAGATACAGACCATCACGTTGCTTACCCGCTCCAATCTGGCTCTTCGAGGTGCAATCCTGTATAGCACAACGATCCGACAGAAAGGTTAAAGTGCATTTAAGGTCATTAGTTAGACGTCTTGCTGAAATGAGATTGCACTGGAATCTTGGAACAAAAAGCACTCAACGTAAAATAATGCTGTTGGCCAATTTAATACTGCCGATCCCAACCACCGGGGCTCTCTCGCCATTATGAATCTTGGCCGGTGCTCCCTTATTGCTGGCGATGAGTGTTTCGAACATGCTCCTTTCATAGCATATGTGCTCCGTGGCACCAGTATCAATTACCCATGGCATATGTGAAGTCACATTACCTGCCATGTTGACGACCGGATCGACTGAAGAGCTACTGCCACTGCCATGACCGAGAAATTCTTTCAATTGAGTGAGCTGCTCGGTGGTGAATCCTTGTACGGCACGCGCTTCGGTCGAGGGACTGGCATCAACATGCGCTGCTCTGTGAACCGGAGGCTTCTGAATCGGTTTTCTCCACGGCTTTCCAACTCTTCAATTTTTTGGATATCCAATAATCTCGTAACAATTCTCAATGGTGTGCCAAACTTACCACAATTGCCGCATTGTAGTGGTGTTTTATCTTTGCTGCCATCGCGTCTCGAGGGATTCCCTTCTGGTCTTTAAATTTAAAAGGCTGCACCTTCCACCGTAGGGTTCCTTTAACTCGTAATCATCCTCTGTCTCTCATCCTCTGCAACAAGATGATAAGTCGTTCCAAGACTCGGCAAGGGTTTCATTCTCAACACTTGAATACGTATGGTGTTGAAAGTGTCTTCAAGCCCCATCAAGAACTCATTTAAGCGTTCTCTCTCAACCTTTTCTGCAAATAGTCTGGACATGTCGCACGTACACTTGCCGCAGGAACACTTCGGCATCGAAGAGGCAGCGTCAATGTCATCCCACAATCTCTTCATCTTGGTATAATAAGAAGAGAACGACATTTTTTCTTGTCGAGTCATCGTGAGGTTTCTCTTTAATTCATAAACCTTTGGAGCACTTTCTTTTCCAAATCTCTCTTCCAAATCCTTCCAAATTTCTTGAGCCGTCTTCGTGTGTTTGACGCTATTCCTGATGTCTTTGTCCATGGCCACAACTAGCCAACCTTTAACCATTGCATTACAACGTTTCCATAGGAGTGAATCTCCAGATTTCTCGTCCGGCATCGACAAGGAACCATCCACGAAACCATATTTGTTTTTTGCGAGCAAGCAGTTGCTCATTTCTTCTAACCAATCTTCATAATTGCCATCATTCAGCAAGTCCGTGACATAAACGTGACTGGGCTTGTCGGAGGGCCCTATGTAATAAGGCGACATAACGTCGTTGGCAATTCCTATCTTGTCGCCTGCTGCCATGAGAACGATAAGGGTTGGAATATATTCGATGGAGTATGTGTGGAAGCTATGTTTAGATCGACCGCTCTGGTACCATGAAGAAAACGACGGCCTTAACTTCAATCAACTCAAGAAATTACAATGGGACGGCTGCTACATATATACACGCATGCTAGGGTTACATGCTGATCTCACAAACCCTAAAAACTAGGAAAATATATATACAAATCTTCTATTCTATACTCTCGCGATTTAGCAAATCTTATAGAATCGCAACATACAAATCTTCTATTCTATACTCTCGCGATTTAGCAAATCTTATAGAATCGCAACATCACCTCTCGGTCCTTGAATTAATTTTGAATGAATAAATAAATACAGGAATCATGAACCTAATTAATTAATCCTAAACATGCATCCAAAATAATATTCAAACCCTAGAAATAAAAGACATAGTTAAACTGCAATAAATTTGCATTAAAAATAAAAACTGAAATTCAAATTGGCATAAAAATAAATACTAAAAATCTAACTACAGAAATTAAGGTTGAGAAGGATATATGAACTCATGTTCATATAGGGGTTGAAGTCCACTGAATAAAACTAGTCTAGAGGGGTATTTATAGTGTTTGTATGGGCTTTGCTAGCTGCATTCTATGAGAGATAGGATTAGATTTGATGCATATCTATATCCACATATCCTACTCTGAATATATCTTCAATCTTAAGTTTCCAAGGCTTCCAATTTGATATATCTCTTCAATTTTGACCAAATCTCGCCCAATATTTGTGGGAATCTTCCAAAAATACGCCAAAATCGTATGCGTCGGTCAATGTGAATTCCATGTCGACCGGTTTTAGCTGCATCGATCGATTATGCACCGTCTCACGGTTCTGGCCATGACTTTTGTTCTAGAACTTTGATTGACTCGATTCCAGTTGCATTGGAAAGCAAATTCAAAGATCTTTCTATTGTCATGCTTCATTAGCTCAAATTTAAAGTGTGGAAGAAGTCGCTTCTATTTCTTTGAACCTCCACTGCTTTTGGTATGGATATTTGGTGAATTCGACCACAAACCTGCAAAAACACACCACTACAAGCACAATACCCTCCTAGAGTGACTCATGCAACAAAAACAACTAAAATGCAACTAAAAACAAAGATAAATCAAACCAATAATGAGTGAAAATATGAACTCATCACAGCCATCCGAACATCAAGATCCGGCATAGAAAGAGACAAGGACTCAACCGTGTTAGTGGTCCTCTGCATCATCGAAACAATCTTTCGCTACCAATCCTCTATTGGTGGTGCCTGAGAGCTAGTCCCTGCTCCTCCTCCTTGTTCTTGTTTGTCGAGCCTAGAACTTGTTGGAATGGAAATACCCCGTACTAGTCAAAATGCTAACAAAGTCTTGGTGGTCCACAGAATCCATCAACAAGTTGGATCGATCCTTCAAGTCATGCACCGTAGTAAACCCGCAATGGGGCAACTCCATCACTTTCTCCCCAAACCGATAATAATAGATTCAATTACTCGTGGCCAAAAATTTCCCAACAACAATGGAAATAATGTCCAACGGCAATTCAGGAGCAAATGAACCAGACAAAGCAATACCAAAATGCTGAAAGATAGGAGTAAGCATCCCCCCACCACAAAGGGAAGGGATCTTCAAACCAATAACCCGACTCCAAGTATTCATGACAAGTCCACGCATAGAAAATTTCATCCCATGCAACATAGCATAAAGCATATACATCTCACAAAGTAACACATTCCATGACTCATAAAGACCACAAACCGAATCTCCAACTACCTTATGAATATAGCGAATGACCGGATTCTTAATCAATGATGCCTTCACAAACTTAATATGAAATGTACCCTCAGATTTAACCCCCGAAATAGATTCCCAAAAAGCAGCTACATTCACATTTTCAGGAATATAAATGTTAGGAAAATATTCCTTGATTTATATTGTAAATCTCCCTTAGGATCAAATTGTAAAAGTTTTGTTGAATCAAAGCTTAGCTAGTTGGTCGATCATTGCTGAATTCTAGCATAGTCTAGCAACTCTTTTGTAATGTCCTGTTTAGGAAATCTATCGAGTTGTAATAGTTAGAAGTGCTTGAGAAGATTGCTGAAGGATTCAGCAAATGGAACGAAGAAAATCAGATTCCAAGATACTTCGGAAATGCTAGAGTCACCAGCAGACAAAGTGACTACTAAGGAGCTAGCAATCAAATGCTGAAAAGAGATAATTTCTAAGGAGATAGCAGACAAGTGCTAAGAAGAATGATTGCTAAAGTGCTAGCAATCATATGCTAAAAGAAGAGAATGCTATGAGTATTTGCTCAGCAGTCAGCAGTAAAGATCTAGCAGAATGCTAAAGGTGTTAGCATTCACTGTTTGCTCAGGAGATTGCTAGAAGCGATAGCAATCGGGAAACAAGATATCAAGTGATAGAAGAATGCTGAAGGAGTCAGCATTCGCGAGTACTTAGCAGATTGCTAGAAGAGCTCAACAATCAAAAGACTTAGCAGATTGCTAGAAGAGCTCAACAGTCAAAACGCTTAGCAGAGTATTCCAAGCATTCTCCGATAGAATGCTAAGCAAGGAACACCTAGCAAACACTTGCTAAAACGCCCGTTCTGACAGAAGGTACAACCAAAGGACAAATAGCCTTCCCGAAGTAGGTAAAAAGGCACTGTACATGCCGGAAAGGACGAAAAGTAAGTAGCTCTTTTGGACTAGGAGGACCGTTGTGTCTAACGGGTCTGGAGATTTAAAGTTTGAATCTCCAGATATAAAAGAGAAGTCCAAATAAAGAGAAGGGTACTACTACTCTGAAGAAACCCTTCATGACTACGACTAACACTTTCTCATACGAGAGAAAGCTTAACAAGCGAACAAAAGCAAAAGGAGAGTAGTCAGTTGAGAGCTCTTTAACGAGAAAATTCAAAGCTCTCAACAACCGTAGTGTCCCCCTCATTAAATATCTGACACTACAGTGAAGAGATTCCTTGACTTTGCTCAAGAATCTAATCATTGGGATAACTTCCATCCTAGGAAGCATCCAGCAGTCACATCTATGAAAAGAGATTGACTCCCACGGGCTGTTGCCGAATCCAGGAAAGTTTGGAAGGAACTATAAAGCTTCTATTGCAGTAAAGGCAAGTTTTACGAATGTCTGCCCTTGACTTAGCCGTAGCTGCCGACCGAGAAGATCCAAGTAACGGAGGATAGTCTTGTAGTGGTTGGCTCGAAAGCTCACCACCTGCTATAGGAGATAGGCGATTCCTTGTACTTGATCATATCTTTTTAGTGAAATTCTCTGTGTTCGATTAAGGAGTGGACGTAGATCCTTAAGGATCGAACCACTATAAATATTGTGTTCTTACTGTTTTATTGTTTCTACTGTTTGATTTAAAACCTAGCAACCTCAAGTTGGTAGAGTATATCTCTAAAACAATCTTAACACCTACCTCGAGCTAAGTATTTGGAAAAGAAACTAAGTGCAAATTTCTTTATATATTCCGCTGCATTTGCTAAGTAGCTTTGGGCTACTTATCACGACTTTGATCAGGGACCAACAATAAATAGAATCCTTATCACATCCATAAATCTCATTGAGTTCTTGCCTAAGTAAAACATACTCTCTACCTCTAACCTTGAACACCTCGGAGAGGGGTATGCTTCCGGTGCCTTTCATCACCGTCACGGTGGCCATGAATTCCTTGGTAAGCTCCATGTAGGCCGGTCACATCCCCGTCAAGTAGCCCTTCCATACGAGGCCCGTGAAAAGAGTTCACACATCCATTTTCAATTACAAAGCCTCCAAGGTCTTCCAACAAGGATATCTCGTGCCCACAATATCCTTTTCCACCATCACTTTGTACCGTGCAAACTCTTCATTGCCAGAATTGGTGGAGCGACGGATTCCAGGTGTAGAAGATCCCCCACATGCTCTCTTGCTGGCCATGGAAAAAAATCAAAGGTGAGGATCATGCAAAATGAATGGGCAAAATAAGAATTTGAAATTTGGAAGTGAAAATTTCGAGAAAAATGAGTTTGGGGCAAGATGAGCCCTAATTATAGTCTAAATCTGCACCCAGCTCGACCGAACCCACTACAGTTCGACCAAAATTTTGGTCTGACCTAACCAAATTCTTGAAAAATCTCGGTTCATATCGACCAAACCCGAAGCAACACATGGCTGGGTTCGGTCGGTATTTGGCTCTGTCCGCAGCACTTTTGGATTCTTACTCGAACTTAACCAAACCCAAGGCAACACATGGCCGGGTTCAGTTGATCCAAGATGGTTTGGGGAAAAATCTTTCAAGCCGGGGTGAAATTCCTCTCTCTTTTCCAGCTCCCCGACTCGTTTTTATCCAAGATCTCAGCAACAAGGCCACGAAATCATCCCCCAAACTCAATTTTTCCAAGAACCAAACACCCTAATCTGCAAATACATCACAAGATCAATCATCCCCCAAGACAAATCTTCATTTCTACCTAAATCACTTAAACTTAACAAAATCAACCAACCCAACATTTATTCAAAATGAAAAACAACGAAAAGTAAGTAAATTGGGTTGCCTCCCAACAAGCGCTTCTTTAAAGTCATTAGCTTGACTACATACCTCATTATCTTTAATCATGATCAAAAGGAGAAGAACCGAAACTCATACCTCAATCCATTTCCCATGGCTCACCCAGAAAGAGAAGCTTTCTTCTTGCACTCTTAGGCGGAGCTTCTTCCACCGTTGCTTTCTTAGCTCTCCCATCACTTTGATTGTAGAAGTCTCCCGAGTTATCTTCATCATCCTTTTCCAAACCATCAACTGTTGGATCTAAGCTAGCTTTCAACCTCTTTGTTCCAGCTCCCCTTTCAAACACATCTCTTCTCTCAAGCACAAGATCACCATCATTTCCACCTTCCAAACTTTCAACAACCTTCGGAGGAAAAGCAAACACAACTCCTTTTCCTTGACATTGAAGAGCAAGCTCCCCATTCTTCAAATCAAATAATGCATCAGCTGTGTGTAAGAATGGTCGCCCAAAAATTAGTTGGATTCCCCTTTGATTTTTCATATCGACAACCAAGATATCTCTCGGGAAGGTGAAGTCCAACACTTCAACATTCACATCCTCAACAGCTCCTCTTAGACAAAATATTGCATGGTTAGCCATTTGGAGGACATGATTTGTTGGCTCCAACTCACCAACATCCAATTCCTTGAACAACACCCATGACATGATATTGACACTAGCCCCGGAATCACACAAAGCTTTGTCCACTTTTGTGCCCCCGATCTTATAACCAATTACAAAACTCCATGGGTCATCTTTTTGCTTGCTATCTTCCTTTCTCCTGTTGCTTCACCTCCATCACTAGAATCATCTTCCATGAACTCATCTTCATGCGAACCACTCACTGGTTTCAACTCATCATCCATCAATTTATCCAACAAAGGCACACTTTGAATTTCCTCTGCAAGTGGCATCTCAATGCCACCTTACTTAACATAGTCAAGAAATTTGACCTCTTCCGCTTAAGTTACACTCTCCATCACCACTTCTCCTTCATCTTTCTCATTTGATTCATCTTTCACGACTTCTTGCTCATCATTCAACTCCACTTTCTCCACCTTAGGAGTCATTACCAAAATCCTATCCTCATCTCCTTGCTCTTCCTCAACCACGTTGCAAATTTTCTTTTGGGTAGTTTCCATATCACTCGAAAACTTACCAGCTTGATGCTTCCCGCTCAATTGCTTGGCTATTGAAAAAAATTGGATTTGGATCTCGGCAAACATCTCATCACATTTCTCAAACCTTTTATCAAGCTCCTCATTTGGATTCCTTCTTGCTTCATGATGCTCATTCCTTGTTGGGAAATTTGGCTAAGTTTCTTTTCCCCAGTAGCTACTTGTTTAGATTCTAGTTTTTGTGTTTTGGTGGATCAAATCCTAAGTCCTACCAGCGTCAGTTTGTCT
>JAPKLW010001109.1:81185-102952 GCA_026898455.1 Plectranthus barbatus
TGAATTTCCAGTGCTACGACTGGAGAGTGGACGTAGATCAGTTGATCGAACCACTATAAAAATCCTTTTGTCTTTATCAGCTTTCTGCATTTTCATACTGATTTGAAACCCAGCACTCAAGTGCTGGTGTATATCTGAAAACTGATATAACTGTGCAAACAAGGCTAAGATATTCTAAGTCTTGAGCTACCAGCTGACCAGCCGACGCCAGTCAGCTGAGTACTCATAGTGCCAGTTGACTTACCAGCTGACAAGGTCCCAGTCAGCTGAGTAACCAGCAGAGCGTAAGAAACGATTTAACACATTTTCCGCTGCCAAGTTATACCCTGATAATCCGGGACTAACATTCCTACTACCTCGTCCCCCAATATAATCTCCTTGTAAGTTACCCCCAACATTCTCCAATTGCTTAGGAGGATTCAAAGAATTATTTGGGTTAGCATAGGAGAAATTAGGATCAAAGCGGTTGGAAGGATGATAGTACATGTTACCCGATGGATTGTAGGGGCCACAATTGTTGTTAAATCCCCCCATTCGTTGATTCATGAAGCTCACATATTTTTGGTACATTTCTTCTCTCTTAACCATCATGAAATCATCCTTCCTTCAACTTTTCACTTTCATTCCTTTCATCCACCGCCTTTACCATTCGGTAATCTTTCCTCTCCTTTGGCCATTCATAGCTGTTTTCGGCCATCTTCTCGATTGTTCTCCAAGACTCATACTCCTCTTGGTCTATAAAAGCACCTCCCGATAAGACATCCATCATAACCTTGGTCTCACAGTTAAGATCCCCATTGAATTGGCATATTTGTTGGCTTCTTGACAAGCCATGCCTCGGGAACCTCTGGATCAAGTCTCGAAAATGATCCCAAGCCTCGTATAGTGGCTCATCATATCTTTGCCCAAATGAGGTAATGTCGGCTCTCTATTTTAAAGTAAAGCTCGTAGGAAAGAACTTGAAGAGAAATTTTTCACGCAGCTCATCCCAAGAGGCTATATTCTCCTCGTCTAGACCTTCAAACCAATACCTCGCCCCATCTCTAAGCGACAATGAGAAAAGTCACATTTGAATGCGGTCTTGAGAAAAGTCACGAGTTGTGGCTTTATCTCGAATTGTGTCACATTGACCCCCAGCGGGAATTGTCCCGTGGAATGATCTCCTTGTGGTCGGAAAAGATTTTGGAAAGGCCTCCTTGGCTCATTCCTTCCATTAAAAGCTGCCCTTATCTCTTCTAATTTCCTTTGGAGTTCATCCATCATTTCCGTCTCATCACTTCGATCCTCCATCTCGAATTCAACACCTTCAACTCTTTGTCTCACCTTTTGCTCTTCCAATAAGCGAGCTTTGGATCTTGTGATCATAAACCACCTACAAGAATGAAAAAGCTCCAATCAAAAAAAAACAAACAAAAACTCAAATCAAACAAGCAATTAAACAAACACTTAGACTACGAGCAACTCCAATTCACTAATATGTAGCAACCTACTCAATTAAGTTCCCTAGCAGCGGTGCCAAAACATGATGCGCTAATGGTCAATCCACATTTATATGACTAATTCCCTTAGCATCGGTAAATTAATCGTAGATGAACTAAGATTATCAAACCGTTACGCTATCTAATCCTAGCACACTCCCAAATGACTGTGGACACTTAACCTATATACTTCCTCCGCACAGGGATTGGATCGAGACATACATAAGAACATGTTAATCACGACATATCAATCCACGTATTGGATACATTGTTCAATCAAACATCCCTAGGTGTTTCGCTACTCATACCTTGGAATTAGTACAACTGAATTGAAAAGAAAAACTTAGCCATTACAAAATAGATTTAAAATTGCAATTTCCCCCAAATTGGATCCTTGGCCTTGATCTAGACTTGATTCTTCATGTTCTTCAACAATCGGATAGATTTGGATGAAGATCCCCTTCAATTGATGGTAGGGTGAGAGTAGATGGTATTTTTTAGAGTGAAAAACCGCCACAAATGTATAAAAAGTGCCAAAAGCAATTTTCGCAATCGTTATTCCACCTTTTATATTAAGTTCCCAGACTTCAATTTTGTCGCGTATGAAATTGGCTCGACCTGAATGCTTCAAAACTAAAAAACTGCCAAAACAGCTCGCTCGTCTTTGCTCGGGATAGAAATGGCTCGACTAGGATTTGCCTCTATTGAGCTGATCTTGGCCGAATTGAGCAGGAGTTCGGTTGATATCTGCCAGACAGAGGCAAATCTCAACCGAACCTAAAATGGTCCGGATCGGGATTTGGCTCTGAAATCTCCTTGCTACTCCACTGCTCCATCCGGGTCGGTATTTGCCATGCATAAACACAGTTCGGGTCGATTCTTTACCATAATTGGGCCAAACTTGATAAAAAAATGTTCAATTCTTTTCGTACACAACACCAACACAACAAAACACGAAAACAAGACAAAAACACAAGAAAATCATTTGATATGTGGGTAAAATGAATGCAAACAAACACTCAAACATATCAATAAATCGGTTATTTTACACACATATCAGAGAGATGGCGGAAAATCAAGAAGCCTCGTAAAATATGATACCGGATGAGCAAAGACAGTTTGTGAATGAGGTGCAAGTGTTAAGTGTAGGAATTTCATGGAGAACCGAACTGCCAAATCCAAATAAACTCAGACAATTCATGGATGTTAAGAGCAATTAACATACGATAAACCCTAGCATGATCCTGTGAATCAAATCCAGTGGATTTGAGTTTACCTTAACTCCGTAGTGTCATATTCGATCTTTCGCATTTGAATTCTAATACCTTGATTCAACCACGCAAATTAATTAAATTTGCTGAAACAGAAATCAGCAATAGATCTAATTTCTAGATTTAATTAAATGAAAGAGAAGAAGAGAGTAATCTGTTCTCCGGATTAGGTCTTCAGATCTGTATCACAATGTTGTTCAATCCTGCTACTAGTGAGGATTCCACAGGACTGTGAATGTGAAAGCCGGAGTCGAATTCCTTCTCCTCCTAGACACATTGGATGCCGCCCACCTCTCTCTCACTCTAGGGTTTCAACTGATTTGAATCTTCTTGAAGTGGCTAGGGTTTGAGATAGAGAGTTGTCTATATATAGACCTAGGGTTACAAACCCTAATGGGCTACCGGGCTCCATTCAGCATATTTAATTTGGGCCAGACCTGAGAACTAATGCAAATAATAAAGTAGACCTAACAATTAATTGATTCTCATGTCCATAAATCATGACACAATTAATTAATTAATATTAATTCTTTTTCACCACAGAATTAATATTGAATTACCCCTTTCTTACCACGTTATGAGAACGGGCTGCATTTACTTGAGAATACCCATATTTAAGGTTACTGGACATTCATTAATTTATTGGAGCTTCTAACAAGCTACCACAAATAATTAATTTCTTATTTCCTGAGCAGTACCACTCGAACCTTATCACTCGTGCTTGAAATTAATCAGTCTGCAGGACTTTAGCACGATGAATGTTATTGAGATCCTCAGGGGATGTCCCCATCCTATTACTTGGATATGGTTACCTAGCTCTAGTATCAGGCTGTAATACATGAACTGCTGTTACCCAAGATGCAGATATACGAACACGTTACTCTGGCTCTCCACCATAGCAAGTCAAAGCAACAATCAACCCGTGCAAACCCCTGAACATTTGTTAGGGTTCGAACTTAATCAAGATCGAGATCTTGTATTCTCTGATGTCAGACAGCAGAATACATCTCACTGTTGTCCAATCAATACGCAACCGCACGTACCAGCATATCAAGTAATCAAGACAGATTACTTCTTTCTGACTATGCTATGGCCTACGCCGACAGACTTATCCTCGTACGTTGTCTTGGCTGTGATAATATTTATATCTTACTAGGTCAAGTGATGTTACTATCTCTTACGATCTACAACACACAGTATGAGCGTCCCTATCGGTGAGATAAGAGAATGTCGTTGTTACTCGCATGTAAGTTTGTTGAACAGATAGGATATACCATTCAATGTATAATCATCTTAATAAATGCTTGATGTATACAAAACCAAACAATCTCCCACTTATACTCAAAGAATTACACTCGCTATTACAGAGTATACAGTGTGTCTATCTAGCCTAGCTATTACATTAACCACTGCTAGTGGTAGGCATCCACCTCTGACCTAGTCCACGAATATGTCTTTCATAAACCTTCCGTGGTAAGCACTTTGTGAATGAATTAGCTAGGTTATCTCTAGTGTCAATCTTCTTGATCTGCACATCGCCCCTCTTTACGATTTCTCGTATGATGTAGTACTTTCTCTCTATGTGTTTGCTCGCCTTATGAGTCCGTGGTTCCTTGAGTTTGCCACTACACCAGAGTTATCACAATGAATCGTGATACTCTTAGGCAAACTTGGAATCACATCCAATTCCAAGAGGTAATTCCGGACCCATACCCCTTCTTTCAAAGCTTTGGAGGCGGCGACATATTCCACCTCCATGGTGGAGTCAGCAATGCATTTCTGCTTTGCACTCCTCCAAGATACAGCCCCACCTCCCAAGGTAAACACATAACCTGAGGTTGATTTCTTCTCATCCTGGTCCCCTTGGAAATCCGAATTTGTGTAACCCACAGGGCAGAAATCCTCACTTTGATAAACCAGACAATAATTCCTAGTTCTCTTCAAATACTTAAGGATGTGCTTTACCGCAGTCCAATGCGCTTGTCCAGGGTTAGACTGATATCTTGCTACCATGCCAACGGCATAACAGATATTTGGCTTGGTACACAGCATTGCATACATGAGGCTACCTACCGCAGATGCATATGGTACAAGACTCATCTCATCTTTCTCACTCAGTGTCACAGGACACTGCCCAGTAGAAAGATGTACGCTAGGTCAGAAAGGTAGCAAGCCTTTCTTGGCGAGTTGTATGCTGAACCGGGCTATCACAGTATCCTCATAGAATGACTGAAATAAGCTTATCATTCTTTTCTTACGATCCCATAAGACTTTAATCCCAATGATGTACCAAGCTTCTCCCAAATCCTTCATTTGGAACTGTTCGGATAACCAACATTTAATCCCCGACATCACTCTCTCGTTGTTTCCAAATAGGAGTATGTCATCCATGTATAGTGCAAGGAAAACATGCTCCCACTGACACAAAGTCGGTATACACAACTTTTGTTCTCCAACTGTGAAAAACCATAAGATTTAATCACATCATTGAAACATAAGTTCCATGACCTTAAAGCTTGCTTAAGTTCGTACAAGGACTTCTTAAGCTTCCAGACAAGATGTTATTAGCCCTTGCGCATGTAACCCTCGGGTTGCTGCATATAGATGTCCCTACCTTCTTCAAGGTAACCATTTAGAAAAACGGTTTTGACATCCATCTATCAAATCTTGAGGCCCAAATGCGCTGGTATGGCAAGAAGTATCTGGATGGATTTGAGCATGTCTACAAGTGAAAAGGTTTCATCATAGTTCATGCCCTCTTTCTGACTATAACCGTTTGCCGCCAGCCTGGCTTTGAAAGCCGTAACTTCTCCATGCGCTCCCTTCATTCTCTTGTATACCGACTTGCACCCTATGGCCCTAAAGCCACCAGGCAACACAACTTTATGGTATACACTCATAGCGGTTATGGATTCAATCTCCGAATCTATAGCGAATTGACATTTTTCAACATCCTTGTCATGCACTGCCTCTTCGTAGGTCAGTGGGTCAGAGTCCTCATGTCCGTCTTCAGGGCTCAAGTCCAAAGACTCACCCACGAACGTGTACCTTTCCAGTTGGAAAATAACTCTCCCACTACGACGAGGCATTGGTTTCGTGTCAGTAGTTGCTGCAACAATTTGTGGTTTTGTACCTTGCACTGAAGAACATGCTGGTGGTGTTGTACCTCTCACAGGTGCACCCACGTTCGCACGTTACCCTTCCCTTGGAATTGCATTCTCATATTCAATTTCTTAAAGAACTAAATCACTCCTTGTTTTTTGGCTTCTTACATACTCGTCCTCCAAGATTCTAGCGTTAGTGCTAATAACAATTCTCTGACTCTCAGGACAGTAAAAGTAACCACCTTTTGTTTGTCTAGGATACCCTATAAATAGCATTACCTTGGTCCTGCATTCTAACTTATCGAGTTCCTTCATCAGCACGTGTGCCGGACAACCTCATACTCTAAACTTGCACAAACTGGGTTTGCGTCCAAGGAAGAGCTCACAGGGTGTCTTAGGAACCGATTTAGAAGGCACCATGTTTAAGATGTAAGCCGTTGTTTCCAATGCGTATCCCCAAAACAAAATGGGTAAACTTACATAACTTATCATTGACCTCACCATCTTCAAAAGAGTTCTATTTCTTCTTTCAGCTACACCATTTTGCTCGGTAGTACCCGGTGCATTCAACTGCGATGTAATCCCATGTTCTGACAAATATTGCAGGAACTCGTTGCCTAGGTATTCGCCACCGCGGTCAGATCGCAATGACTTGACAGTTTTCCAGACCTTCTTTTCTACCTCAGCCTTGAACTCTTCAAATTTCTCGAAGCATTTAGGCTCATACCGAAGCAGGTAAACGTATCCGTATCTCGAGTAGGCGTCAATGAAAGTGACGAAGTACTCATACCATCCACGAGCCTCTATGGACATGGGCCCACATAAGTCAGAATGGATCAATTCCAACACATCCTCTGCTCGAGACTGACTAGCCTTAAAAGGCCTAGAGGATATCTTTCCCTCGATGTAGGATTCGCAGACTTGAAAAGGTACAGGACGTACTAAATCCAATGTATCGTCATCTGCAAATTGCTGAATCCGCTTCAAGTTGATGTGACCTAGTCTCAAGTGCCAGAGATATGTAAGATCCTCATCAGAAGAAATAAACTTTCACTTTCTAGGATTATCAATTTCAGATGAATTAAATGCAAAAGTTAAGGACGATTTTGATGAAAGTGAACAACATAAAGAGAGTTTATCAACATCCCGAAATAGATAACATTGTTATTCCCAATGACAGAAATAAATAACTATCATAAATAACAAAATATCCATGCGAAGCTGATAAACATTTGTCTTGCCGGAAAAAATACAGCCCAAAATAAAACTCTCAAAAGTACTTTATTCATCAAAGCATAAGGAGAAAGAAAACTTCATGAGGCTCGGTCTGAAAATGTTGCCTTCCATGCAGTTGGTATTTTCTTGCCATTACTGTCCAGCCTAATCGGCACAGTTCCCTGCATAGTACAACAACATGGTTACCAAGTCAGTCTCTACAGCTCTTTAAAGAGCAAAGATAGACTCTAATCATGCTTCAGTTATACATGCAAATGGCATACCTTGTCTAGCTTTGTCGGCCTGACAATCTTTCTTTCAATGTCCTTTTTTACCACACTTGAAACAATTGTCCTTCATAGTTGCAGCCCTAGGCTTCTTGTCAGCCTCCACGTCCTTTACAGTTGTCTTTACTGCTTTCTTCTTAATCTCTCTTTTCCGCTTCATACCTTTCGATATAGCAGAGTGATTACCAGAAGTAGCTAAGACAACCTTTTGAGGATTCATGACTGATTCTGTTGCCATCAAGTCATTAAGTAACTCATTAAGAGTATACTCTTTCTTGTTCATGACAACATTCAGTCTAAAACTCTCCAAAGACTTGGGGAGTGAGTTCAGTATGATATCAACTTTGGCCTCAGCGTCAATACCTCCACCGTGCACAGTTAGCTCATCCATGAGGTGAGACATGGAAACTACGTGCTCTCTCACTGAGCTACCATCAATCATTTTTCTATTCACGATTTCCCTCATGAGATTTAACTCTAGCCAAAAGAGACAGTTTGGCATGACACGTGACCATACCGAACGACCCTTAAAGCCTTCATTATCTATTATTTAAATCAATCCTGAATACTTATGAGAAAAGATTTACGCAAGCTACACTCATAGACTTTTACGCAAAACTCTCCCACTATTCACTTGATTTAAATTGTTTGTCTAGAAATCCCAACAATTGCAGCCCATGCACCTCCGGGAACAAGCAAGCTACACTTGTAGATGTTTACTAAGACGAAAGATACACTTATAGCCTAGGACCACTTTGTGGAGGTCTATTGATTTTAATTAAAAAATTCACTTGGTATTTTTCATTCAAAAGGTTTCTTAACTGCGTACATAAATAATTCCATTATATTTTTCTTAATTTTTTCATGTAATTAAACAAGTCCAAAAATTTGAAATATAATCCAAAGAGAAATTAATCACATAAGCATGCTTTTAAAGCTGTAATAATAAAGCAGTCAAACATGCTTTCCTATTATATACACATGCTTTGCGCAAATAATAAATCACATATCATACAAGGGCAATTAAGACAAACAAAAATTCCTCGTGGCCCCAAAACAGGAAAATAAAAATAATCATATCTATTACAAAATTTGATATTTGAAATTAGAATTTGAATAACTCCAAATCTTCTTCAAATCTTTCATAAATCTTCAAGGGTCTTGATATCCTCAACCACCAAATCTTTTTGGATCTAGAGTTTTGTGATTTGAAAATTTGTCCAACAATCCAACTGCAAACCCTAGGGTTTACAACCAAATTGCACCAGCCGTCAAATCACGAAGCACCACCGCAACAGCAGCAGTCGCCAGCGATAGCCATCATTGTTGGTCGCCCCCACTGCCTGGCTGACAGTTTGTCGCATGCATGCTCGTGCGGCTGCCGCCATAAGCCGCATGGCTGCACCGCTACGTCGTGCATCACCCATCGGTGCAAGCCTGTGCGGCTGCACCGTTGTCGCCTCGCCGGTCTCCATCTTCGTTCTTCAACCCATACAATTACAGATTTGAAAAATGAAAATTACAATATACTATTCTATTACAACTTTCCCTATTAAATCTAATCATGGATTTTCTCGTGATTTTACAAAACCGATTTAATCCAAACACGGATAAACCACCATAGATTAAATCGAACGGGTTGCCACGAGGAACAAAAACCAAACCATCCACAGCAATTAAATAAATTCATACATGCATAATCGAATTAAATTTCTCATCCAACAGAGTCACAAAAACAAAGTCTGGTTCTAATACCAATTGTAGGAATTTCATGGCGAACCGAACCACCAAATCCAAATAAACCCGGACCGTTCATGGATGTTAAGAGCAATTAACATACAATAAACCCTAGCATGATCCTTTGAATTACGATCCCTTGACTCAGATCCAATCTTTCGTGTTTGAATTTCAATCCCTTGATTCAACCACTCAAACCTTATCACTCGTGCTTGAACTTAATCAGCATGCAGGACATTAACACGATGAATGTTATTAAGCTCCTCAGAGAATGTCCCCATCCGATTACTCGGATATGGTTACCTAGCTCCAGTATCAGGTTGTAATACACGAACTGTTGTTACCCAAGATGCAGGTATACGAGCACGTCATTCAGGCTCTCCACCATGGCAAGTCAAAGCAACAATCAACCCGTTCATACCCCTGAACCTTCGTTAGGGTTTGGACTCAATCAAGATTGAGATCTTGTATTCTTTGATGTCAGACAACAGAATACATCTCATTGTGGTCCAATCAATACGCAACTGCACGTACCAGCATATCAAGTAATCAAGACAGATTATTTCTTTCCAACTATGTTGCAGCCTACACCGACAGACTTATCCTCGTACGCTATCTCGGCTGTGATAATATTTATATCTCACTAATTCAAGTGATCATACTATCTTCTGTGATCTACAATACGCAGTATGATCGTCCTTTCGGTGAGATAAGAGGATTCCATTGTTACTCGCATGTAAGTTTGTTTAATAGATAGGAAATACCATTGAATGTATACTCATCGTAATAAATGCTTTCTGGATACAAAACGCAATATTAAGGGCACAACTTCTAGCAGCACAGGTAATGCCGGCAGAGCAAGCTACAAGATTGGCAGTGTAGAATGCAGGAGGAAACAATGAAAGGCAAGTCGTAGTTCGGCAGAAGTCCATCTTGGACCGAGTTCTTCCACAGCAAGAGGATCCAGGGTTCAGAGTTGGCATCAATGCCAACAATTTGAGTTACGGACTAGTTTAATTCAGATGTTGCAGTAGAATCAGTACGCGGGGAAAGCCATTGAAGACCCATATGCACACCTCAACCAATTTATTGAGGTGAGCAATACCGTGAAACAAACGGAGTGCCATAGGATGTCATCAGGGTGAGACTGTTCTCATTCTCACTCAGAGATGAGGCGTGGTCTTGGTTTGCCAACCTGGATAAGAGCTTAATTGGAACATAGGAGGAACTTCGAGCTGAGTTCCTTACCAACTACTTTCCCCTGATCCTGCTGTTGAAGAGGAAAGCTGCCATCACATACTTCAGCCAGAGATATGATGAGTCACTTTATGAGGCTTAGAAGAGATATAAGGAGCTATTGAGATTGTGTCCCGGACATGGTATCGACTTGGAGATGTAGGTATGTCACTTCTACGAGGGACTGACTCCATACACGAAGGAGTTAGTCAATGCATCTGACGGTGGAATTCTGATGAAAAAGAGTGGAGCCGAGAGCATGAGGTTACTAACTGACATAGTTCTGATTAGCCATCAGTGGCGAACTGAGAGATAGCTTCCAGTCAAAGCAGTAGAAGCCAAGCCGGAGTTCGATGTTGTTGCTGAAGTGAAGAAACTCCGAGAGGATATTGGGAAGTTGGAGGTTGTCAAAGCCATAGCCGCGACTACAGCCGATCAGAGTATGGTCATAGTCCCCGTCGAAGCAGATTACATCAATCGCAGGGGAGCAAGCAGCTCGAGTGCTAAAAGTGGAGTTGAGGTGAACTATATTGGAGGTTGTTACCAAAACAACTACCGAGGAGGAAATCAAGGCTATTAGTACACCCATGGGAGAAATCATCCTAGTTTCTCCTAAGCCAATCCGTCTGCAGCCGAGCATCCACCACCTAGTTTTGATTTAGGTACCGGAGGAGAGATCGTGGAGAAAAAGAAGTTTATGACTGAGGAGACGTTGGACAAGTTCATCAAAAGCTCCGATGATATCTTTGGAAAGGTGGAGATTGAAGTCAAAGGAATGGCTAGCCACATGCAGTTGATGACCAATCACCTTCAGATGTTGGATACTCAATTGAGCCAAATTGTCACTACCCTCAGCAATCAACACAATCGGGGACAGCTGCCGAGTGTCACAGAAGTGAATCAAACAAATGAAAAACAAGTGAATGCAATTGCTTTGAGGTCCGCGAAGGAGTATGAAGGTCCAAGGGGGCCAAGAAATAATTTTGGGGTAGAAAGAGAGGAAATTCCCGAGGAGAAGCTCTTTTTTTTCAACCGACGTGGACTATGCATCGGTCGACGCAAAGGGTTGACATGCTCGGAAATCGAGCGACAAAGCCACATCGACCAACACACCCTGCATCGGTTGATGTGAAGGTTCAAAGGGTGCAGTGACCGACATGGACGAAATTCGGTTGAAACAGAGCCCTGTTTTGGGCAAAAAAAAGAATGAAAAGAAGAAAATTGATCCTACTCCTCCCATGCTTTTTCTCCAAAGGTTTGCAAAGAAGAAAGAGGACTCCATGTTCACCAAGTTTGTTGAAAACTTGAAGAAGGTGAACATCAACATCCCATTGGTGGAAGCGCTCCGAGAAATTCCGGGATACATGAAGTTTCTGAGAAGACTAATGAGTGAGAAGAAGCAATTTGTGGCGAACGAGACTGACAGAATACATGAAGAATGCAACCTTCTACTACAAAAACAAATCCCATCAAAAGATCAGATCCGAGTTGTTTCTCTATTCCGATTGAGATTCTAGGCAAGGAATTCCAGCATGTGCTATGTGATACTGGGGCAAGCATTAATCTAATGCCATTTTCCATTTACAAGAAGATGGAGATAGGAGAAATGAGAGCCACCACAATCACGTTGCAAATGGCAGACTGAACTGTGTCTCGACCTAAAGGTATTGTGGAGGATGTTTTCATTAGAGTTGGTCATTTGATCTTTCCTATTGATTTTGTAGTTCACGAGATAAAATAGGATGCCAACACTCCGATGATCTTGGGAAGAGAGTTTCTCGACACTGCTGGAGCCTTAATTGACTGCAAAAAGGGGGAAATCACTTTAAGGGGCAATGATGAGTCCATCACCTTCCTCATTGACAAAAACAAAAGGAGAGAAGAATGCAACCAAGTGACATCTGCCTAGGAAGAAGAAGGAGATGAGATACGGGATGAAGAAGAAGAAGCTATTTAGTGGGAACAAGTTAATGAGACAGTGAAATCAGTAATTAAGCTACCTCATTCCGAGTTCACTACCATTTTCAAAGACCGGCAAGTCTACATTGTTGATTGAAGGGGTCAAAGAGTCTGGACTCGATCGCCTTGGTGATCTGAAGTTGTGTCGAGCCAAGACGGTAACTAAGGCACTTGATGGAAGGTAACCCATTATTTTACTGCTTTCTATCCTTAATTTTTATTTTAATTTTCATACTCTTTTTCCTTTACCCTTGTGTTTCTTTTAAAAAAGAAAAAAAAATTGAGCTTAGTTTCGATCGAAAAAGGTGCATGTCGATTGACCCTGAGCAGGGCGACGTGGCATTCTTCAATCGACATGGGGATCGACATAGAAGGCTCCAATCGACTAACGTGAGTTCGTGTCGGTCGATGCGGAGTTCTAAAAGCCCAAAGATCACCTCGTTTGAGGTCTGAAGGAAGAAGATAAAAAGTTGGTATGTGAGACCAATATTTGAGGTACCGTTTCAAACCCTAAGTTTGATTTTTAAACTTATTCTCTATGTTTTTCGAATATGTTTGGGGGAAGAAGACTAAGGGGCTTGAAACTACCCTTTTATTTATTTGATTTCTGTCATTTAAGTTTAATATGATTTATGTCATTTAATTTTATGCCTAGGTGAATTTTGGGGAAATTTGAAAAATTTTGTGATTTTTTGGGGATTTATGATTGAACCCTATGACCTGAGTATGAGATTAGAATCGATTGACAGTTGTTTGGACTATTTGCAATAGTGATTGAGAATGCCTATGAATGTAAAATACCGCATGATTTACTGATTTGATACTTGCATTGGCATGATGTTAGAAAAGGATTTGATGTTTTCTGTGAAAGAAAATTTGTCCCAAATGTGAGTTTTGAGTCTTTAATTCGATTATGAGTGTGTTTGCATGATTAAGTATCTCTAGAACTTGTTTTGTTTCTGTTTCAAGACTGCGTAGTGTGCACAATTCTATGAAATGATTTTAGGTCATCTTTGTTAGCATATATCCTAAATAGTCCTTATTAAAGAATTAATACTCTAAAATGATTTTTGGATCTTATCGAGTCTGGCACCAGTTTGAAGATACTCTATATTTTCTTTTCTTTTTCCTTCGTATTTTCCATTAATTATTTATCATTTTTGGATCAAGAGACCAATATTCTAGAGATTTTAGTAAACGTGTTCATATATTTTCAAGAATTCCTAGAGGATTGAATAATACCCCGAGGATTTAATTCTATGCTAAATGATAATTATAATATGAAATGTTAACGGCAGATCCAAGATTTTTCCTTAAAAGCCATATATTAGATTTTACGAAACAAAAAAAAAATATAAAACTAAGTAAAATTGAAAAATTATAAATGTGTATCTTCATCCTCACCTCAGTCCTTTGTTTTGGCTTTTTCTTTTTCTTTATCTTTAGTATATTTTTGTTTTTCATAATTTTTGGGTGAATGATGTTAACTCATAAAATAATCAAATACTGTACTATAAAATGAAGAAAAAAAAATGCTGGAGTCCTTATATAGTTACATGTAGATTCGTCTATGTGAGGTGTGTGATAGTTACTATATGTATCATTTACATTATAATATTGTGGTGTATATTTTTCCTTTACCAGAATAGAAGGTCCCAATATTATTCCCAGTCTTCCATTAAAATACAATTATTTAAAGGTAAAAACTTGCGTTAGACACGCCTAAATGGTTTAGGCGGGTTTATTCTATCAAAATGGGTTCACCCATCCCCAATAGGGTTTATTAATCCAAATTAGGGTATATTAAATGGATTTGGGTTGAGTTAATGGATAATACCAGCCTAAACTATTTAGGCGTGCCTAACCTAAGATCTTCCCTTATTTAAATTTTGTTATAAACTCTTACATGCACGTAAAACCATTGCGCACGTACGATCATTGGGTTGGTATATATAGTTTAAAATATAAATAACGTTTTAATTAGATTTTGATGGGAAATTCACAGCATATATATACTTTCCAGATACAACTAAAGTGAGATACTTTGCCTATTAATATTGCTTAAGTCATCAATGATTGTTTTTATTTATTTTTAATTATCTTTAATATATTGGCAATAATTTGTCAACTTCTATTGAAATGCGAACTGATTCCTCCTAGAAAGTTTTATGCATCTGTCGCATATTGAGCACATACTTTCACATCATATTGTCCATTCGATCGATCAATAATTTTAATAATTAAAGGTTGGGAAACAGTTATTTAATGGGTATATTTCTGTTTCACGTGCTTGTTTAAACTCTGTATATGTATAATAATATTCATATATAACAAAAAGCCTCTTATATCAAACAGCACTAATTAACAAAATTTTCAAAGGGCCAAAAATAAGTATAGATCTGTAGGTTTTTTAATAGAGAAATATTTTTTGGGAAAACTATGAAAAATATTAAGTATTGGTCAAATATGAAAAATACCTTAATGTTTTCCCTTTACTGAATTATGCTTTGATGTCTCATTATGTCAATTAAAAAACCCTTCACTATAAAAAAAAAAAAATTCCTACTATTTCTCTTATCACTGAATTATACCTAATATTTCATTTTGTCAATTAAAAATACTCTCAAATGTTAATGATTTTGAAATTTTGATGAATCATACATTAAATAATTTGGGACATCCTTTTTTTGGGGTAGATATGTGGCATACATAGTATTGAAAGATTCATCAGAGTTTTAACTTTGTTAGCGATGTAGGATATTTTAATTGACAGAATCAAATATTAGGGTATAATTAAGTGATATAAAAAATTTTAGGATATTTTTCATAGTGGAGGGTATTTTTAGTGGACCAAATAAAATATTCGGGCATAATTCACGAAAAAGAAAATACTATGATATTTTTCATAGTTGATTAATACTTTAAAATATTTTTCATAGTTTTCCTATAATTTCTTATTATATTTCTTGTTGAGTTCATGGGCGGACAAGAAATAGAACCTTTCATCTTATGACTTTTTCTATGCGCTTCTAACTTTTTTTTTTCCCCTCACAAAACGATCATTTAGGACTTTAGCGTGAATCGGGTTGTTTTCCACTTGATGATGAAGCTTACCCCTCATAGTCTCAATGAATGATAGGGGCGATACTACATTCAGATCCACCGGATTAGTGCCCCGCAAGTTTAAATTTTCTTGTTTATATTTAGTTTTATTTTTTTTAAAATATAATATAAAATCATAAAGAACGAATTACTTACAAAATGTGATCGAGTCCCCACAAACCTTCAAATTTATATCCGCCCGAATGACCTTGATTCCTATTATTTCGAGATGATATCTAGCATTTAAGGTGTGTTTCGATTTGATATCGCTCCGATAATAGAACGTTATTCCTAGATTCAGGAAGAACTAGCTAATAAAGGGTGCACCCGGCCTTAACCACCACAATCCAATATCCGTTGATTCTTCAACAAAACTCATGAACTATTTTGTTTTAAAGCGAATAATTGTAGAATTGCGAGAACACAATGAAATTCCACATATTTTTCCCAATTTTCCTCCTCCAGTGATGCCCTAAACTCAGACTTAATCATGTGATTATTGTGATAATAACAAAAATTGTGGGTACTTGGATAGTGGGACACCACGATTTGCCAAAATTGGTCAAATCAAAATCATTTGTTAGTTTGGTGCAAAAACTTTGATTGGCTATTCTAGAAAGTAGAAACTGGGATTGGATGAAATCTGTTGAAAATGTTCTATACATGAAATTTGTTATTTCAGTCTAACTAATTGCATGTAATAATAGTAGGGGTGGGAATAGGCTGGGCTTTGGTCTCGAAGGCCTGGGCATGCTATAATTTGAAGAGTCCTGAGTCTGACCTTTTTAATGAAATATGCCTGATTTTTAAGTTATAAATATATTATGTTATTTCAATAGAAAATACATTTAATAATTTAGATAAATACATTATTTAGTAACAAATAATTTATTTAACTTATTTTTTAATTCATAAATCAAAAATATATTTTTAATTCTAGATAATAAATATATTTAACTAATTATATAATATATAATTATTTAAATGGGTCGGCTGTTAGGCTTAGTAAGCCTATTTCCGAGCTTGAGCCTGGGCCTTCTTAGCTAAATAGGCTTTTTAAATAGCCAAAACCTAACCTAATTACGAAATTGGCTAGGCCGTAAGCCCCTGTCGGGTAGCCCGACCTATTCCTACCCCTAAATAATAGTACTATAATAAAATTAATGGTATCTTAGTGCAATAATTTCTGCCAAGCTTTTTATTTTTGCAAGTCAAATCAACTCTTATTTATGTGATAGAACGAAGTTTAACTTAAAAGAGTTATTAATTTAATTTGTGAACATTTGAAATTGTATATATTCATTATGATTATTGTTTATCCTTCAATTAGTGAGCACTGTTAGTGGAGGCCATTTGGGAAGGAACAAAATATACGCTCTATCACATAACATGCATATACATGTCAATATGTCAATGCCTACTATCAAGACAAGTATAATTACACTTATAGCAATATTATAGTACCAATCAATAGACATGACTCATGAGCTGAAAATAATGATTGAATTTAGCCCGAACTTGAGTCATAATAATTAAACTTTGCTAAAAAATAATTGGAGATAAAATATTGTAGTTTAATTAATTTTTTATCATAACCATATTATCAAGATTTACTTAAAATATTCAAGATTATATTTTTTTAATTAAGTCTTAAGTAATTCAATTATATCTAGTGCAAATAGATTTTAATAAATAATTAAGTACTTTAAAATTATTTAATTATGAAATTAAAATATGTTTAAATATTGATAAAATGATAGAATAATATAGTTTTAATATTTCAATTGATGAATATATAAATATTGTGAGAGAACAAATATTTTATAAATTTATTTATTATTTAGAAGATTAAAATAGAGATGAAGGTGTTTAGTAATATTAGAAAATCTTATAGAATATTAAAAATAAAAATCCATTTTTATATTTGCCGTCCCAATCATGAGTTAGTTTGAAAAATCAAAGTGCTAGAATTAATGTCTAAATTCTTCACCACAAAAAAAAAATTCACCACTAAATTAATTAGGACTAAAATTCGTTGGACTTGTTCAATTGATATTTCTGGTGGGAGAGAAAGAGAGAGAAGGGTTTTGAAATGGTGGACGGCACTAATTTTTAATGGCTAGGCAGATTGTATTTAACATGTTGAGAACTTATCCATTGTCTAATCGCAATATGATTGTCTCCCACGCCTCAACCTCATCTCACTTTCCCAACACTTGCTGCTTCTCTTACCTTCTGTGCATGCACCATGCCTTCAATCAGAATTTGACCTAAATCTCTTTTTAAAAAAAAATTCACCAAAGAGCTTATACATAAATGTTTTGTTGTCCAACGATTGCAAACACAAATAATAAATAAAAAATAAAAACATAATAATTTATAGTGGTTCATGCCTCACGGTAAGTTCTATGTTCACTCTTCATGCCTCATGGTAATGATTTTATTATAGTGGAAAGAAAAAAAAATAATAATGAACAACAATGAACCAACATGTTACAATAATGGGAAGTGAGGGTATTTATATGTAGGGATTCCTAGATACATAAGGAAAATCTATTCCGATATGGTAAAGATATTTCATATCTTAATATATACTCCCTCCGTCCCGAGTTATTAGTCCCATATTCCTTTTTCGTCCGTCCCAACTTATTAGTCCCATTTCCTAAAATGGAAAAAAATCTCATCACACCAATAAAATATTAATTCCACTACACTCTCAAACATTGGTAACTGTGCCAAAAGCAAATGAGACTAATAACTCGGGACGGAGGGAGTACATTAATACCTATCTAGTTCCTATTTAGATATGGCTAAATCTCGCCACACTAGGAAACTAGATACACCATATCTTTTTAATATGTGGCAACTCTCGCAGTTCTCAAGTTATAGACCTACTGTGACCTACTTCCATTGACATACAAACGATCCAGTCTAGTCGACCAACAATTATGTTAACCCCAGTCTCATCGACCTACTAGCGAATGACTTTTTGAGCTAGATTTAGAGACTACACTTCAATAATTCTCCACCTTAAGCTTAATATCACCACGTCTTGGCACCTCCTCTTCAATTTGACCTCAACAGTTTGATTAGTTCCAAATAGTACTCAAACTTTGTTCTAGGAATTGACTTCGTAATCATATCTGCAGTATTATCGAGGGTATTGACCTTGTACAACTCTACTTCTCTGGCTGCCACCACATCTCTCATGAAATGGAACTTCACATCTATTTGCTTAGTTCTCTCATGATGAACATCGTTCTTTGCCAACTACAAAGCACCTTGATTATCACATGAGATGTTCATCTTTCCTTGATCTATCCCCAGTTCATTCATGAATGTGAGCAACCACGGACCTTCCTTAGTTGTTGATCACTGCTATTTCTAACAGATTAATTATAATAACAGCGGCAAATAAATTTGTAAACCCTAAGGTTATCGATCCAGGGGAATTGTATGGGGAAATTATCCTATGTACTAGCTATGGTTCTAAAATTCATTGTTTGAGGAATTCAAAATCAGGTTTTAACTTCGAAAATAAAGATAACAATACTTGAAAATTAAAAGAGTTTTGAAAAGCAAATTAAAGAAACACAGATTCTAGGGAAGAACTCTTATTTGGCAAATATAACCTAGATTACTAATTAGTGACTCATCTCCGCTCGGTCTCAAAGTACACCAAACTAGTCAATCCGATAAGCAAATCAGTTCAATTCCTACATCTAGTACATCTGTTTGGATAGTGTAGATCGTATCATGTATTCCTATTCCCACTATTAATATTTACCTCTCGGTCCTTCTATCAATAGCTAGACATCTAAATTAATCGTCACCTCTCAGTCCTTGAATTAATCTAGAATTATAGAATAAACACAGGAATCATAAACCTAATTAATTAATCCTAACATGCATCCATAATATTATTCAACCCCTAGAACCCGCTAGGGTTTCTAGCCACTCATCGCAGATAGAAATCCAAAATAAAACATATTCAATTGCATAAAAGTAAAGAACTTACAAAAAATAAAAGGGTTTCGTGTTTCCCAAGTCTCCAAACTCTAAAAACTCTAAAATATGATTAGGGATTATAATTGATAAGGGATTCTAAAAAATCGAGTTTAGTAGGCTATTTATAGTGGTGGATGTGTATCCTATCGAATCTAGGGCTAAAGATATGAATAAATCCGAATTTAATCAGATTTTCGCTCCAGAAAACATGCTCGCGTCGACCGCTTCTAATCCACGTCGATCGACGGACGTTTCAGAGCTTCGTCGATCGCTTCTGAATGGCGTCTGTCGACGCAGCTTCTCGCCCCTCCTGCGCGGTCTCACGGTTTTGGCCATAACTTTCTCTTCCGAACTCCGATTGACCCGATTCCAGTTGCGTTGGAAAGCTAACTCAAAGATCTTTCCATCCATGTGCTCCATTAGCTCGGATTCCAACTTTGGAAGAATTCGTGCATGTTTCTTTCAACATCTGCTGCTTTCGGCACGGATTTCCATTGAATTTGGCCTAAAACCTGCAAAAACACCAAAACGCGCATAATACCACCTAATATAGACTCATGCACATAATATATATATAAACTCAATAAAACTATATAAAATAGTAGAAAATAATATAGATAAGTGAGTAAAATAATGAGCTTATCAAACCCCCCAAACTTGAACGTTTGATTGTCCTCAATCAATAGGCAAGAAGAAAGAAATCAAAAGATCATGCGATTAAAGTGCAATGCCTCACAAGATCCATCACAGTCAAGAATCAAAATTTCACTATACACAAGCAATTTGAAAGAGACAGAAAATTCATCAACATTGGAAGAACTCACGGGAAGTGTATCGCTCAACTCTCAAGTGTTTAAGGAATAGATGAAAGCACTCAACAACATGTATGAAGAAATTTCTACCATAGGCTTGCAAATTTTCTAATATCTCCACTGCTAGAATGTGCACACAAGTCTAGAATCAAAAAGGACTTTCAATAGGTTGTAATGTAGGCTTTTTGTGAAAGGTAGGAAAATATGGCCAAGTGACTAAATTAAGTTGAGTTGATCATTCTCAATCAATCCAAACCACCATCTAAGTTCATTCACCCTTCTCCTCAAATATATCAACAAATACACAACCTCCTTTTTTTTCTAGCTCATTTTGAATCTCTTATGCTCATAAAATTTTTTTTCTTTTCTTTTCAGAGAGCTTATGAGAATTCTAATTATTTTGCTTTGAGCTTCTTTTTCACACATCTATTCACCACTACTTTAGATTTTCTTATCTCCATATCACAATCATTCCACCCACATATACCACAACTCAAGACATGAGCAAAACCAATACTTCTTCTTAATCTCATAGACAAGGAAAGAAAAATTTTGTATAGGCTCAAAAGTGGCTAACTAGGGAAAATTCAATGTGAAGGGACAGTGTTTAGGGAATTGGGCTATCAAAGATGGCCTAAGATCATTTCCTAAACTTGTGCACACTATGCAGTCTCAACACAGAAAATAGGCAAGTTCTAGAGAAATAAAAACACACATGTGAATCTCACATCAAACGAAATAAAGGCTCAAAATTCTCACACAAGGGTTCAAAAATTTTCTTCCGCAGTCAATTTCAAATCAGCTCAATCATCATGCAAGCACAAGTGTCAAATCAATCCTATCATGCGGTATTCTACATTTATAGGCATCTAACCACAATCACAATCAAATCAAACTCAACCCTCAATCAATTCAACTCTCACAATCTCATTCGGGTTATTTCAAAACTCAAAAAATTTCCCCACAAAATAGAATAAACTTAAAAATTTAAGGCAAAAATTTAAATACGGAAATTTAAGGCAAAAATTTAAATACGGAAAGCAGAATAAATAAAAGATAGAATGTTCCATCTCTTGTCCACATCCCCCCAAACTTATTTCCAACTCGAAGAGTGGGATAAGTTTGAAAATCAGACAAAAGAGGGAACGATACCTGGTAGTGGATCTCAGACATCCACTTTTTATCCCCCAGAGTCTTCGAACATTGCGCGGTGTGGAATAATTACTGTTGGCACTTCGCGTCGATTGACGTGAAGCCTTCTTGCGACCCTCTCCTTGGGTCAAGTGTTTCCAATTAGCCGGCTGCTCGGCGTCGATCGACGTCGAGTCGATTTTTTTTTTTTTTTTAATTAACTGAAAAGTAAATGTTAATGGAAAATAACGGAAATTCGAAATAAAAATTAAAAAAAAATGAAAATTAAAAAGAAATTACGGAAAGGGTTGGGTTACCTCCCAACAAGTGCTTGATTTAACGTCGCAGCTCGACGATACCTCAAATCACTGCCAAGGAGGTCGGGTCCAGACTCGCCGACCTTTGGCATCCACCATGTAGACTTTCC
>JAPKLW010001109.1:102962-122913 GCA_026898455.1 Plectranthus barbatus
AAATAAAAGGGTTTCGTGTTTCCCAAGTCTCCAAACTCTAAAAACTCAAAAATATGATTAGGGATTATAATTGATAAGGGATTCTCAAAAATCGAGTTTAGTAGGCTATTTATAGTGGTGGATGTGTATCCTATCGAATCTAGGGCTAAAGATATGAATAAATCTGAATTTAATCAGATTTTCGCTCCAGAAAACATGCTCGCGTCGACCGCTTCTAATCCACGTCGATCGACGGACGTTTCAGAGCTTCGTCGATCGCTTCTGAATGGCGTCTGTCGACGCAGCTTCTCGCCCCTCCTGCGCGGTCTCACGGTTTTGGCCATAACTTTCTCTTCCGAACTCCGATTGACCCGATTCCAGTTGCGTTGGAAAGCTAACTCAAAGATCTTTCCATCCATGTGCTCCATTAGCTCGCATTCCAACTTTGGAAGAATTAGTGCATGTTTCTTTCAACATCTGCTGCTTTCGGCACGGATTTCCATTGAATTTGGCCTAAAACCTGCAAAAACACCAAAACGCGCATAATACCACCTAATATAGACTCATGCACATAATATATATATAAACTCAATAAAACTATATAAAATAGTAGAAAATAATATAGATAAGTGAGTAAAATAATGAGCTTATCAGTTGTTATTGCGTAATAGTCATAAGTTTCCTTCTTTATTGTTTATTGTTTGTATGTGTCAAGTCAATACCTAATTAAAGTGTCTGTAGTTCAGTTCTAGTCGGTTCAAACTTGTAAGTCCTATTAGGATGTTTATCGTGTTGTAGCTGAATTAATAAAGACAAACTGGCAAACTGGTCAAAGAGCTAGTTCACCAATTTGGAGTACGCAAGGAGGTTTGAAGAAGTTGCCCACCAGTTTGGAGGAACTGACCAACAGTTTGAAGAAACTGACATTCAGAGACAACACCAGTTCACAAGTCTAGCCTGCGTACAAAGACAAAAGATCAAGTCAGAGGAATCCTTAACAAGCCAGACTTTAAAAATTGAGATTCCTTAGAGTCTAAAGATCTCATCAAATAGTGACTCCTCGGACTGGCAGAGTCGTTCTGTCATAAAGCTGCAAGGTCAAACTCAAGTGTCTAAAAAGCAGGATCAGGTGCAGAACCTCACAAAAAGAACCCTACATGTTTGCAAAAAGGAGAGACGTCAGATTGGACAACATTCGAAATGTATCTCAACAGCTCTATTTTGAAATCTCTCACAATTCGACTTTAAATAGATGAAGTGCCCCATAAGAGAAGACACCAAAAATCAGAGAAAGCAAGAAAACTCTATCAAAATTAAAGCTCAAGCTATCCAAGTATTCGAGGCTAATTTATCTTTTTGTGTGCCATCTTTGGACACGAGACTCGTTGCTCTCTAACTCGAGTTATCACCTTGGTCTTCTTACTTTCTAAGTAATAACATGACCATCACTACTTATCTCCAAGCAAATATCATCACGGGCATCTAACCAACAAATTCGATAGTTGAGGGAAGAACGTTAAAGCTCCCAAATTCCAGAAAGAGGTTGCGTGGTGTGCCCATAGTCTAGTTGTGAAGAAGTAGAGGAAGACAAAAGCCTAAATGAGTGAGCTAGTAGACTGGTGAACATTGGCATCCACCAGCTAGTGATAGGTTGCGAGACCCTCTTTAACCAAAGCATAGTAATTTCCAAACTTTTAGTTTGAAAAGAATACGTAGGACTTTTGTGTTCGAACCTCTATAAATATTTTGCACTTTTTTGTATCACTATATACTTGCTTGAATTTCAAAACATAAAACATTCTAAGTGTTGATGTATATCTTAACCAAGCTAAAACTTACAAACTCACTAATTATTTTGTTTCAGAAACACAAACTGGTAAGGAACCACCAGTTTGTGAAGTGCAAGTTTCTATAATATTTCCGCTGTGCAAACAAACTCTGATCTTTGGACCAATAAGTGGTATTAGGGCAGTTGCTCTTCACAGACTAACTGTTTTGAGTCACTAAGGACCAAATCCATTTCCTTGAACTTTTATCCCGTTAAGCAACTAGGTCTTACTTCCATCATGTATTATTATAAAACTTCCACCATACTCGGTGGAGAGATTCACCATCTGAAAGAAAAGGTCAACCATGTAGCTCAAAAGTATGCATCCAGAGATGGTAGATATCATAGAGCATGGACCGATAAAGATCTTGAAAGCCAACACTCGTGTTGAAGGTGCAGATGGAATAGACATGGTTGAAAAAAACCATATAACGAGTGGACCCAAGAAGACAAACATTGTGCCCGGCTAGACTCCATTGCTCATGAATTGATTCTATCAGCTCTACCTGAGGTACTAGTCAAAGAGGTCATGCAGTTCGATAATGCCAAAGAAGTTTGGGATTATCTTGGAACCTTGTGTAAAGAAACTGGTCAAATGAAGAGAAACAAGCTTCAAGTCTGCGTCAACAGATATGAACCATTCCAGATGCTTCCAGGAGAAAATGTCAGATCCATGGAGGCACGAGTCAACGCAATAGTGAGCGGACTGAAGGCTCTGGACAGAGTATATTCCACCTCATATCTAAATCCAAACATACTATCCAAAATGCCAAAGGAAGACTATTTTGTCAAAACTACTCGTTTCAAGGAAAAGGATCTTTCAAAGATCTCGACCAAGGAATTATTTGCCAAGCTCCAAGCTTACGAATGGGATGTATAGATGGAGAACAAAAATGAGGCTGTTAGAGTAGACAATTCACCAAATCAGTCTGATGATGCAGCATATTTTGTCAAGAAAGACGTCAAGTGGAGACCCAAAAGGCCCTTCCAATCTGACAAGCAAGCTAGTCAGCCAAGTTCACCAATGAAGAAGGCACATTCCACATCAACCTCCTACCAGAAGAAATGAGTGAGCTCTGTAATAGAGCTTGAAGAACAAATGATGAATTGGCCAAGCTACTGGAGAAAGCCAAGACCAAATCTGAAGCTCCTCAATTAGATAACAAAAGATTCGTCAAGAGATCTCCTAGATCCCACTTCGAATGCAACTCTCCAGATCATCTAAAATTTGAATTTCCTCAAGTAGACAAAGAGGAGAGAGAAAGGCTTAAGAAGACTTTTGAGTGAAGAATATTAAGGGCTATTGTCAAAGCAATGTTGTCCAGGACAGAAGTTCCCAACATCCCCGATAATGATGACAGATATTATACATCAGATGAGGAATCAAAGGAAGAAGCATTGTTGGTGTTCATGACAACAATTGAAGAGGAGGACATTATTGCATAAAGTGAATCAGCTCTAGCAGCAACTGGAGATCAGGTAACCAATTCTTTACAAGTTTCTATTCGTTCTATATGCATCATAGAGGACCCAGAATCGTATTGCTCTGATTCGGCGGATGCTTCCCTCAACCTTCTTTCAAAAGAATTCTCAAAGTTTTATGAATGAAAGAATGTTTTAGTCAGTGAAAACTCCTCGCTGAAAGATCAAATTTAAATTTTGACCTATGAGATTGAAGAGTGTCGGTCTGCCAATGATGAACTAGCAAAACTTAAATAAGAACACTCCACACTTCTTAAAAATTTTGAAAATCTTAAAGAAAATGTGATTCTTAAAAAAGAAAAACCTTGGGCAAGAACCATGCAAATTTTCCTTCAGAAAATAGCTCAAGAGAACTTGAGGAAGTAGTTTTAGCTCAGAGAAACCCCTCAGACAAAACCGGTCTTAGTTTTGATGAAAATGTTTTGAGCAATCATGCATCTTCTTTTAAGATTGAAACTGGGAAAAGAAATTTTTGTTTTGTTGAAGAAAAATCCAGTGATCAACAAATGTTGAAAGGCAAAGGGGTGGCAAGAAAATAATCGGATTATACTGGTAAAACCAAATAGTGGTTTGCTAACAACCCTATACTGGCTAACCAGAAAGTGACCATAAGCTAGTATGACAGGAAAAGCTATTTAAATAGTATGTTTCAAAACTTCTAACTCACAAACTGGGAAGAAGTCAGTTCTGCCTAAACTTGCCAAATTTTATGTTCATAGTAAGGAAGTAAGTTTCTACAACCAGTTTGACTAAGCGACAGTTTCGGTTGCAAGGAAGTAAAACAACCAACCTGATTATGCATATAATCAGAGACTCAATCCTCATACTAAGTATGAGAGGAGAAATACACCATGTAGGGGGAACACCTACTTGAGGCTTGAGCCCAGTCATAATTCATTTTCGAAGGCTAGGAAGGCTAACCATGGTTGTCAAAAGACATTCTTTTGAAAAATCTATTGGGTAATACACTATTCCGGAATCAATTTTCTGAGGTCCTTCTAGGAAGCAAGTTTCCGAAAGGACTGCACACACTAACACATTTTCTCAAAATAAAGTCATGCATTATTTGAGAAAGAAGAGTAAGGTAGCAGGAGAAAGCAATAAAAAGCTACGTACCATGAAGGTGATACAAGTTTGGATACCTAAAGGGTGGATCTAAGATATAATCTTTGTATTGCAGGAACAGGTACATGCTAGTCAGCTTCAAAAGCAGAAAAGTTTGGGGATTCGTGATAGTTGATGCTCTGCTCGCATGAATGGAGAAAAAGATCTACTCTTAGATCTCATAATGGTCAGAGGACCACCGATCATGTTTGTTGACAACTCTAAAGGTAGAGTAATTGCGAAGCTATGCGTAAAGCAAAATAGAGTCATCATCCAGAATGTGTCCCTAGTCACCAACCTAAAAATTAACCTTCTAAGTATAAGCCAGCTTAGGGAGAATGGTTATATAGTTTATTTTGCCGAATCAGAACGTCAAATCCGAGATAAAGCTTCAGATGAAGTAAACCTCAGAGGCATAAGGAAAGGAGTTCTGTACGTGGTAGGTTGGCTAAGTGGTCAAGCAAGCTCATGCTTCGTGGCAACCAACTCCTGAGAGACAGACTGGCTGTGGCATAAGAGGCTAAGCAATTTGAATTTCAAAATCATCAACCACCTGGCCAAGCACGAGCTACTAGAATGTCTACCGAAAAGAGTGTACAAGAAGAAAGACATCTGCAAGGCATACTAATTGGGAAAGAAAACCAAAGCCTCCTTAAGAAACAAGTCTGTTAGTGCAAGTATAGAGCGAGTGATAGAACTATTACACATGGATCTGTTAGGACCCGTGACTCCACCCACTATTGGAGGAAAAACCATATTCTCTTGTAGTTGTGGATGATTACTTAAGATACACATGGTTAAAGCTTTTTAAGACCAATGACAAAGTGAAGATGATTCTTCATGAACTTGTAATGCGCATCCAAAATGAGAGAGGATTCACAATGAAGAGAATCAGTTCAGACAATGGCATTGAGTTCTACAAGACCCATTCATTGATTTCTGTGAGGAAGGCAGAATTGACCATGAAAGATTAGCTCCAAGTACCCCACAACAAAATGGACTCGCAGAAAAATGGAACACAATGCTCAAAGAAGATGTGAGAACCATGATAGCATAAACCAGTTTCGGTGAGTGCTATTGAGGAGAAGCGGTAATCACAGTCTGCTACACGCAGAACATGAGTGATCTCAATAGTCGGTTGCATAAGAATCTTTATGAAGTCTATCATGGTTGAAAGCCTTCTATAGCTCATCTTTGTGCTTTTGGTCCACCATGTTATATTCACAATAATGGAAAGTCTAAATTGAATTATTTCTCTCCCAATGCTATTCCTTGGATATGGACACCCTTCTCGCAAGGGATAAAGAGTTCTCAACAAGATAACTGGACTTGTGGACATAATATGTAATGTTATTTTTTATGAAGCTACTTTAGTGTGTAGGGCCATAAAAGAATTGGGGGAAGACTTTCACGAGATCAAGGATGTCAATAAACAATTAATTGGGTATAGATTCATCTTATACTAAACCAATTTTTCAGACTACATCTATGAATGAGTCGTCTTCTCATCCAGTTTCCTCTGTTGGTTTTCAAACAACCGAGAGGGTCCATGATGTGAATGATCTTGCTGAGGCCTTGGATTCCATTTCCCTACAAAATAGCACAAATCAAGGGGGAATTCAACGTGTAGTTTTTGGACTTGAAGAAAAATCTCCAGAGACAGAAGAATTGGCGCATAACAAAGACCAAACTGGAGTTTGGAACTGGTGGAATTGGTGATGCACAATCTGATGACATCATCACTCCAACTTCTGAAAGACCAAGAGGAGATGAAGAGCATTCTACAAAAGAACCAGTTTTGGTTATTACACCAGATGGAACTGAACATGTCGCAATCAACTAGTTCGTGAAGATGAAATAGTTCTAGAAGGTTTTCATCTCAAAGAAGTTCCAGTTTTTGGGATAAGCACTTCAGAACCGTTCATACAGTCTATTCAAGTCAGTGAGCTTCATAGAATCAAATGTATGAGACATCACCCTCAAGAAGCAGAATTGGGTGATGTTGCTAATCCTATCAGAATGAGGCATGGAAGTCACTACTTGCATGCTACATTTCTCAATCAAAGCCAACGAAGATTGGAGAAGCTCTACAATCACCGATACATTTCTCAATCAAAGCCGATGAAGATTGGAGAAGCTCTACAATCACCGAACTGGATCAACACGATGCATGAAGAGCTTGGAGAGGCCCATTCATCAATTGGTGATAGGCACCAAGTGGGTTTTCAAGAACAAGACTGATGAAGCTGGTAACGTATTCATGAACAAGGAGAGACTTGTTGCCAAGGGTTACACTCAATGTGAAAGTATAGATTTTGATGAGACCTTCACACCAGTTGCCAGACTAGAAGCTATTAGGATATTCTTAGTCTATGTCGTGTATCACAATTTCACAGTCTATCAGATGGATGTGAAGAGTGTCTTTTTGAATGGAGAACTCAAAGAGGAGGTCTACGTGAAGCATCCTCCTGGATTTGAAGAAGGCACATAGGTACAAATGCTGCTAAAAGCTCATTGATTGAAGCAAGCACCACAAGCTTGGTACGAGACCTTGTCACAGTTCCTACTGAAGAATGGATTCATGAAAGGGATGATTGACAGTACTCTTTTCCTCATCAAGGATGCTGAGGACATTCTACTAGTCCATATTTACATTGATGACATCATGTTTGGATCTAGGAACTCATCTCATTGTGAGAAGTCTGCAAAGCCATTTGCAGATGAGCATGATGGTGAAACTGACGTAATTCCTAGGACTTTAAGTTCATTGGTCCTCAGAAGAAATTTTCATAAATCAAAGGAAGTATAAAATGATATCATAAACAAGTTTTGTCCAAGGAAGACAAAATCTCTTAGGATCCCAATAAGTCTAAGTTCACAGATCACTTTGGATGAAGTAGGTGAACCAGTCAATCCAACTATCTATAGAGGCATCATTGGATCCTTGATTTACTTGACAGCCAGCAGGCCTGATATTTCCTACACTGTTGGAGTGTGTGCCAGATTTGAAACTAATCCAAAGAAGTCACACATGGAGGTTGCCAAAAGGATCATAAGTTACCTTAAGTGTACTAAGTCTCTAAGAATTTTGTATCCAATGTGTGATGAGCTTATTCCCAATGCATATTCGGACTCAGACTTCGGAGGATGCCGAATTGATTGAAAAAGCACTAGTGGTACATGCCAGCTTCTGGGTCACAAACTTGTAAGCTGGTTTAGTAACAAGCAAAATTTTGTTGCAACATCCACTACAGAGGCAGAATACGTGGCTACTACCAGTTGATGTGCTCAAGTTTTGTGGATCAAATAGCAATTGATGGATTATGATGTCAGTTCTGGATGTGTGTCGATCTATTGTGACAACAACAATGCAATGTGCATAACGAAGAATCCAGTTCATCACTCCTAAAGCAAGCATATTGACATCAGACTACATTTTATCCGTGATCATGTCGAGAAGAAGGACATTTCTGTGGAATATATCAGAACAAAGATCAACTCGTGGATATTTTCACCAAGCCTCTCCTAGAAGCTAGATTCAAGGATTTGTGCATCAAGCACGGACTTTTGGAGTTTGATGAGATCGCAAATGAAGAAGAGTAAGTCCAAGCTCTCATTATTTGTATCAATTTTTGACACTAGAGAAATGTGCTTGAATGCGGTCTCCAAAGGTTTTTTTGGTTTTCTGGAGAAGAAGCAGAATGAAACTGGGTCCAAGCTCCTAGTTTCTGGGCTTTCCTAAAGAGACTACAAACTGGCAAACTGGCCATATCTATCAGTTTGTAATGTCGATCAGTTTGTGAACATCAGACTGTGCATCAACTCGTGTCAAAAAGTTTGAGGATAACAATTTGAATTGGTTATCAGTCTATATGTTTCCCAATGGAGGGAATTTTTTAAATAGAGAAGCGTCACCAGCACGCCAACATTTAATGCAGAATTAAATGCTGCCCAGTTGCAAAAAGGAATAGGAGTGTACCACGTCAAACACTCCACGTCTCAATGACGTGGGTCAGAGACACCAACAATCACAAGTTTCCTCGATCGTTGATCTTCAAAATCCTTAGTCAATCTGGTTCGTTCTTTTTTACAAACAACTTTTTCAACAAATAGGAGTCGCCAATTTCTTTTCAAACACTATTGCATTCAAAATTCTCTAAGGCATTTATTTTTCTTAATCATATTCTCTTTCAAACCTCAATCATTTGTGTTAATAGCTGAATCTTTGCATGTCGCTCAACCTATGGCTGAGTTTCTCAAGCATGAAGTTCCCTTCACCGGCATATTTAAAGTTGATGATGTTGATGCATCAACCATGCAAAACTTGTGCTTCTGATGAAGAACTATGTTCCAGAACTCGAAGAAATTCTGCAAATGTAGGGACTGGTTGATATTCTCACAAGCCAGTCTAGGAGGTTTCACCTCACATGGTCGTTGAGTTCTACGCACATGTAGTGATAGCCGAGGAGAATCCCACTTCATCACTGGCGTGTTTGGGAAACACATCAAGGTGGATGTGGAGATTTTGGGAAAGCTCTACAACATCAGAACTGAAGGACCTAACGCCACCTCATACCTGTTCGATGACAAAGAAAAGATGAGCGAGGCAATGCAGAGCCACTAGCAGAAGTGGAAGCAGGATGATGTCAAGGAAAAATGAAAGTCATCCTCCCCCAAATCCCAATTGGATGATTACAATATGGTATGTGACATTGTAGTCTGCATGCTACAATTCGAGGGTGGCTTGCACTAAGAGCTCAGGTTGAAGAAATATAGTGTCATGATGGCACTTGATGATAGCATCAGGGGAAACTGGGTTGAGTTTATCTATGATCGATTGCAGGAGAATTTGAAGAAGAACTCTACAATTAAGACAGACCACACCTTCACTACAATGGTCTGATTTGGGCTAAAAGTGAGCCACTTGATTGAGAAACTGGTGGAGAGAGTGGACCGAGGTGAAGAATTGTCCAGCAATAATTTCATACCACCAAATCAATCCATGCAGGACAAAAGAAGGACCAAGGGACCTTGTGTACCTAACTGGCATGCAAAATGTTAATCCAAAAGAGTCAGTTAGTGAGGATGAGATTTATCAAAGCGTCCTAGGAGAGCAAGTTCATGTGATGGCAGTGCCTTTGAATGAGGAAAAACAGTTGAGCTGGAGGAACATAGAAAGAAAGTTGAACATGAGAGCTACTTCAAGATGCTCGAGGGCTTGACTCACCTAGCTCGAGGAGATGGTCAACCAACCAAATCCTCCACAAAAGCAGAAGAGCACATGATATCACCCTTCCCCTAAAAAATAATAACAACACAAGAAATAGAAGCTTCAATCAATCACCAAGGCTCCATCTGTTGATGGAGAAGGCCGAGGAAGGGGAGATGCCTTTGCTGGCCATGCAATCCAAGTGCTTGTACCAACATCTGACAGCTACACCGAGGCCACTCTGGAGAAGCAAATCACAAAGAAGAAGAGGATTGTGGTGACAATAGAAGGGGCAAAGGCTAGGAGGAAGGCAATAACAGAGGCACAAATTGCCACGGCCAGAACTGAGAATGTAACTCCCCAAAACTTTTTTAACTTTTTGTAATATTTTTAAAATAATAAATTTTTATTATTATTTTACTCATTATATTTCAATAACTATGCCTAATTGTTATTATAATATCATTTTTTTATTTTCAAAACCTTTCACTTACCCTCATAAATTATTATTTAATTTATATAATTAATTAGAAACCGTTCATTCTCGAATTCTCTACTATAAAAATGGGTCTTTCATTTCATTTTAATCACACCAATCATTTATTCTCTTCTTCTTCAAACTATTATCTATTTTATATGTTTCAAATGTAGTCTATCAAGTTAAGTTCAAGTCAAGGTGGGGGGGGAGGGGTCTATGTGTGATACATCTATAATTTATTCTTGTATAGCTTGGATAAACTTGACCACCACTGAGTAAATAATGTTCAGCTAAAGGTTATTACAATTTTTCAGGTTAAATCTCGGGCAATGGGCTAGAGACGGATGATGGGCGAGGAATTTAAATTAATGTGTAGTTCCATTTATGTTATTTTGAAAATAAAACAATTTTATTTTATCATGTCTTTTCAAATAAAAGTGGCGTGCCCATTTTATGCAATTATAGTCTATTATTTTACTTTTACGAAATTGGGGCGTTCCAGAGGAGAAGGCCAATGAAGCTGAACTGGCAAGACAACTTCAAGCTAGAGATGAAACCTTCACCAAGATTAAAGCTGATGTCGAGGCACGAGAGAGGAAGATGGTCAAAATCCTTGTCAAGGCTGCAAAAGGCAAGAAAAGGGTTGTTGAACAAGAGAAGGGAAAAGATATTTTTGATCCGTCATAGGTGAAGCCCCACCCCCCAATACCACCAAACCGACTATTCAGGAGATCATGTCCGATTAGGCCTTTAACAAACTCCTAAATGAGGTTATACCTACCTATGTTGAAAAAGAGGTTGCATAGAAGGAGGGGGACATCCTCTTTAAAACCAAGAAGGTGGAGGAAGCATTAGCTATGCAAGGGGAAGCTAATGTTTCTAAGGAAGTAAAAGAAGAGAGGAAGACCACCGTTGAAATACTAGCGGAGTCATTTACGCAAGGATAAAATGACCAAACTAGAGATGTGCCAGTTGTGCAAGGGGAGACTGGTGCACCTCAAGATGACGTAATCCGGGCGACCACCCATGATAAACTGACAATAACAACAAAAGAAGTACCAGTTCCAACTAATAAAGAAGACTCATCTGCTCTCGATCTCTTTTTCTCTAATGCCGCTTGAGATGACCAAGGATGAGATTGATTTTGAAGAAGAATTGAAGGGAGTATGGAGGATACATCCATGAGACTCTAGGGACAACGTTAAATTCAATACTTCCTGTCCAATCCCAGCATTCAAGATCCCTCTCTGCGGACATCCATATGCTATGTTTACTACTCATTGTATCAAGAACTGGTGCCCACCAGTCCTCCAAGTGGATTACACAAACATCGACTTAATTTCGTGGGCAACAGCTATCTCCCAACAAATCGAAAATATAGTCACCTGGGTGATTCACAACATCTATGGTGTCATTTTGGGAGATTACTCCGCGGAGACAAGGGTACAGAGGAGAGAGTTCAGACGTTGGAGAAGATTTGACATATCTACTAGAGAGCTTCCACAGGAAGACTCAACAATCATGCAAGCTAGACTCGGCATCACCTTCTGGAGATCCGAAGAATTATTAGCTTATTTGTGGATTGAGTAAGCTCAAAGGCACTAGCTTTCTGAAGAATAAGTTCGGGCTTGACTTATTAGAATTCGAGATTATAGAACTGAAACTAGGGAAGATGGAGTGCCACTAGCTGAGTTCATACCAAAGCCTCCAAAATCCCTTCAATTCCAGCCAACACCAGTCTACTTGCCTCTACCTCCTCCATTTCAAGTCACCGGATGTTGTGAAGAAAAAGAAGAAAAAGAAGAAGAAGAAGAATCACGTGTTCTGATCAACCGACGCCCAGCCATGAGGATGACAAGACAACTTTTGGACGAACTGATTCATTCTTCCTTCCACTTGGTTGAGATTGTAATTCCTAAGACCAAACGTCAATGTGAGCTCATGAATATGGAAGCAGAGGATAGAGCATCTCAAGCTCAAAAGAACAAAGAATAAGAAGAAGAAGAACTGGCAGGTGCTATAGTCATTGCTGGCCCTCCCATTACTATTTTTTAGGAGGAACCGACCATTGAGGAGCAAGATGACTCACCGACCACAACCAACCCTCCTGAAACCTCTCATGCTCAAAACCTTGTCGTCGGTGTGCTGAACTTCATCAACACTCAAATAGACGCCATGAAGCAAGAATTCAAAAGACAACTTGATGAGACTCGCGCTGAAGTTGTTGAAACCATGTCCAAGTTTCTGAACTCTCATCAGTTGTGACTACTCTCATTAGTGTAGTCAAAGATGGGGAAGATGAGCGCAAAAAGGAGTATGCGGCTAGAAGAGAGAAGGAGGAAGCAGAAAGGAATATGAGAGAACAAGAGCTGCAGAGCTTACTCGAGATAGCACAGGGTTGGAATCCCTGCACAAGAAGTAAGGATGTAGGCTTTGCTTTTGCTTTTGTCAGTTTTTCACTTGTCCTTGTAATTCTGTCTATCTTTTAAATGAAAAACTAGCAAGTTTAAAGACAAAACCTCATTATTCTAACTCTTCACTTTCTGTCGTTGAACTTGCATAGTCTAGTGTAATCAACATTTTTTTGCTTTGATACTAATTTTCAGTCTATGATATAATCGAGCAATACCTCTCTTGTTGAGGTGGAAGATTTTGTAGAGTAGGTCATGCCTTAGGATATGAGTTTCCTGGTTATTTAGATTTATCAGTCTAGATACCTTGTAGACTCGGGAAACCATTCATCTTTGTTGCTAGCTTAGCAAGGTATGGCTTTGACAACACCAAAAATGGGGAAATTATAGGGAAATGGTCCTAAGTTTCCTTCTTTATTGTTGATTGTTTTGGTGTGTCAAGCCAGTACCGACTTAGAGTGTCTATACATTAGTTCTAGCCGGTTCAAGATTGTAAATCCTATTAGGATGTTTATCGAGTTGTAATAGAACTGATCTAGACAAACTGGTCACGAAGCCAGTTCACCAGTTCGGAGAATGCAAGGAGGTTAGAAGAAACTGGCCACCAGTTTGGAGGAACTAGCTACCAGTTTGAAGAACCTCACATTCAGAGAAGACACCAGTTTTCCAGTTCACAAGTCTAACATGCGTACAGAGACAAAAAGATCAAGTCAGAGAAATCCTTAACAAGCCAGACTTTAAGAATGGAGATTCCTTAAAGTCTAAAGATTCTCATCAAACAGTGATTCTTCGAACTGGCAGAGCCATTCTGACACAAAGCAGCAAGGTTAAATTACGTGTTAGAAAAGCAGGAGCAAGTGCAGAACCTCAGGAAAACACCCTGCACGTTTGCAAAAAAGAGAGGCGTCGGATTGGACAACATCCGAAATGTCTCTCAAAGGCGCTATTTTAAAATCTCTCACACTTCGCCTAAAAATAAATGAAGTGCCTCAGAAGAGAAGACACCAAATATCAGAGAAAGCAAGGAAACTCTATCAAAATTAAATCACAAGATTTCTAAGTATTCGAGGCTAATTTAGCTTTTCGTGTGCCATCTTTGGACATGTGACTCGTTGCTCTCTAACTCAAGTAATCACCAAGGTGTTCTTACTTTCTAACTAAGAACATAACAATCACTGCTTATCTCCTAACAGAGATTATCAGCCAACATGTTTGATAGTTTAGGAAGAATTTTAAAGCTCCTAAGTTCCAGAATGAGGCTATGTGGTGTGCTCACACTCCAAATCTGAATAAGTGAAGGAAGACAAAGGCCTGGACGAGTGAGCTAGTGGACTGATGGACATAGGCATCCACCAACTAGCGATAGATTGCGAGACTCTTGTAACCAAAACTTAGTAATTTCCAGACTTTCTATCTGAAGAGAGGACGTACGACTGCTATGTTCGAGCCTCTATAAATCCTTTACACTTTATTGCTATACTTTATACTTGCTTGGATTTCAAAACTCAACACATTCTAAGTGTTGAACTATATCAGAATCAAACTAAAACTTACAAACTCGCTAATTATTTAGTTTTAGAAACACAAACAAGTAAACCACCAATTTATGAAGTGCGGGTTTTTTTAATATTTTCATTGTGCAAAAAAACTCTGATCTTGGGACCAACAATCATTTCGGTCAAGGAAATGTACTTCCCCTCCATCAAAGATAAGGTAACTAACCTCTGTAGGCTAGTTCTCCAAGTAATTGCAATTCCATATGAAGTGAACATAAAACCCATCAATGACTTCCTCGTGTCCATAGACCTACATAATATGAGTCTACAGAGCCTTAGATTGTGAGCCTCAAATTAGACCCACTATCCTCGAAGACCAGACTCTTCTCAATTATTCCCCAAACATACCAGAGGACCCACTTTAGAGCCACTCAATGCTCTTTCCTAGGGTCTACCATAAACCTACTAATCATGTTGAGTGCATAATCAAGATCCGGTCTCGTATTGACCATGCATATATCAGTGAACCAACAATACTCACATAAGGAACACCACTCATAAACCTCTGTTCATCATCATTGAATTCTCCAACAACATTCAACTTGAAATAAGTTGCTAACAGAGTGAGAACAAGCTTCACATTCTTCATTATGTGCTTCTCAAGAACTTTTATCGAGTATCCTTCTTCGTATAAAGTAAGTCTCCTTCGATCCATGTCTTGACCTATTTCCATTCCCAGAATCAATTGAGCACAACTTAAAAGCATTCTTCAATTCGGATATCTCTTGCTTATCTTGACTCGCATCAACATATCATCTACATACAGTAGTAGATAAATTCGAGTCTTCATATCTTCACCTAGAAAATAAACACATGGGTCGTGTTTCCATCAAACAAAGTCTTACTGAATCATAAACTTGTTTAACCGCATATTCCACTAGCTTGGAGACTACTTCGGTCCGTACAATAACTTCTTCAGAAGGCACACCTTCTCCCCACTACCAGCTTCCTCGAAGCCCTTGGATTGAGTAATAAGGATCCTCCTTCCAGCTATCCATACAATATTATGGTCTTCACATCCAGTTGCTCTAAATCCATGTCATACTGAGCAATTAACGATAAGATCAGCTTGGTAGAGCTTTGATTTACCACTATCACAAACACCTCACCATAATCTACACCATCCTGTTGCGTGAAGCCTCGAGTAACTAGTCTAGCCTTGAATCTAACCCCAGAGACCTCCAATTTTTTCTTAAAGATCCACTTACAGTTAATTATTGATTGCTTCTCCCCCGGCTTGTTCACCAACACCTAGGTGTTGTTCTATCTTAAGGAGTCTGATCGATGCTAAATCTACATACAAATTATAGCAAATGGCAAATAAATCTATAGAACCCGAAGGTTGTCGAACCCACAGGGATAGTGCAACGAAGGAGAATCATGTACTGTATGTAGTTTTCAGAACTCTTGTTTGGGCAACTCAAATTTTGAAGGGTTTTGGTTTTTCAAGACAAATAATTTAAAGGGACAAAAACAAATATTAAAAAGCACAGATTCTAGGGAAATCTACCAATTTGATCAACATGCAAGAAACAAATATTCAAACCCAGAAAAGATAATTTTGGTGGAAAATCTATTAATGTAGAATTAATTCCTTGGTCAGGCAATTAAATCCTAAATTACTAACTAGTGGTTATCTTCTCTTGGTCTCAAACACACAAAGTTAATTAATTTCAATAAAGATTAGATTTTTCCTACGATTGAATTCTTCTTGGTCGGACAGAAAATCAAAAGTATTAAACCCTAACTTCCTATTACTAACCTTCACCTTTCGGTCCTTAGATTGATAACTGAAACCTACCTCAATCTTCATCTCTTGATCCTTCGATGAGAATAGATTTAAAATAAAACATAGGATTTAAACCAATTAAAGGGTTTGAACAATTGAATCTAAACATGCATCACAGATGGAGAAACCCTAGAACCTGTTAGGGTTCTAGCCTAACATATTAAAAATAGACATTGCAAGGAAAAATGAAGATTGCATTAAAAAGTAAAGATTCATCAACAAAAGTAAAGAGGAATTCTCCAATAATCCAAGAGAAAACTAAAATGAAAAACTGAACAAAAGGGGAGGAACTGGTAAAGGGTTGTAAAAGCTCTCAAAACTAAGGTAGACAGCCCTGAAATCTCGAGCAAAACAAGTATTTATAGAGGTAGAGGTGTATAAATTGGGATCTAGGGCTAAAAATATGATTTAACCATAAAAATCTCGAAAATTCCTTTTATGGGTCCATCTCGGTCGACATAGGGCTTATCTCGGTCGACCCGGATCCCCTTGCATCGGTCGACGTGGCCTTCGCGTCGATCGAAACAAAGACGTTTTCCCTCTTGTGATCCTTCTGCACAGTCTCACAGTTTTGGCCATAACTTTCACTCCCGAACTCCGATTGACCCGATTCCAGTTGCATTGGAAAGCTAACTCAAAGCTAACTCAAAGCTCTTCCAAATTATGTGCTCCATTAGCTCAGATTCCAACTGTGGAAGAAGTCGTGACTGTTTCTTTGAACATCTGCTGCTTTCGGTACGGGTTTTCATTGGATTTGGCCTAAAACCTGCAAAAACACACCATGACAAGCATAATACCCCTATAAACTTGACTCATGCTCGATTATTTACTAAAACTAAGATAAATGCAAGAAATCAATAAGAAAACAATGTGCTAAGTAAGGCAAAATACGAGCTTATCAACCCCCCCAAACTTAAACACTTGATTGTCCTCAATCAACAAAAGAATGAATCAAAAGTTCAAGTAGAAGAGAAGTGCAATGCCTCACAAGATTCATCACAATCAAACTCGTAAATCCACAAAACATCAGCACTTTGTAAAAATCAGAAAATCAGTAAACCATGGAAGACTCACAAGGGAAGTGTTTTCACTCATTCACTCAAGTGTTTAGGATAATATGAGATCACACAAGTCATGCAAATCAAGTTCTACCATAGGCTTGCAAATATTCTAACTCTCCACTGCAAATATGTGTACACAAGTCTAAGATCAGAAAGGACTTTATTCAAGGTTGTAATGTAGGCTTTTTAGTGAAAGGTAGGGAAATATTTGGCCAAGTGACTAAAATCAATCAAGTAATCCTCAATCAATCAAACCACTATCTATTGATATTCACCTATCTCCTATAATATTCAATACGAACCAAAGCTCTTTTATTCTCTTTTTTTTTCTTTTCACATATCCTTTTATGCTCTTAAACAATTTTGAATATTCATTTGAGCTTATAAGGACTAACAAACACATAAACATTTTTTTTTAGAGCCAACCTTATCTTTTGCTTTCACCTTCTAATAATATCTTATCCTTCCTCAAACAAATCCCAACCCACTCTCATAGACAAGAGTTGATTCCCCTATCATTTTTCCCACTCATAGACAAAGAAAGAAAACACATAGGCTCAAAAGGGCTGACTGGGGATAAATGTTCAATTAGGACAGTGTATGGGATAAATAGGCTAAACAAAGATGGCCTAAAATCATTTCCTAAACCTGTGCACACTTAGCAGTCTTGAAACAGAAACAAAGCAAGTTCTAGAGATACTCAATAATGCAGACACACTCACAATCGATTTTAGGCTCAAAAACTCACACTTGGGACAACAATTCTTCCATAGTAAACCTCAAATCATCATCAAACGTCATGCCTTTGTAAGTTTCAAAACAAGTAATCATGCGGTTTTCTACATTCATAGGCATACTCAACCACTATCACAATCAATGCATAATCAAGTCAATCAATTCAAATCTTGCATTCTTGCTAGGGTTATCTCATAGCTACGCAAATCTTCTCACAAAATCACAATTTTATTCAACAAATGCAATAATAATAAAAAAAAAAATTTTAACTAGGCAGAAATGTAATAAACTGCAAGCTTTAAATAAAAGGGAAGAAATAGTTTCAACTCCAAGTCCTCCTCCCCCCAAATTTATTCGATTGACAGAGAGAATAAGTTTGAAAATCAGACTAGGAGTGAAACTGTACCTCGATGTTGGTATCAGACACCAACTTTTTATCCCGAAACCTTCAGAAATCGCGCGACGTGAGATTTTTGCTGCTGGCACTCCGCGTCGACCGACACGGGCTCTGCGTCGGTCGACGTGGAGCCTTCTTGTCGACCCTCCATCGGGTCGAAGTGCTGCACGTCGAGCTGCCTGCGTCAACCGACGCCAGGTCTGCGTCGGTCGAAACAGACACTGTTCCTATTTTTTTTGTTTTGAAAATCAAACAGAAATAAATAATTTCGAAAACAAGGACATAAATTGAAAACAAATTGCAAAAAACAAAAAAATAACAGGAAATTGAAAAGAAAGCAAGTAAAAATTGGGTTACCTCCCAACAAGTGCTTGATTTAACATCGCAGCTCGACGATACCTCATCTAACCAAGGTGGTCGAGTCCAGACTCGTCGACCCCTTGAATCTATCATGAAGACCGGCGGTTTTGAATGATGGTGGTATACTCGGAATGAGGCAGCTTAATTGCCGATTTCACTGCTTCATTTCCTCGTTCCCACCGGATGGCTTCTTCTTCTTCCTCCGGTGTCTCATCTCCTTCCTCTTCTTCTTCTTCAGTAGTCTTGATCTGTTGTTGGGAAATTTGGCTAAGTTTCCCTTCCCCAGTAGCTAATTGTATAGATTATAGTTTTGGTGGATCAAAACCTAAGTCCTACCAGCGTCAGTTTGTCTCTAGAATAGCTCTAGTCTCAAATGTAAAGTCCTGTTTAGGTCTTTTGAGTTGTAAGTCGTAGCTGATCAAGACTCATGCTGGCTACTGTTCACCAGCATGAGATGTGCTTACCAGTTGAGAGAAATCTCACCAGCAAGCGGCTGACAAAGACTCATGCTGACACTGTTCATCAGCATGAGTAGAGCTATTGACTGGTTACTGTTCACCAGTAGGGAAGATTTCACCAGCAGGAGGCTGAGAAATCTTACCAGCAGAATATGTGTTCTGGCTGACACTATTCACCAGCGGTGAAGCCACCAGTCATGGGAGATTCCAAGAAAGGGTTAACATCAGACATATTGGTAGACTTAGATTGTGCCAGCGAAAGTCACCAGCAGAGACTGCCAGCACAAGATCACCAGCATGATCTACCAGTCGGATGTTACCAGCAGAATTCAAGATTCGCTCTCCCAGAGTCTTAGAGACAAAAAAGAAGATTCGTCTGAGGAATCAACTGACAAAGTATGACTTTAAGGAGGATACCTTAAAGTCTATCAGTTACAAGACACCAGTTGCGATTCCTCGTACTGACGAATAGAGTCGTTCTGACATAAAGAGATCTATGTCAGATAAAGCGGTCAAGGTATGGCGCTTTCCAGAAAAGCATACCTGCCGCCATCAAAAGGACATCCGAGGTCTGACACCTTTCTGGATGAGTCCAAACGGCTAGAAATTTGAATGGGATCCTGCGCCTATAAATAGGTCGGAGCTACCAACATTTAAGACGCTTGCTTGCACGCTTGCTGACTTGCAACTCGTCTCGGAACTCCACTCTCGCTCAACTACCGAAAGTTCTTACGCGCAAGCAAATCTTTCGAGGCCTTTCTTAAGGCTTTCCGTGTGTTGATTTATTCAAACACGAGACTTCAAGCTTCCAGCTTGTAAGTTATAGATCTCATTGGTGCTCTTTCTCTTCCGAGAAAGTTCACAGCAGCTCTTGTGCCAGTCAGCACTTGAGTTATTACGGGCATTCTGCCGCAAAAGGATCTACGTTCTTGGGAGAACTAAAACACCCAGTCAGCAGTGGAGGTTGAAGTGACGTGCTCGCACTCCACCATCTGACAAGAGTTGAAGAGGAAACAGGACCGGGAGCGGTTGATCTAGTGAACTGGTGGACGGGGCATTCACCAGCTAGAGATAGATCGTAGGACACCTGTGACCGATTACTCT
>JAPKLW010001109.1:122923-171728 GCA_026898455.1 Plectranthus barbatus
TTCACCAGCTAGAGATAGATCGTAGGACACCTGTGACCGATTACTCTAAGTTCTTGGGAGAACTGAACACCCAGTCAGCTGTGGAGGTTGAAGTGACGTGCTCGCACTCCACCAGCTGATAAGAGTTGAAGAAGGAATCAAGGCCGGGAGCGGTTGATCTAGTAAACTGGTGGACGGGGCATTCACCAGCTAGAGATAGATCGTAGGACTCTTGTACCTGATTACTCTTAGTGAATTTCCAGTGAGTCGACTGGAGAGTGGACGTAGATCAGTTGATCGAACCACTATAAAAATCCTTTTGTCTTTATCAGCTTTCTGCTTTTTCATACTGATTTGAAACCCAGCACTCAAGTGCTGGTGTATATCTGAAAACTGATATAACTGTGCAAACAAGACCTAAAGATATTCTAAGTCTTGAGCTACCAGCTGACCAGCCAGTCGCCAGTCAGCTGAGTACTCATAGTGCCAGTTGACTTACCAGCTGACAAGGTCCCAGTCAGCTGAGTAACCAGCAGAGCGCAAGAAACGAACTAACACATTTTCCGCTGCCAAGTTATACCCTGATAAACCGGGACCAACATGGTTGCACTCTCTTTTCCTCTTATTCTTGTCAATGCAGAAGGTAATAGACTCCTCATTCCCTCGCAAAGTAATCTCCCCCTTCTTGCAGTCAATCAGGACTCCAGCTGTGTCGAGGAACTCTCTTCCCAAAATCATGGGGGTGTTGGCATCTTCCTTCATCTCAAGGACAACGAAATCTGCAGGAAAAATCAGATGACCAACTCTAATAAGTACATCCTCTACAATACCTTTTGGTTTGGACACAGATCGGTCCGCCATCTGAAGGGTTATTGTAGTGGTTCTCATTTCCCCTATCTCCAACTTCTTGTAGATGGACAAGGGCATCAGGTTGATGATTGCCCCTGTATCGCATAACACATTTTGGAATTCTTTTCCTCCAATCTCGATAGGTATCGAGAAACAACCGGGGTCCAATCTCTTGATAGGGATCTGCTTCTGCAACAGGAGACTGCATTCCTCATGTATCTTCACTGTTTCATTCTCCAGGAACTGCTTCTTCTCACTCATCAACCTTCTGAGGAACTTCATGTATCCGGGTATTTCCCTGAGAGCTTCAATAAGAGGAATGTTAATATTCACTTTTTTTAAATTTTCAACAAAGTTAGTGAATTTAGAGTCTTCCCTTTTCTTCGCGAATCTCTGTGGGAAGGGCATAGAAGGCACCGGATCAGCTCTTCTTTCCTCCTTCTCTTTTTCTTTCTCGCCCAGTCTGGGCCTCTGTTTCAACCGAGATGCGGCTGTCTCGGCCGGGTTGCCTGCTAATTTCTGTGTCGATCGTGTTGACTCTATCTCGGTCAACATGGTTCCTACTGCGTCGATCGTGCTACTCTCTATTTCGGCCAGGCTGCAACCCTCTGCATCGACCGGGATGGAATCCATCTCGGTCAAAACAGAGAGGTCCTGCGCAGGATTTTCCCCCTCTGTTTCTCCTTCTTCTCCTTCCACATGGCTTGGACCTTCATACTTTCTTCTGGATCGCAGTGAAATCGCATTTACCAACTTTTTCTTGGCTAGATTTTTCTCTGTGGTGCTCGGAAGTTGCCCCGGCTTGTGCTGAGTACCCAAGGTAGTGGCCATCTGACTCGGTTGGGTGTCCATCATCTCCAAATGCTTTGTCATTAATTGCATGTGATTGGCCATCCCTTTGACTTCGTTCTCCACCTTGCCAAATCGGTTGTCCGAGCTCTTGATGAATTTCTCCAATGTCTCTTCCAGCACGGATTTCTTTCTCTCCACAATTTCTCCTCCTGTACCTACATCAAAACCAGGTGGAGAGTGTTCTGCAGCAGAGGGGTTGAAATAAGAAAAACCAGGGTGAGATCGCCCATGGTTGTAATAATACCCTTGATTGTCTCGGTAGTTATTCTGAAAACCACCGCCAATGTAGTTCACCTCCATTCCTGCAGTTCCAGATGAACTGCTTGCTCCCCGGTTGATGTAGTCGGCCTCCACCGGAACAATCGCCATACTTAGTAGCAGCTGCAGCTTTCGTTGTTCCCAACTTCTCAATTTCCTCACGAAGCTTCTTCACCTCAGCAACCACATCAAACTCCAGCTTTGTCTCCACTACTTTGACCGGCATCTATCTTTCTGTCGGCCATTGGTGGCTGTTCAGTGCCATGTCTGCCAGCAGCCTCATACTCTCTGCACCGCTCTTCTTCATCAGGATCCCGCCAGCAGATGCATCCACCATCTCCTTCATGTGTGGGTTCAGACCCTCATAGAAATGGCAAACCTGCATCTCGAGATCGATTCCATGTCCAGGGCAGAGTCGCTGGAGTTCCTTGTACCTCTTCCAGGCTTCATGCAGGGATTCATCATACAGCTGCTTGAATGTAGTGATGGTAGCTTTCCTCTTCAGCAGCAGGCTCGGTGGGAAGTAGTTGGTGAGGAATTCATCTTGAAGTTCCCCCCATGTCCCAATATGACTCTTGTCCAAACCAGCATACCAGGATTGTGCCTCGTCTCTGAGTGAGAACGAAAACAGCCTCATTCTGATGACGTCCTGGGGGATTCCGTTCTGCTTCACTGTATCGCACACTTCTATGAATTGATTGAGGTGGGCATATGGATCCTCTACGGCTCTCCCCCCAAACTGGTTCTGCTGCACCATCTAAATCAGCCCAGTCTTTAACTCAAAATTATTGGCGTCAATCCGCACTCTGAATCCGGGCTCTTCCTGTTGTGGTAGAAAACGATCCAAGATGGACCTTTAAGGCACTACGATCTGCCTGTTTTTCAACTCTGCCAGTCTTGCAGCTTGCTCGGCCTGAGTTGCTTGTGCTGCTTGGAGTTGTGCTCTCAGTTGTTGCACCTCATTGGACAAACTGCATCTGCTCTTCTGGTGTCATGTTTTGCAGAGGGGCTTCTTCGTTGTTCGGCTCCATCTCAAAATCCCGTCTTTTTCCTTTCTTTCTGTTCTTCCTGCAGGCTGCTTTGATTTCAGGTATGAAGGTCTCAAGTATTTTTCCTTTGTTCCGTGTGTTCATGCACCTGCACAGCAACCGAGGCAAAAATCAGTTCACTTCGACCGACACAAATCTTGTGTCGACCGACGTGGAAAATTTATGCATCGACCGGGACAAAGTGTGTCTCGCTCGAGACAGACAGGAATCAGAAAAACTCACTCACACGAAATAAACACGAAGAGAATACACAAACCAAGAGAAATAACACCAAATTGCAAAATATTAAAAATAAGAAAAATAATACCCAATCCAGAAGTCTTTAAACAAGACAGTAATGATCTGCCATCTGACTATCCCCGGCAACGGCGCCTATTTGATCGATGCTAAATCTGCATACAAATTATAGCAAAGGGCAAATAAATTTATAGAACCCGAAGGTTGTCGAACCCACAGGGATAGTGCAACGAAGGAGAATCATGTACTGAATGTAGTTTTCAAAACTCTTGTTTGGGCAAATCAAATTTTGAAGGGTTTTGGTTTTTCAAGACAAATAATTTAAAGGGACAAAAATAAATATTAAAAAGCACAGATTCTAGGGAAATCTACCAATCTGATCAACATGCAAGAAACAAATATTCAAACCCAGAAAAGATAATTTTGGTGGAAAATCTATTAATGTAGAATTAATTCTGTGGTCGGGCAATTAAATCCTAAATTACTAACTAGTGGTTATCTCCTCTCGGTCTCAAACACACAAACTTAATTAATTTCAATAAAGATTAGATTTTTCCTACGATTGAATTCTTCTTGGTCGGACAGAAAATCAAAAGTATTAAACCCTAACTTCCTATTACTAACCTTCACCTTTCGGTCCTTCGATTAATAACTGAAACCTACCTCAATCTTCATCTCTCGATCCTTCGATGAGAATAGATTTAAAATAAAACATAGAATTTAAACCAATTAAAGGGTTTGAACAATTGAATCTAAACACGCATCACAGATGGAGAAACGCTAGAACCTGTTAGGGTTCTAACCTAACATATTAAAAATAGACATTGCAAGGAAAAATAAAGATTGCATTAAAAAGTAAAGATTCATCAACAAAAGTAAAGAGGAATTCTCCAATAATCGAAGAGAAAACTAAAATGAAAAACTGAACAAAAGGGGAGGAACTAGTAAAAGGTTATAAAAGCTCTCAAAACTAAGGTAGACAGCTCTGAAATCTCGAGCAAAACAAGTATTTATAGAGGTAGAGGTGTATAAATTGGGATCTAGGGCGAAAAATATGATTTAACCATAAAAATCTCGAAAATTCCTTTTCTGGGTCCATCTTGATCGACGTAGGGCTTATCTTGGTCGATGCGGATCCCCTTGCATCGGTCGACGCGGCCTTCGCGTTGGTCGAAACAGAGACGTTTTCCCTCTTGTGATCCTTCTGCGCAGTCTCGTAGTTTTGTCCATAACTTTCACTCCCGAACTCCGATTGACCTGATTCCAGTTGCATTGGAAAGCTAACTCAAAGATATTCCCAATTATGTGATCCATTAGCTCGGATTCCAACTGTGGAAGAAGTCGAGACTATTTCCTTGAACATCTACTGCTTTCGGTACGGGTTTCCATTGGATTTGGCCTAAAACCTGCAAAAACACACCATGGCAAGCATAATACCCATATAAACTTGACTCACGCTCGATTATTTACTAAAACTAAGATAAATGCAAGAAATCAATAAGAAAACAATGTGATAAGTGAGGCAAAATACGAGCTTATCAGAGTCCATATCCTCTTTCATGATTTGGACCCACTTGAGCCTCTCTTTACAACTTATGGCCTCTGTATAGCTCTTTGGCTTAGTATCTTCGAGCTTTACCTCTTCTGCCATAATGAAAATATATGCTACTACATCAACGTATCCGAATCTAGTGGAAGGTCTAATCCGTCTTCTTTCCCGATCTCTCATGAGATTATATTCTTGAAGTGTTTTAGACCCACTTTGAAGTGCCTTTGGCCCATTTCAAAGTTCATTTCACACACTTAGATCCTCCACATCCTCTTGAGATGAACTACTAGACCCACCGGCCTGCTCCACCTCAATCTTAGCCTCTGCTCTACTACCTTCGACCTGGTCTGATTGTTCTTCTAGAGCAGTATTACTTTCCTCAGCACTTCTCACCAGGTCTCCTACCAGCTCCTCCTTGAATACCACATCCTTGTTAATGATGCACTTCTTTATATCCAGCTCGAGACACCATAACTTGTACTATTTTACTCCTTCGGGATACCTAATGAATATGCACTTTAACGTTCTCCTCCCAAGCTTATATCCTTTGATGTTCGCATAAGCCACACAGCTAAATGCTCTAAGGTTGTTGAAATCTGGAGGATGACCAAACCATATTTCTTTCGGTGTCCTGAAACTTAGTACAATCGAGGGGCGTCGGTTGATCAAAAAAGCTGCAACAGTCACTGCTTCTGCCTAAAATGACTTGGGTAACTTCACACCAAACAGCATGCACCTCGTTCTTTCCAGAAATGTCTGATTGTACATCTTCGCCAATCTATTACGTGCTTGGAACAATATCTCTCAAACTCCTTCGAGCAATATTCAAGGCCATTATGAGTTTGCAACCTCTTCACATTCCTTTCAGTCTGATTTTCGATCAGCACCTTCCACTTCTTGAAGGTCTCTAGAGGATCACTTTGTAGACCCACACCTTACTTGAGTGATCATTAGTGTGGCTCGTGAAGTACCTCGCTCCTCTATTCAAACCGGTCTTTGAAGGTCCCCGAAGATCTGAGTGGTTGTAGTCTAATATTCCTTGAGCTCTCTATCGACCTACTCCAAACTTCACTTGGTGAGACTTCACATAGATGCAGTTCTCACATAAATCAAGCTCTCTGATTTTATCCCCGAGCAACAGATTTTTCTTTGATAACTCCTGAAACCCCCTCTCACTTACGTGACCGAGTCTTATGTGCCACAGTGTTGACTTATCTTACGTCACAATCAAACCACCCTATCACCATGCTCCCCATCAGGATGTACACACCATTCCTTCGAGCTCCCCCTTTGCATACCTTCAAGGTCAAAGCTTCTATCTTGATTGTGTAACCCAGCTCATTGAACATCCCCTGAAAAATCAAGTTCCTCTTAAGCTCTATAACGTACATTATACCTCGAAGTACTCTTTCTATATTATCATGCATTTTTATCCTAACCAATCCCATTTCAACCACCTTGCATGGCTTAATGTTACCCAGGAGAACACTAGAGCTCTCGAGCTCCTTGACCCACATCATATTAGGTGTCATATAAAATGTACAACCTGAATCCAAGATCCACTCCCTCTCTGAGTTGTCCTTCCAAATAACCAGTGCCTCTCCAGAGTCATATTCCTGATTAGCAAGAGCTACATTCGCTTGTAGCTTGTGCTTCTTCTGCCTCTTCAGACAATATTTTTTAATGTGCCCCTCTTTCTGGCAGAGGTAGCACGTCACTTTTGATCTACTTTTAAACCTAGACCTCGAATTCCCCCTATACTTATTAGAACTCCTCCTCTCAGGTCTCCCTCGAGCTATATGAGCCACTTGAGCCACAAGGCCTTTTCCATGAGAGTTCTCTCACTCCTCGTTCTTCTCATTTAGATCCTTCGAACTTAGTGCATATTGAACCTAATTTGGGGTCAATGACTCTATTCCATACAGTAAAGCTTCATTAAAATTCGAATAGCTCTTCGACAGTGCACTCAACAACATCAACATCTGATCCTCATCACCTACCGTCACCTCAATATTTTATAGATTGATGATCAGTTTATTGAACTGGTTGAGCACTCATTTATTGGTTTCCCCTCTTGCATCTTAAATGAATATAGAGCTTGTTTAAGATAGAGCTGATTCACCAGGGATTTTGTCATATATAGGGATTCGAGTTTGGTCTATATTTCTATCGTCGTCTTCTCCTTCGATGCCTTCCTCAACACCATGTTTTGAATACAGAATAAGCTCATCGTGTTCCTACGCTAATGTATCTTTCTTCCGTTGCTCCTTCATCGTATTAAGTAACCCAGGCTCTCCCTTCAAGGCACCGTCCAAGCCTTGTGGTACGAACCACGCTTGAATCTCCAACTTTTACAGTCAAATTTTTTTGATCCTATAAACGCTCCACCTCGAAATTGGTTGAACCAATCACAAGCCTTCTTCCACATTCACCGCACCAATTTGTTGTGAAATTACCGATTTAAAACACAAGTAACAAATAGAATAAAGAAGACAATAATTTATGGTGGTTCGAGCATAAACTCTACGTCCACTCTTCAAACCTTACAGTAATGATTTTATCATGGGGGAGAGAATACAAAAAATAATGAACACAATGAAGCAACATTATACTATGATGGGGAGTAGTGAAATTTATTGGTAGAGATTCCAAGATACGTAAGGAAAATCTATTCCGATATGGAAAATGTTGGGAAATAGTCCCAAAAATCTTTCCAATTTGTAATGGTTGTTTTGGTGTGTTAAGTAATTACCAACTTAGAGTGTCTCTAGAATAGATCTAATCAATTTCAAACTTGTAAATCTTTGTTAGGATATTTATCGAGTTGTAACTGAGACTGATGAAGATGAATTGACAAACTGGTCGAGGAACAGGTTTACCTATTTGGAGTACGCAAAAGGTGGACACAAGTTTGGTTGAATTCACCAGTTTATAAGTTTGAGTGAAATCACCAGTTTTCCAGCTCGGAGCAGTCACATGAGCTTATCAATCTACAACCTCAAATGTGCCTACAGAGACACAAAGATCAAGTTAAAAGAATCCTTTTGAAAGCAAACTTTAGGAATGAAGATTACTTAAAGTCTGAAGATCCATCTTCCTTAGGATGATTCCTCCGACTGGCAGAGCCGTTAAAGCACAAGTCTGCAGATTCAATTGTTGTATCAAAAAAAGCAAGAACATATGCTAATCTTCAGGAAAAGCAACGTATACGATTGCAGAGAAGAGAGGCTAGGATTGGACATCATCCAGAATGTTTCTCAACGACTATATTTTTAAATCTCTTTTACTTCGTCTAAAAATAGATGAAGTACCCCAGAAGAGAGAAGGTTACTGAACATAGGAACCATTGTACTAATAATAAGAGAAAGCACCGAAACTCTGCTAAATTACATAATGAAAAGCTTTCTACATTCGATGCAATTTTTAGCTTTCTGTGTGCCATTTTTAGATTTCAGCTCAAGTTATTCCTTTGGTATTCATACTTTATGAGTAAGAGCACATCAGTCTCTAAACATCTCCGATCAGAGATTCTCACAGGCATTTTGCGACCCATTTAGTAGTTCTGGGAAGAACCTTAAAGATCCCAACTCCAGAAGAGGAGGTTGTATGTTGTGCCCACACTCCAAGTTTGCAACCTCGAAGAAAGACGAAGGTCGAGGCAAGTGAGCTAGTGGACTGCTAGACATTGACATCTACCAGCTAGCTATAGATCGTGAGCTTATATGTACTCCTGAAAGATTAGTGAATTTCCAGACTCTGTCTGAATAGAGGGTGTAGGGCTTTTGTGTCTGAACCTCTATATATCCTATGTTCTTTACTGCTCTATTATCTTTTAAACTTGGGTTTAAAACTCATCACTATCTAAGTTTTGAAGCACATCTTGAATAGAACTTAATCCTTCAAACTCGCTAACATTAATACTTCAGAAAAACAAACTAGTGAGTAATAACCAATTTGTGAAGTGAAAGTTTCATTGAGTTTGTTCCGCTGCATATTACGACTCTAATCTCGGGACCAGTAAGCGGTATCAGAGCAGTTGGTCTTCACAGACTAGTTGTTTTGACTCACTAAGGACCAGATCTATTTTCCTTGCACTCTTTTTGTTTAGTGAGCAGGTCACTCAAGATGAATAACATAAAGCTTCCGCCATATTCGGCGGAGAAGTTCGCCACTTGGAAGAAGAGGTCTATCATTGTCATCAAAAGCATACATCCAAATATGGTAGCCAACACTCGTATTGGCGATGATGATGGACCGAACATGGTCAAAAAGCCGTATGATGACAAGAAGAGTGATGGATTTATATACTGAAAGCATTATGATTGATATATTATGTACAAGGTCGATTGGTTAATATACTGGGAATCATAAATGTTGTATGTTCATCTCCTGTCTGAATTAACAAACATGTGTCGCAAACACAATTATCCTCTTATCTCGTCGATAGGGAGATCATACGGTGTGTAGAAGATCACGGAAGATCGTATGAATTGTTTGACCTAGCGAGATATAAATGGTTACCACAGCTAAGACAGTTCCAGGATAAACTGTCGGTGTAGGCTGCAGCATACGCGGTAATAAGCATCTTATCTTGGATGGCTTGGTATGCTGGTGTGGGGCACACATTGAAAAGGAACTAAGTCAAGATCGATTCTTTTATCTGACATTAAAAGAATCTAGATCTCTATGGCTTGATGAGATCCTAAGTCTATATGAAGGTACAGAAGTATATACAGATTGTGTATTACTTTGAGTTGCAGTGAAAGGCTCTGGTTGAGCTTGTATATCTGTATCTTGGGTAATAGCAGTTTGTGTATGATTGTCTGGTACTGGAACTAGGTAATCACATCCAGTATATGACGGTGACATTTCCTGAGCAGCTCAAAAAGTTCGTTATGCTAAAGTCATGCAGGCTGATTAAGTTCAAGCATAAGTGAAAAGGTTTGAGTGGATTGACTCAGGAATATAAGATGTTAATTAATTAAATAGGTTGTCAGAGCTTAAATTAATTAACGAATGTCTGTAACCTTAAATGTGGGGATAAACCGAGCCCATGCAACCCGTACCTCAAAACATGGTAGCAAATAGGTAGGACAGTATTGATTCTCTGGTGGAATGAATCAATATTAATTAATTAATTATATTCTGGGTTGAATATGGGAATTAATTAGTTGATAGGTCTTATTTGCTATATGCATTCTGGTCCCTGGTCTGGCCCATGAAACTTAGGCCCAATAGAAGTCCAGTATTTTCCTATAAATAGGCTTGAGTTCCTCAGATCTCAACACACCACAAGATCATAAGTTGCACACAGCAAACCAGAATTTGGGAGTTGTGGTGATCGACTAGATCTGAGAAACGAGGAGGAAATTCTACTTCTCAACCGGCAAGAAATCTGAAGGGAATCTTCACTAAATATTCAGATTGAGTTGGGATACAGATCAGATGATCAGATCAGGAGGATTATCTTCTTTCTTCTCTCTCCTTGTTTTCGAAAATTACATATTAATTTTCATTGATTTATTTCCTCAATATGTTATGAATTAAATCTTTGTGCGTGGGAAAAGATCAAGAGGAATCTCCGCGCACTTGTTCTTCAGGGTTTCGCAATCCAGGTATTCAGCATAAAACTTCTTTATGCATAATCAATAGGAGCATGCTAGGACTAATCATAGGCATACAAATTTATTTTTGATATTCCAATTAACGATCCGGGCAAACTAACTTCGTGGTTCAGTTCACGAATCCCTCAAGATGAATAACATAAATCTTCTGCCATATTCGGCGGAGAAGTTCGCCACTTGGAAGAAGAGGTCTTGATGGGTTTTGTATACTGAAAGCATTTATTATAATGAGTATACAACGGTTTATTTCTCCTATCTGTTAAACAAACTTACATGTATGTAACAATGATATCCTCTTATCTCACCGATAGGGACGATCATATGGCGTGTAGTAGATCGCAGAAGACAGTATGATCACTTTACCTAGTGAGACATAAACATGATCACAACCGAGACAGTGTATGAGGATACGTCTGTCCGGATGGTTGCGGCATTGTCGGAATAAGTAGTCTATCTTGGTTACTTGACATGCTGGTACGCAAGGGTAGCGTATTGATGGACCGCAGTGAGATGTATTCGACTGTCTGACATCAGCAAATACAAGATCTCGTTATTGATTGAGTCCAAACCCTAACGAAGATTCAGGGGTTTGCACGGATTGGCTGTTGCTTTGACTTGCCATGGTGGAGAGCCTAAGTAACGTGCTCGTATATCCGCATCTTGGGTAACAGCTGTTTGTGTAGTACTGCCTGAGACTGGGTTTAGGTAACCATATCCGAGTAATAGGATGGGGACATTCCCTGAGGAGCTCAATGACATTCATCATGCCAAAGTCCTGCAGGCTGATTAAGTTCAGGCACGAGTGATAAGGATTGAGTGGTACTACTCAGGAATAATAAGATACTCCCTCCGTCCCATTTTAATAGGCCCCTTTCTTTTCGGCACGGAAATTAAGAGTTGTGAGTGTAGAATGAGATAGTGGAATGAATATTTTATTATTGTGTGTGAAAAAGTTGCTATTTTTGGAAAGGGGCCAATTTAATTGGGACGCCAAATTCGGTAAGTGGGCCTATTCTAGCGGGACGGAGGGAGTATTAATTAATTGTAGATAGAGCTTGTCAGAAGCTCCGATTAATTAATAAATGTCCGGTAACCTTAAATGTGGGGATTCTCATTAAATGCAGCCCGTTCTCATACGTGGTAATAAAGGGGTAGGTCGGTATTAATTCTGTGGTGAAAAAGAATTAATATTAATTAATTAATTATGTCATGGGTTGTGGACATGAGAATTAATTAATTGATAGGCCCACTTTATTATTTGCATTAGGTCTCAGGTCTGGCCCAATTAAACATGCTGAAAAAAGGCCCAGTAGCTCATTAGGGATAAAACCCTGGGTCTATAAATAGACCACTCTTTCTTGGAAACCCTAGCCACCTTGAATACAATTCAAATCAGTGAAACCCTAGAGGCAAGAGAGAGAGGGGCGGCGCCTGTAGTGGGGAGAAGAGAGATTTTTCTGCACCAGCCTACATCACAGATTTGTGGAATCCTCACCAGTAACAGATTTGAACAGCATTGGGATACAGCTCTGAAGATCTGATATGGAGAACAACAGGATCTTTGTTTTTTCTTTATTTTATATTCAATTAAATCTTGAAATTAGTGTTCTAATTTCATATTCCGCATATTTAATTGAATCGCGTGGTTGGTTCAAGTTTAGAATTCAAATGCAAAAGATCGGTACAGAATCTACGGAGTTCAGGTAAACTCGATAATCCACGAATTAAGTAAAATCATAGGATCATGCTAGGCTTTTATTGTGAATTGTGTTTATATTCAATATCCATAAATCGATCCGGTTCACATGGGTTTTTATGATTCAGTTCACTGAAAATCCCTACAGGTCTATCATTGTCATCAAAAGCATACATCCAAATATGGTAGCCAACACTCGTATTGGTGATAATGATGGACCGAACATGGTCAAAAAGCCGTACGATGACATTAAGAGGTCCCAACTACATTCCGTTGCACATGAGCTAATCTTATCAGCTCTACCTGAAGCTCTTGAAGAGAGGTGATTCAATTCAACAACACCAATGAAATATGGCTACCTTGGTAGCCTGTGTCAAGAGTCAAAGCAAATGAAGCGCAACAAGCTTCATGTGTGTGTTGATATATACGAGTCCTTTCAAATTCTTCCTGAAGAAAGCATCAAATCAATGGAGGCCAAATTCAATACCATTGTGAGCGGCTCTGGATAGACTATATTCAACAGTGGATCTAAATGCAAAAAAATCAGTTCAAGACTGGTTTATCAAGACGACCAGTCTAAAGGAGAAAGATCATTCCAATGTCTGAGACAAGGAGTTGTTCGCCTAGATCCAAGCCCATGAGTGATATATTCAGATGGTGAGCAAAAATGAAGTCGTTCGTGTAGCCAGTTCACCCACCCACCATGCTAAAGATGTAGAGTACTTCGTCAAGAAGGACGTTAAATGGAGGCCGAAGAAGCCATTACAGATAGACAAACCAGTCTGTCAGTTCAGATCAACGATGAAGGAGGTGCCTACAATGTCTACCTCCTACTAGAAGGAATGAGAGAGCTCTATTAAATATTTTGAGGAGCAGATGAAAAGATTTGCCGAACTTCTCGAGAAAGCCAAGGCCAAAACTAACTCTCCTCAGTCTCTAGAAAAGAGATTCATCAAGAGATCCCCTTGATCCTGCTACGAATACAACTCTCCTGATCATCTCAAGGTCGAATGTTCTTGAGTGGAAAAATAGGAAAAAGAAAGGCTCAAAAAGATATTAGAGCGAAGAGCTTCGAAGACGGTTTCCAGAGCAATGTTGTCAAGAACTAAAGTTCAAGATATTCCTGACAATGATGATGGACATTACAAATCAGATGAAGAGTCGGAGGAGGAAGCATTGCTGGTATTCATGGCCACAATTGGAGAGGAAGAAGATGCTACAGAACCAGAATCGGCATTAGCCGCAACCAACGAACTGATAACTGATTCTTTAACAATTTTTATTATTTCTACATGCATTACTAAGTACCCTAAATAGAATTGCTCCAATTCAGAGGATGTTCCCCTCGATATTCATTTAAAATATTTTTCAAGATTTTATGTGTTATTCATCTTAGTTGGTGAAAACTCCTCGGTGAATAATCAAATTTAATTTTGACCAATGAGGTTGAACAATCTTGGTGAGCCAAAGAGCAACTGGCAAAACTCAAGGAAGAACACTCCACAGTTTTGAAAAATTTTGAAAATCTTAAAAAGGAGTGTGATTCCTTGAAAAATAAAAACCTTGAGCAGGAACCATGCAAGTATTTTTTTTATAGAAAGCTCAAGAGATTTAAAAGAAGTTATGTTAGTTCAAAGGAACCTTGAGCAATCATGCATCTTTGTCTAAGGTTGACACTAGGAAGGGGAAAGTTCATTTTATAAAAGAAAATCCCAGTGATCAACAAAGGTTGAAGGGCAAAGGGGTGGCAAGAAAAGAATAAGTTCAAACTGGTAAAATCAGATGTTGGTCTACCAACAACCCCAAACTGGCTAACCAAAAGTGACAAAGAGGTCGATTCCCAAACTGACTAAGTCACAAGCTAGGATGAAACCAGTTTAGCCCTAGAAACTTACCAAACCATATGTTCCTATAGTAAGGAAGAAAGTTCGTGCAACCAATTTAACTAAGCGACCAGTTCCGATTGCAAGGAATTCAAACATCCAACCTGATTATAGATGTAATCAGAGATCCAAATCTCATACCAAGTATGAGAAGAGGATTCTACCAAGTAGGGGGAACACATACTTAACGCCTGAGCCTAAACCTATTTCCTATTCCACGGCTAGGAAGGCTAACCATGGTGGTCATCAACCACATGGGCATTACACTCATCCGGAACCAGTTTTCTGAGGTCCTAGGAAGCAGCTTCCAAGAGGACTACACACACTCTCACTCCTTCACAAAATAAAGTCATTCATTATTTAGAAGGAAAAAGGATTCAAGGTAAGGCGATAATAAGCTACCTACCTTGAAGACAAGACAAGTTTGGATACCCAAATAGTGGATCCAAATAACTAATCCTGTAGGACTCAGAATTATTCGGTTACCTAAAACATGATTCTCATTTTGCAGGAATAGGTACATGCAAATCAGCTTCACAAGCAGAAGAATGTGTGGATCCTAGACAGTGGATGCTCTGCTCACACGACTAGAGAATAAGGTCTACTCATAGATCTTATAATGGTCAGAGGACCAACGATCATCTTTGGTGACAACTCTAACAGTAGAGTTTTTGGGAAGGGATGTGTAGTTCGCAATGGAATCATCATCCAGAATGTGTCCCTAGTCAACAACCTCAAACATAACCTTATAATCATCAGCCAGCTTAGTGAGAATGATTATATCATTTCCTTTGCCGAGGCAGAATGCCTAATCTGAGATAAAGCTTCAGAAGAAGTCAAACTTAGAGACATAAAGAAATGAGGACTTTATGTGATCGATTGTTAAAGTGGCCAAGCAAGTTCCTACTTCGTGGCAACCAATACAAGTGAGATAAATTGGCTATGGCACAAGAGGCTAAGCCACCTGAACTTCAAAATGATCAATCCCCTAACCAAGCACGAGTTGGTAGAAAGTCTATCAAAAGGCAGAATGAAAGTGGTACGCATTGGCAAGGCTTGTCAGCTTGGGAAGCAAAACTAAAGCCTCCTTCAAGAACAAGCCAGTATGTGCAAGTACAGAGCGTGTACTAGAGCTCTTGCACATGGATTTGTTCAGACTAGTGACTCCACCCACCATTGGGGGAAATAATCATTCTCTTGTAGTTGTTGATGACTACTCGAGATACACTTGGGTGAAGCTTCTCAAGACGAAGGACGAAGTGAAGATGAATCTTCCAAAACTAGTGATACAATTCCAGAACGAGAAAGGAGTAACAGTGAAGAGGATCCAATCAGATAACAACATCGAGTTCAATAAAGGCCCACTCATGGATTTATTTGCAGAAATTGGAATTGGGCATGAGAAGTTGGCTCCAAGGACCCCGCAACAAAATGGGTTTGCCGAACAAAGGAACATGATGCTCAAGGAAGCTTTGAGGACCATGCTAACGGAAATTAACTTGGATGAACGCTATTGGGAAGAAGCCCTCATCATAGTCTGCTACATGCAAAATAGGAGCGGTCTAGATAGCCGGTTACACAGGACTCCATATGAAGTCTATCATGGTCATAAGTCTTCTATAGCTCATCTTTGTAATTTCAAATCTCCATGTTATATTCACAATAATGGAAGTTGAAATTAAATGTTTTCTCTCCCAAAGTTGATAGAGGTGTGTTCATGGGTTATGGAAACCATTCGCACAAGGGATACAGAGTACTCAATAAGATTACCAAACTTGTGGAGATAACATGCAATGTATTTTTTATGAAGCGACTTTAGTGCGTAGGACCATGAAAGATCTGGGAGAAGAATTTTATGAGATCAATGATATCAATGGACAATTTGGATTAGAAAATTCTAATGTTGAACCAATTGCTTCGACTAGATCTATGAATGAATCATCTTATCAACCTGATTCCTCGGTATGAACTTTTACAATCGAGAAGGCCCATGATATAAAAGATCTTATTGAGGCCTTGGATTCCATTTCCTTAAGGAATAGCACAAATCAAGGGAGAAACCTATTTGGAGCTTTTGGACTTGAAGAGGAGAATCCATAAGAAAAAGTTCCAGAAGACAGAAGAAGTGGTTCAGAGTGAAGACCAAACTGGCGAGTTTGGAACTGGCGTATCCGGTGAAGTAGAAATTGATGATGTAATCCCCCAAGTCTCAGAAGTATCCAGAGGAGATGAAGAGCAACCATCAAGAGAACCAAATTATGTCTTAGCACCAGACAAAACTAAGATTAATACCGATCAACTAGTCCGAGGAGATGAAGTTATTCCATAAAGATTTCATGTTACAGAAGTGCCAGTTGTTGGACCAAACACTTTAGAAATGTTCGTATAGCCTATTGAAGTTTGTGAGCTTCATCGACCTTAATGGCTTAGACAACATCTTGTGGACGCAGTGTTGGATGATGTCGCCAACCCTTTTTGAATGAGGCATGAAAGAGCTCTAGTGACATGCTATATTTCCCAATCAAATCTGTCAGAGATTGGAGAAGTTCCACAATCGCCGGATTAGATCAACGCGATGCAAGAAGAGCTTTATTAATTCACTCACAATAATGTTTGATACTGGGTGGAGAGGCATACTCATCAATCTATAATAGGAACCAAGTGGATTCTCAAGAACAAGCGGGACGAAGCTGGTAACATAGTCTGGAACAAGGCAAGACTTGTTGCCAAAGGATACGCTTAATGCGAAGGCATGATTTTGATGAGACCTTCGCACCAGTTGCTAGACTGGAAGCTATTAGGTTGTTCTTAGCCTATGCGGTGTATCACAACTTCATAGTCTATCAAATGGATGTGAAGAGTGCATTTTGAATGGAGAACTCAAAGAGGCGTTCTACGTAGGGAAACCTCCAGGATTTGAAAAAGGGACGAAGGTCTACAAGCTTAGGAAAACACTATATGGATTAAAGCAAGCAGTGCAAGCTTGGTGTGAGACCTAATCCCAATTCTTACTGGAGAGTGGATTCAGAAAAGGGAAGATCGACCGAACTATTTTTCCTCATCAAGGATTTTGACGACATCCTACTGTCCAGATCTACAAGGATGACATCATATTTGAATCAAGAAACTTATCTCTTCATGAGAAGTTCTCCTAGCTCATGCACAACAAGTTTGAGATGAGAATGATGGGGAAACTGGCGTACTTCCTAAGACTTCAAGTTCATCAGTCCAAAGATCGGATTTTTATCAAAGAGGAAGTACATGAAGGATATCATCAACAAGTTTTTGTCCAAAGAAGACAAAATCCCTTAGGATACATATGAGTCCCAATTCGCAGATCATCTTGGATGAAGAAGGAGAACCGGTCAACCCAACCAACTATCGAGGCTTTATTGGATCCTTGCTTTATTTAATAGAAAGCAGGCCCAACATTTCATATGCGGTTGGATTGTGGGTGAGATTTCAAGCAAATCCGAAGAAGTCGCACATGGAGGTAGCAAAAAGGATCGTGTGATACCTGAAATGTACTGAGTCCCTTGGAATTTGGTATCCAGCTTGTGATGAGCTTATGCTTAGTGGGTATTCAGACTCAAATTTTGGTAGATGCCAAATTGATCGAAAGAGCACTAGCAGAACATGACAGTTTCTTCGTCATAAAATGGTAAGCTGGTTCAGCAAGAAGCAAAACTTTGTTGTAACTTCCACTACGGAGGCAGAGTATTTAGCCGTCGCCAGTTGTTGTGCTCAAGTGTTATGGATCAAACCGCAACTCATGGATTATGATGTAAATTTCGGCATGTGCCAATTTACTGCGATAACAACAATGTAATGTGCATTACATAGAACCTAGTTCATCATTCCAGAACAAAGAATATTGACATCCGACATCATTTGATTCGTGATCATGTGGAGAAGCACGACATCTCAGTGGAATATATTCAAACTGAAGATCAACTAGCGGATATCTTTACAAGACCTCTCCAGAAATGAGATTCAAGGAGTTGTGCATCAAACTCGGTCTCTTGGAGTTTGATGAGATCGTTCATGGAGAAGAGTGGGTCCAAGCTCTCATTCTTCATATCACTCCTTGAGTTTAGAGAAGTGCACCTAAGTGCGATCTCCAAGGTTTTTCTTGGTATTCTTCATTTTTTGGAGAAGTAGTGGATTGGAATTGGGTACATGCTCCCAATTTCTGGCCTTTCTCGGAGCGGTGACATGTGCTTATCAGTCTACAACCTCAAATCTACGTACAGAGACACAAAGATCAAGTCAGAGGAATCCTTTTGAAAGTCTTACATTAAGAATGGAGATTACTTAAAGTCTGAAGATCCATCTTCCTTAAGATGATTCCTCGGACTGGAAGAGAAGTTCTGACACAAGTCTGCAGAGTCAACTGTTGTGTCAGAAAAAGAAAGAGCATGTGCTAATCTTCAGGAAAAGCAATATGTACAATTGCAAAGAAGAGAGGCTTGAATTGGATAGTATTCGGAATGTCTCTCAATAGCTCTATTTTTAAACTCACTTACTTCATCTATAAAGAGAGAAGGTTACTAAACATAAGAACCTTTTTACCGATAATTAGAGAAAGCACTGAAACTATGCAAAATTGCATACTCAAAAGCTTTCTACATTTGAGGCTAATTAAGTTTTCCATGTGCCATCTTTGGACACAACACTCATAGCTTTCAGCTCGAGTTATTCCTTAGGTCTTCTTACCTTCAGAGTAAGAGCACATCTCCAATTAGAGATTCTCACAGGCATTTTGCAACCCAATTGACAGTTTCAGGAAGAACCTTAAAGATCCCAACTCCAAAGAAAAAGGTTATGTGGTGTGCCCACACTCCAAGTCTGCGAAGCCGAAGGAAGATGAAGGTTTGAGCGAGTAAGCTAGTGGACTGGGAGACATTGGCATCTACCAACTAGATATAGATCGTGAGCTCTTTTATAATCCTTAAAGGTTAGTGAATTTTCAGACTCTGTCTGAAGAGAGGACGTAGGACTTTTGTGTTTGAGCCTCTATATATCTATGTTCTTTACTGCTTTGTTATCTTTTGAACTTGGATTTAAAACTCAACACTCTCTAAGTGTTGAAGTATATTTTGAGCTGAACTTAAGCCTTCAAACTCGCTAACATATTTCAGATACTCAAACTGGTGAGTAATAATTAGTTTGTGAAGTACAAGTTTCATCAAGTTTCTTCTACTGCATATTATGACTCTGATCTCGGGACCAATAGCAAATATATTTCATATCTTAATCTATACTCAAATAATTAATACATAGCTAGGTTCTATTTAGATATTGCTAAATCTCGCCACACTAGGGAACTAGATACACCATATCTTTTTCATATCCAACAACTCTCACAGTTCTCCAGTTATAGACTTACTTTCATCGATTCATTGTGATAGACCCACAGTCCTGTCGGCTTACTTCCGTCGATCTACAATCAATCCAATCTTGTCGACCTATAGTTATGTTGATCCCCAATCTCATCGACTCACTAGCGAACAACTTTTCCAGCTAGATGTTGAGACTACACTTCTATATGTTTAACTATAGTTGAGATTACTAAATGACCCACATTGATTTGGGAAAAATGTTTGGGTATATAATGCTCAAACATCATTCTCTTTATAAGTTGTGATGCTAACATCATATTAGAGCCAATTTATTTCAACGATTTGAGATTAAATGTTGTCATGCTATGCATATCCTTGTAAGTTGTTTTGTAAAGAGAGGTATGATACTAAGCTATGCATATCCTTATAAGCTGTTTTGTAAATAGAGGTATGATCATGGTTGTAAAACTCGGCCTAGGCGGCCCCTGGCCGAGGCGAAAACCCCTTGTTCGGCAGTCTTAGGTGACATCTCAATTACTCGGTGCCTAGTCGTCGTCTAGACGGCCTAGGCGGACCGATTAAGCGGGTTATACGGTTCGAGTAGGCGGCCTGGTGCAAGTTGGGCGCCATTTTTTTTTTGCTTGAATTTAGGGAGAAAAGGCACACCTCTTCATCTCCTCACCCCAACAGCCGCAAATCTAAACCCACAAAGTGCCCATGCTCTTCGCTCAGCCACTACCCAACCTTTGCCATATGACTCGCTGCCGCCATACCTTGTCCCACATCTTTCCAGTGCTAGAAGATGCTGTATTTTTCATCAATTTTATCAAGTCTGCGCCGCAAACCCGTTTCTTAGTTTTGTAGTTAGTATTTTAGTAGTTTTTTTCCTATTCAGACTTCTCTATTTTTTCCAGTTCTTTTTCTTGGGGCAATAATAAATTGCATAGACATTAAATGTGAAGTTTTGAGCTCAATAAATAATGATGTAGAACGTGACATTTTTTTAGTAATGTGATGAATTAGAAATTCTGCTACAAATTTGAAAAATTAGAATAAATTTACTTGTGTGTACATCATTTCTCCACTTTATCTTTATTTTGAATACATAATTCATTTTTATATTTTCATAATTTAGAGCACCACAATAATTATTGCCCTTATAATGAATGGTTATAACAAATAATTATAATTTAACTACAATTATGTACACTCTAATTGATTAAGATTGACTATGAGAAGATTTTGTATTATTTTGTTGCCTTTTCATATATTTCAACTTTGATAATAATTTTATTATAATGATTTTTTTAATTATAAAGTATAAAATATGAAAAAATAAATTCCCGTCTAGGTTCCGTCTAGACCCTGCCTTGCCCGCGTAGGCGCTAGATCCTATATGACCGTTTGACTAATGCCTAACGAATTTTACAATTTTGAGTATGATATTAATAGAGATGTGGTATTGTATACTTCGTGAAAGAGTAGGATTTGAGAAATAAGAATGACCAAAACAACAAAGAGAAAGAGAGTAGTGCAGTGCCGTAATTGGAAACATAAAGAAGAGCAAAGACAGCTGCAGCATATGAAAAGACAATGGTACATGAATAATTCTCCACCCACACATTTATTTTATTTTATATTGCTAAATATTTAATGGGTGATTTGTTTTGGAGGGAAAAATGAATTGGTGCAAGTCCAACCAAATTCTAAAAATTAAATAAAAGCAGTATTGTTATTATAAATTAGATATGACGCACCAAAGAAAATCAGCACGATGATGCGCACGCACCATCCCTTATATTTTAAATCTTTTTGTCACCCTCTCCCCTTAATTGGACCACCATTTCGACTCACTCCGAATTCTATTATTATTCACTACCCTAGCAAGTTGTCAAATTTCAACCTCACTTATATTATAATAAAATATGTGATAGATTGGAAAAATGTTAGCAATATTAATGATTATGATTTTGAAATAATCTTCTATGTAAATGGGTTGAATAGAATACAAATAAAAGGCTTTTGTTACTTGAGCCCAACTCTAGTATATTAGCCCTTTTGTTTGTATGGGCCCATGTGGTTGCATGATCATGATCTAGAAAGGAAATCCTGCTGCTAAAATAATTTAAGATCCAAATTCATTTTCCCAACAGCTTGAATCTCTTCTTGTTTTAGCGTTATTTTTAAATAGATATATTAATTTGAAGTTTATTTGTAGGCAAATTTTCAGATGAGACAGTCTCATCATTTTTATTGTGAGACGAATTTAATGAAATGATGTGTTTCTTTATTGCAAATAATGTATTTCTTTGTTGCAAATAATGTAATTTTTAAAAATAAAATGATGTATTTAACTTATTGAAATGATGTATTAAAGTCCGTCTCACAATAAAAAAAATGTTGAGACCGTCTCTTAGGAGATCAACTCTTATTTGTAATATTCGAACTTATAATTTATCAAATACAAATAAGATAGCTTTAATTATTTAAACCTCAAATTTGGGACAGTGCCGTCCATGTCAGAGTGTTGTTCTTCCATCTTAAGTTATACCAAATTTAATTGAGTTGGTTTTCTCCTGAGAGACGGTCTCATCATTTTTTTATTGTGAGACGAATCTTAATACATCATTTTAATAAGTGAAATACATCATTTCGTTTTTAAAAATTACATCATTTGTAATAAAGAAATACATTATTTCATTAAATTTGTCTCACAATAAAAATGGTGCGACATCATTTGCAATAAAAAAACACATCATTTCATTAAATTCGTCTCACAATAAAAATAATGTGACCGTCTCATCTGAGAATTTGCAATTTAATTTATTTGTATCCTAATAATAATACCAATACACGCTTATAATAACTTACAACATGACTTGAAAAAAAAATGATATCTTTATAAGTAATTAGAGCCGTAAATGAGTTGTTTAAAATTTTTCATGAAACTCGTTAACTAAATTAGAGGTTAATACTATTCAATTCATTGAGCAAACTCATAAATAGATCGTATATATGTTATATAATTATTATTAAATAGATTGTATTTAATTTATACACTTATCACCAGCTTTATAAAATTTGTAACTTTTTATAATCGAATAAGTGCAAAAAGTGTATGATTTGATTTAACAGTTACTCCCTCCGTCCCACTTCATTAGTCCCTCTTTCCTTTTTCGTCCGTCCCATTTAATTGTCCCTTTACCTAAAATGGAAAGTTAATCTTCACTCACTAATAAAATACTCATTTCATCTATCTCTACTCGCATTGGTTATTATGTCAAATCTCAAGGGGACTAATCAATCGGGACGGGGGAGTAAAACATAATAATAGAGTTAACAAAATATAAATTTTGTTTGTGAATAGAACAAATTATTATTAAAAGTTACTTAATATTAATAAATAATTAGTTAGAAAGTTCGGTTCGATTGAATTCATAAACATCAAAATATTTACAAATAACTCTTGAATAATAATAAAATTAATTAAATTTAAACACATCAATATTCAATTAGACTCATTAATCTAGGGCTCTACAGATACATATTCCGATTGATATGGTGTTAGAAAATCATTGGTTAGTGCGTAGCCACACGTGCAACTGAAATATATAATGCTTTGATAATTACTGTAATGAAATAATTGCCAGCAAATATTATATAATATAGTTATTATAATTAATTAACACCAACTAATAATATCAGATTTTTGAGAGGTAGTAAGAGACAGGCTGACAAACAAATTCTTATAAAAATGATAATGCATGTGTGAGTGTTGACAACATGCATGGCTATGAGATGGCAGACCTGTTTATTCAAATACTTAAATTGCAGATTATTATATATTTTCTAAGAAATTTCACCCTGTCCTTGCCTTTCTAAACATTGCCCATCAATGTAGCTGATTGCACTAACCCATTCCACTTTCATGTTCAATATTTAAATTTTCTTTCATCATTTTTTTTTCATCTTTAGAATTGAAGAGATTTTGAGTTTGGCAACAATAATAGATATTGTTTTAGATTATATTATACATTTAGACGATGAGTGTTGCATGCATTTAGACGATGATTAATTGATTGTCTCTAAATATATGCATTTAATTATTTCATAGAAAAGTTATTAAATCAAATTCAACAATATATGTAGATATACAAGAATGATTATGACATTAGTAGATTCTTGTGTGAATTTGTAGGTCTCCAACATGGCATAATGCGGGTTATAATTTGGTGTGTTGACTCAAGTTTGTCTTTTCTGATTATGGAAACTTCTCTCTTCTATTTTCTAAAAATGGATTCTTGTTTGATTTTTGTTCATTTTAATATCACAAAAATGTATGTAATTACTCGGACATAATTCTTTTTATAATTTTCAAAGAAAGTGTGCAAATATTGATGTTGTATCCTCTCACAGAGAAATACTCTTTATGGGTTTGTTTGATTTTGCATATCTGTTAATATATTGAATGACAATTCTAACATTATTCTTATTTAAAAATATTAATTAATCACTCTTTTATTTATATTATTTTTAATATTTTATTTTTCAAAATAACTTAAGAGTGTATTTTTAAATAACTACTCCCTCCGTCCCGGTTGATTAGTCCCCTTGAGATTTGACACAATAACCAATGCGAGTAGAGATAGGGGAAATGAGTATTTTATTAGTGAGTGGAGATAACTTTCTATTTTAGGTAAATGGACAATTAAATGGGACGGACGAAAAAGGAAAGATGGACTAATGAAGTACAAAATATAATACCAAATATGAAAATTAAATCAAAAATTTGGAATGCCATGAAATAATAACATGGATAATATAATTGTAAGTATTAATTATTGAGGTGTTCAATGCAGATTATTTTAGAAAACCAATAAAAATAAAATTTTAACAGGAATCATTTTAAATTAAATTCATAAATGAGACAGCTGTTTGGCGGTGGTGGCTCGACTTCCCAGTGTTCCAAATAATTTGTTGTCAAATTTTCACCAAGTGTTGTTTGAAAACAAAAAATATTTTATTTGAATATATATATATAGGGGCTGATCTGGTGAGAATAGCCCTTATCATGAGAAATGAGAATAAATCTCGTCCATAGATTTGCCAACATCAATGATCCAGATTACATAAGAGCTTTAACAAAAAATGCAGCATAATATCCTCATTTTACTTCATTTAAGGGCAACATAGTCATTACGAACGTACAGGGCGCAAGAGTTGTGTTTTGTTCATTTTATGTATTATATACTTCATTTTATCTTACTTATATTTCATTTTATCTCAATTGCAAATCATTATAAAATAAATTCGATTCGAATTTTGATGTTATACGTGACATGCATTTTATCTTAGCAGTTCTTCATTATATCTTAGCTATTCTTCATTTTATCTCAATTGTGATTCATTATAAAATTAATTAGATGTGAATTTTGATGTTATATGTGACATGCATTTTATCTTAGCAGTTCTTCATTATATCTTAGTCATTCTTCATTTTATCTCAATTGTTGCTCACTATAAAATAAATTAAATAAAAATAAAATCAATTTTTCGAAAAAAAATGATTTCAATTCTCTTCATATTATTTCCTATATACATCATTTAATGAAAAAATCAAATTTTTAGAAACAGTTCTCTTCATTTTATCTCCTCTATAAGTTATTAAATGGAAAAAATTAAATTAAATAAAAATAAAATTAATTTTTCGGAAAAAGTATTTCAGTTCTCTTTATTTTATCTCCTATATACATCATTAAATGAAAAAAATCAAATTTTTAGAAACATTTCTCTTAATTTTATCTCCTTTATACTTTATTAAATGAGAAAAATTAAATTAAATAAAAATAAAATTAATTTTTCAGAAGAATATGTTAAGTTTATTTTATCTATTTAAAAATTCATTAAATTAGAAAATTCAATTAAATAATAATAAAATTTAATTTAATTTTAGAGTATTAGATGACTCAACAAGGCAATCGAAATCTTGTGAAAAATAAAAAAGAAAAGGAATTACATATCCAAATATGTAATAATGAAGTTCGCGGAGGATAAAATGAAAATGAAAATGATTTGAGGGAGATACCATCAGGTTAAATGATAATGATACCCTTAAATATGTAATAATGAAGTTCGCGGAGGATAAAATGAAAACGGAAATTATTAAAGGATGACCGCAGATCTTGTGAAATCAAAGGCTGAGATTTATTCTCATTTCTTACATTAATATCTATTCTCATATGATCTAACCTCTATATATATATATATATATAAATAAAGTGTATCTCATACTATAAGTTAGTTTGTACTAAATATGAATGAATTTACACTATTTATCTAAAAATATCAATGATTGAGATTAGATTTTTTCCATATTTCATGCTTAATTAATGTTTTCTAAATCATGCTTAATACAATTAAGTACGACTTATAAAGTAATTAAGTACAAACGAAAATTATGCTTAATTTTTCGATATTTGATGTTTTAATCTCATCCATTGATAGTATCAATCAAATGACTGAGATTCATTCATATTTAATATAAACTTTATTTTTAACACTTGATTACAATTTTATATATATATTCAGTTGTATATGGAATAATAAAAGAGATGTCTTTTTCTAATTAGAATGATGCAGTTTTTCTTTGATAAATAATGTATTTAACATTTTTCAGTTGTTATTGTTTATTGAGTAATAAATAATTTATTCCTTATTATAATTGAGTAATTCTTTTTTTTTTTTTTTTATAAATTAGTATTCCACTGGTATGTTGTACATAATATAATATAATATTAAATTCGATAAAAAAGATTTGAAACAAATATAAGGAATATAATACTTTTATGCATGTATTTAATTAGAATGAGAGGAAGATTTTCGAATTACACGTTTTCGAATTAATGTATCCATATGTATATTTTATAAAATATGATAACAAAAATAATATTTTAAGTAAAATCAAAAAATTAAAAATTAATGTTTCCCATTTGAGTTTCAATTGAAGATTCTAATTTTATTAATTATTTTATATTTATTTGTATAAATTTATTAATATTATTATTAAATATTACTATCTTGCCATGTTTAATAAATATAATTTTAAAATAATTTGACTTGGTAATCATCATTCAATTTTCTATGTTATTATATAAATTGAATTATAGTGTGATTACTAAATATATATAAATTATCAAATTATAAATTATTTAAATTTTGGTGATAAAAAATATTTTGCTGATAATTAATAGAGATGGTTGCCTATTATTATAAGATATGAAAATTAAAAGCAAGATATAGGATATGTGTTAGAAATCGAGTTTCAACTTACCCTTTATTTGATGTTTTGGTGTGTCAAAACTAACTTTTAGTTTCTAGTTTGTATCATCATGTAATTCTTGTATAATATAAATCGAGTCTTAATAGAAACTAGAAGCTAAAGATCGATTAGACAGAAACTTAGTTTTTGAAAGGAGGAAATTGTTAGAAGCCAAAGCTCGAGAAGACAAGAATCAAGTTTCAAAACTTAAAGTGAAGACACTAGGAAACTTGAAATGTTGATGTCAAGTTTCGGAACTTGAAACTTTAAATGTCAAAAAGTCAGTTTTTGGAAACTGAGTTTTTACTGAAGAAAATCAAAAAATTAAAACTTGAAATTTGGGAATTTCAGGTTTTAGTTTCAGAACTTAATGTGCACATGAAAAGCAAGGAGACAAAAGGAATCTGAGTGTAACTCGAAGTGTTATTCAAGATTCCTTAAAGTGTCGACCATCATTCAGTACGAGGAAACTTAAGTTTAAGTTCCTCGGACTGAAACTGAGTCTGACAAGAAGCAGGTGAAAGTACACTGCAAAAGGCAAAAAGCAAGTCAGAACAGAGCAAAGAAAAATGGGCTATGATTGGACGACATTCTTGTTGTCTCTAACGGATGAGTTTCTGTCTCTAGGCAAAAGGTCTACTCCTACTAGGCAAAAGAAGAGAATTTTGAAGGAAGGGGAGAAGGAGTGCCAGAGAAGGGAAGAAGACGAGGATGGAAGAAGAACAAAGAAAGCAGGTTGATGTTGAAACTAAGAAAGCAAATAAAGTAGAAAAAGGGAAAGCCAAGGAGGTTGAGAAGAAAAAGAAGAGAAAAAGGGATGACTATGACCCCACTAAGCTTGTCCTGAGAAGAAAACTACAGTTCAGGGAACCCACTGCCACTGCATTCCCAGAAACCATGTCCAATGAAGTTTTTGCCACACTCTACATAGAAGTACACAGTTTTGATCAAGGTGCCCAGAATGAGCAAACTGTAAAAATATGGGTTTATCCTGAGATTGCTGCAACTAAAACTGGAGGAGCGATCGACCCTGAAAAAACGGCAAAGAAAGCTGAATCTGCTAAACCCTGCACAACTGACGAAGGAGATCATTGAAGGAGTGCTGGCAGAGCAGGAGAAAGCTGTTAGAAACTGAGTCTCAGTTTCACTCCTAATTTGATGTTTTGATATGTCAAAACTTTCTTTAGTATTAAGTTTCTAGAGTCTTTGAATGTAATCCTTATATAGGATTGATCGTGTTGTAATATACTAGAAACATAGATGCTGAAGACCGAGCAAGGCAATCAAAAACCGAGTTTCTGATGATGGAATTCAAGAAGACAAAAGCTCGATATGTCCAGAACCGAGTTCTCATACTTTAAGAGAAGAAACAAAGAAACCTGGAGTTCTGAAGGTAACTGTTCATGCTTAAAATTTAGTAAGGCCATAAACTTAGTTTTTGGAAACTAAGTTTTCCGAAGTTAGATGGTAACTGAAACTGACTTTGGAAATGCCAATTTTCAGTTTCAACACTCCAAAAATCACGTGAAACCATAAGTGTTCGAAGTCAGACCTAAAATATCTCATATGTTAAGTCAAAAAGTCAGTACGAGGTTATCTCAAGCTTGGATTCATCGGACTAAAATGTAGTCTAACGAAAAGTAGGTAGAAAGTACACTGCCAAAAGTAGAAAGCAAGCGGCAGAGCAGACCAAAAGTATGGGAAATGATTGGATATCATTCCTCTTGTCTCTAACGACTAGAAGTATGTGTCTAACAGGCAGAATTTCAAATGCAGCCCCCGAACACTATAAATAGCTCAACAATCCAACAGAATCATCATCAAAAATCTTGTGAAAAGCTAAGCCGACACTCTGCTAAACTTTCTACTCAAACTCTCTGAATTTCTGTGTACTTTACACGAGACCTAAGTTTCTAACTTAAGTTATTCATTCACGTGCTACTATTTGAAAGCACAAGGCTGAAGCTTTAAGCTGAAGCTATTCTCTTGGTGAATATAACTTTCCTAAGTTATATTCATATCAATCAGTATCCTACTCTAGGAAATTGATTATCACGGGCCTAGCCAACCATACTGAGTTCTGTGAAGAACGAGAAAACATTCAACCATCTAGGAAGAAGGCTGCGGGGTGCGTCCTCATTCAACCTGAAGAATGATAAGCTTACAAGGAGTTTCTTGGCGAGTGACGATTGCAGACCAAAGGCCTAAGGTTTCCAACGAGCTGTCCATTGATCGTGAGAAAGCTTGTACACTGAAACTTAGTGGATTCCCAATTAAGTTTGAAAGTGTGGTCGTAGGACTTTGATTCTGAACCACTATAAATATCCTGTCTTATTTAGTGCTTTCCTTAAGTTTCTGCATTTAAGTTCTCAAACTTACTTTGAAACCTACAATACTTGTCTAAGTATTGAAGTGTATGTTCTGAAACTTACTTAACAACTTCTGAGCTTAAAATTGACTTTTTATCAAATAGAAAACTAAGTCAAGTCAGTTTTCAGAACCAAGTGCAAGAGTTTAAATGTTCCGCTGCATGTTTACATACTCTGATTTTGGGACCAGTGAAAGCCAACAAGGGAGCTGAACAAACCCAGGCGACCACCCCAGAAAAATTGGCGAGCACAAAAACATGAACTGAAACTTCTTCAAGCTTAAAAACTGAAACTGGAAAGGGATCAAAGGGTGGTAAAGGAAGTAAGTCTGATAAATCTGATGACCAACCTTACACTTCTTCTGAAGTTTCAAAATCTGACGCAGACCTGGATGATCTATCCCTAGTTCAAGTTTTCAATTTCACCAAAGATAAGCAAGGGAGATGGAGGCACCACCCCTGGGATCAGAGGGAGAAAGATAGGCTACACAAGACAAGTGAGCTTGCCAACTACCAAATTCCTCTGAGTGGATTACCTCATCCAGAATTTATAGCAAAGAGGCTCAAGAATTGGTGACCCCCGATCAGTGAGAAGGATGTGGGAGATTCAAAGCTTATCCCTTGGCCAATAGAAATTTCAGAAAGGGTGGAGAAGAAGGTCATAGAGGAGTCGATGCTCTTATATCCTGACATTTTGGAGGATGAACCATGCTTGATTTTGGTCTTAAAGCTGAGTTCAGAAGGTGGAAAAGAATCGATCTGGTGAAGCACAAGCTGGATGAAGAAGATAAGCCTATTATGCAAGCCAGTCTCGGGCTCACTTTTTGGATGTCTGAGGATATCTAGGCCAAGGAATGGAGTCGCGAGACTGAGAGCAGGTAGATGACAGTGGAGGAGACGAGGAACCTGATGGGTTTTGTATACTGAAAGCATTTATTACAATATGTATACAACGATTTATTTCTCCTATCTGTTAACAATCTTACATGTATGAACAATGGTATCCTCTTGTCTCACCGATAGGGATGATCATACGGCGTGTTGTAGATCGCAGAAGACAGTATGATCACTTGACCTAGTGAGACATAAACCTGATCACAGCCGAGACAGCGTATGAGGATACATCTGTCCGGATGGCTGCGGCATTGTCGGAATAAGTAGTCTGTCTTGGTTACTTGACATGCTGGCACGCAGAGGTGGCGTATTGATGGACCGCAGTGAGATATATTCGTCTGTCTGACATCAGCGAATGAAAGATCTCGTTATATTGATTGAGTCCAAACCCTAACGAAGGTTCAGGAGTTTGCACGGGTTGACTGTTGCTTTGACTTGCCATGGTGGAGAGCCTGAGTAACGTTCTCGTATATCCGCATCTTGGGTAACAGCAGTTCGTGTAGTACCGCCTGAGACTGAACTTAAGTAACCATATCCGAGTAATAGGATGGGGACATTCTCTGAGGAGCTCAATAACATTCATCGTGCCAAAGTCCTACAGGCTGATTAAGTTCAGGCACGAGTGATAAGGTTTGAGTGGTACTACTCAGGAATTATAAAATATTAATTAATTGTAGTTAGAGCTTGTCAGAGGCTCCGATTAATTAATGGATGTCCGGTAACCTTAAATATGGGGATTCTCAACTAATGCAGCCCGTTCTCATAACGTGGTAATAAAGGGGTAGGTCAGTATTAATTCTGTGGTGAAAATGAATTAATATTAATTAATTAATTGTGTCCTAGGTTGTGGACATGGGAATTAATTAATTTATAGGCCCACTTTATTATTTGCATTAGGTCCCAGGTCTGGCCCAACAAGTGTGCTGAATTGAGCCCAAAATGGCCCATTAGGGTTTCCAACCCTAGGTCTATAAATAGACAGCTCTCTCTCATAAGTAGTAACACAGTTGAAACACAAACCCTAGAGAGAGAGCAGAGTGGGCGCCTTTTTTGGTTCAAAGGGAGGAGAATTTCGATTCTGGTCCTGCTCAAGCCACAGATCTACGGAGTCCTCACCAGTAGTAGATCTGAATAGCACCGGGACACAGATCTGAAGACCTGATTTGGAGAACAGAATTTCTTCTTTCTCAATCTCTTTGTTTCGAATTTATTTTAGAAATTAGATTTCTAATTTCTTCTTCCACAGATAAATTCGTATTGTGTGGTTGAATTTGTTCTTGGAATTCAAACGCAAAAGATCGGTACAGACACTACGGAGTTACGGTAAATCTCTCGATCCACAATTCTTCGTATTAAATTCATAGGAGCATGCTAGGGTTTTGAGAAATTAATTATGGACAATATCCATAGATCGATCCGGTTCAGTTTGGTTTTGGTGATTCGGTTCACGGAAAAACCCTACAGAACCGACTACTTAGTATCCGAGCAGTCAGGCTGCAGACTCAATCTTTTATAGATACAAATCGTATGCCTCCTGCTAATTTTACATATGAGCCAGAAACTTCAGTTCCAGGGCCACAAATTCAGAAACTCAAGTTTCTACCCAACCTACTCAAGCAGAAGAAGTACAAGCTACAGAAACTCCAGTTCGGACCCCTGAAGATTATCAGAGCTTAATCGCTCCCGAACTGGAAAGAGTAAGTAAGCTTGCAACAGATCAAATGAGCTTGGAAGCTGAAATTGAAACGGTAAAACTTGAATTGACAGCTGCAGAGCTCGAAAAAGAAGAGATGGAGCATGTTGTCTCTCTATCCCATGAGCTCACTATTTTTCTACTATAGAGAGGACTACCCATGCTATTCAAGTCATCCAAGGACAAGCTCAATAACTTGCTAGAGTGGCCAAACTTATCAAGATCCAGAAGTTTGTGAGCAAATTTAAACTCCGGTTGGTTGAGGAAGAAGGGAAGAGGAATGAAGAAGAGGAGTCTAAGAGGCTCATGAAGGAGCAGTTTGACAAAGAGGAAGAGGAGAGAAGGGTTGTCAGTGGTTTGGTGTTGTTTACTCCAACCACCTCTATATCTACTGAAAATCCTCCGATTGAATTTCCTGAAGATGCAAGGCAAGCTACTTCAAGTTCTTCTCAATCCACCATTATTGTTGAAGTAAAGCATCATGTCCAAACCCTGCTTGAGGCAATAAGGTAGGAAACACAAGAAGTTAAGGCCAAGCTGGAGGAAAAAGAAAAGAAGGATGCTGAAACCGCTGAAACTGTCTCTTCCATTAAGAAAACAATTGCAACACTTTTTTATGTTGTCAAAAAGGGGGAAGAAGATAGGAAAAAGGAGAAGGAGGAAAGGAAGAAAGAGGAGAAGCTTCGAAAGGAGAAAGAGGAAGAAGAGAAGAAGAAGCGCGAGGTAGAGGAGGCCAAGAGGAGAGAAAGGGAGGAAGCTGAAGTAAAGAGGAGGGATGCTCTGTTCAAAACTCTAATGGAGTTGGCTTAAAAACTCTCTGATCCTAAGCCATCTTCATCTTCAGATAAACCTCCTCCGTAAGCCTTTGAAACGTAAGTTTTTTAACTTTTAGCTTTCTAGTTTTCAGTTTTTGAAAACTGGATTGAAGACAAACTCTCATTGCCTCTCTCTCGCTTATTTGCTTATGGTGTGATCAACAATGCTTATTGAAAACTGGATTGAAGACAAGCTGGATGAATTCACATGTTCCGATGTGATCAACAATTTTATTCACTCTATTTTAATTATTATCGAGTAATATCTCTCCAATTCAGGGGGAAGATCAAATAGAGTAGGTCGGTTAAAGGAATGGTGTTTCTGAGTAGTATCGTTGTAAACTTAGTTCATCAATTGTCGTTTTTCCTGATTTTAGATAAGTGGTTTTGATAACACCAAAAAAGGGGAAAATTGTTAGAAACTGAGTTTCAGCTTACCCTTTATTTGATGTTTTGGTGTGTCAAAACTAGCTTTAAGTTTTTAATATGTTTCTACATGTAATCCTTGTATAGGATAAATCGAGTTGTAATAGAAACTAGAAACTGGAAGCTGAAGATCGAGTAGACAGAAACTTAGTTTCTGAAAGGAGGAAATTATTAGAAGCCAAAGCTCGAGAAGACAAGAATCAAGTTTTAGAACTTAAAGTGAAGACATTAAGAAACTTGAAATGCTGAAGTCATGTTTCGGAACTTGAAACTTTAAATGTCCAAAAAGTCAGCTTCTGGAATTTGAGTTTTTACTGAAGAAAATCATAAACTTAAAACTTGAAATTTAGGAATTTCAGTTTTTAGTTTCAGAACTTAAAGTGCACGTGAAAAGCAAGGAGACAAAAGGAATCTGAGTGGAACTCGAAGTGTTATTCAAGATCCCTTAAAGTATCGACCATCATTCAGTATGAGGAAACTTAAGTTTAAGCTCCTCGAAATGAAACTGAGTTTAACAAGAAGCAGGTGAAAATACACAGCAGAAGATATAAACAAGTCAGAACAGAGCAGTGCAGACCAGAGAATAGTGCGATATGATTGGATGACATTCTCGTTATCTCTAACGAATGAATTTCTGTCTCTAATGGGCAGAAATTGAAATTGTCCAGAATTTGCCTATAAATAGCAAACCACTTCAAAGGGAAAAAGTTACGAATCTGAATCCTTGGAAAAGAACAAGTCGTTACTCTGCCAAACTTAAAGCTCTTAAGCATACTCTGAAATTATGTGTCTCTGGACACGAGGCTTATACTTTTTAAGCTAAAGCTAATCATTTTGTGTTTATTGCTTTTCAAGTAATAAACACAACATTCGGTTTTCCATTCGAGAATTCTGATTCTTACGGGCTTTGCCAAACCATTGAAATTCTGGGAAGAACAATAAACATCCAAACTTTTCAGTTTGAAGGCTCACTTCAGATTGAAGAAGGAAGCAAACGACTAAGTTTCTAGGCGAGTGACCTAGCAGGCCGAAGGACATTGGCATCCGACGGGCTAATATAGATCGTGAGAAGTCTTGTAATTTGATCCTTGGTGAATTCTCGGATTAAGTTCCGAAGAGTGGATGTAAGGCTTTGAACCACTATAAATATCCTTAGTCATTTTACTGCTTTATTTGAGTTTCTGCAATTTAAGTTTTCATACTTATTTGAAACCTTCTATACTTTCTAAGTATTGAAATGTATACTTGAAACTGAAACTTAAAACTGAGTTCGAGCTAAATTAAGTTCTTGGAAACTAAAAACTGAAAACTGAGTTTCAGTTTTCAGAAGTGCAAATCATTTTATAAATACTTCCGCTACATGCAAATTATTCTAATTTCGGGACCAACAATATGTGTTGGACGAAATTAATCATAATAATTAGTATTAAAATCACAATATATTTAATAAAATAAAATAATTGTTGAAAATTCTCCCACCTTTTTTAGTAACTAATGTACTTAATTATTTCAATAGCAATCAAATAATAAATGCATTTTAAAATTTTATTTAGCCAAAGACAATATTGATGTGTTTATTATCCAAATAATACACTTACAGAATTGAAGTAATATATTGATATGAATCTTGTCAAATCCATTTTACCTAATTTTTGTGAGAGATATCTTCCATGTGACCATCTCTTAGTCATATACATGTATAGATATAACAACAATATGAGTAAACACAAGTACAACATAAAATATAATGAAAGCACCTTGCACGTGACAAAGAAGTTATAAGTTCGAATTTTTCTGATAATATATAAATATATGAGTTTAAATTAATCTTATTATTAAACAAACAAACAAACAAGTACAGCAGAAAATGATGTTCCCTTGGAGGTTGAAAATCCAGTGAATTTTCCGATTAATATAATGCCGCTGCACACATGCAGGCTTGTTGATTTCCCCGGCAACCACCATTTCTGCATTCTTAAAATACTCTCCACCAAATCGGAAATTTCCATCCAACCTCTCTTCTCTCGCACACTTTTCCCTTCCATTCCAATATATATATATATATGACACTCATTCAACAACGAATCAATGAAAATCAAAATCAAGAAACTGTCACATACAACAAAATGGCCTTGTTTCTTGCTTTCTTCTTGTGTTTGATCTTCACCAATTCCCATTTAACTTCAGCGGCGCCGAGGAAGCTCGGAATGCAAACCGCACTACACAACACCGGGCCGGTTAACGTTTCACGGCTGAGCAAGGCTGAAGCGCCCGCACCAGATGCTCTTTCAGCAGGATTGAGCGTCTCCGGTGAGGAAACTGCACCTGTTGGACGAGAAGAAGAGATTGAAACCAGTCACCACCGCCGTTCCATTGACAGATCAGTCGCCGGTGGCGGAGTGATTCTCGGCGGCTTAGCCACCACTTTTATTGTTGCAATCATCTGCTATATACGGGCCACGCGAAGAAGATCAGCTGTGGAACCTGGTTCCCCCACCGGTTCAGATTCTTCCATTCAATCAAAAAATGGAAACCAGAGTTCATGAGATTGATTTTTTTTTTTTTTTGTTAAAAAAACACTGAGAAATTAAGTACATAAAGTTTACATATAGATTTTTTTTATTATTATTTAAAAATGTTATCAACATATTATGCCTGAGTGTATGCATGAAAAAGGAGAGATTTCATCAGATACAGTCATATTAGATTATATATATAGAGAGAGGTTGATCTTAAACACAATCTCTAAATTTCTCTTTTTAGCCTCCAAAATCAATTAAAATATAAATATAACATTTCAAGACCATATTATCTCTTATAATCCTAATTATTTAAAATTTCAAAATCAAAATACAACCCTTGATAAAAGAAAGACTAACAGTAGTAGTCTGCGGTGGAAGGGATACCTTTTATTCATATATTTCAAGCCTTTAAATAGGCAAAAATACTGAACTTAAACTACATAACTAAAAATCCTAAAAACCAGCAACAAACTCAGACCCACGTCAATCACTAACAAACTTACAGAAACTTACTCAAATAAAATAGCAACTAACTTTATTGACTCTTAATAATACTAACAATCCCTCCCTTAAACTGATGTTACTACATCAGTTTACAAACTCTAAGCAACACAAACCAATTGATTTTCTGAGCTTCAGGAACAATTCCCTCTTCACAGCCTTGGTAAATATGTCTGCAACCTGGTCTTCACTCCTGCAGTGCTGCAAACCAACCACTTTATCCTTGCACAAATCTCTCAAAAAACAGAACTTCACGTCGATGTGTTTGCTTCTTCCATGTAACACAAGATTCTTTGACAATTTAATTGTAGAAATGTTATCACAGAAAATTGTAGTAGGCCCATTTTTCTTGAAACAGAGTTCATCAAACATTCTTCTAAGCCAAATAGCTTGACAAGCACAAGCTGTTGCTGCAATGAATTCAGCTTATGTGCTCGATAAAGTCACAACCGATTGCTTTTTTGTAGACCATGAAACAACACTTGTTCCAAGCATAAAGACATAGCCGGAAGTGCTCCTTCTATCATCTTGATCTCCGGCATAATCGCTATCCGTATATCCAATCAAATCAGATTTTTCACCCTTCCTATAGTGCAGTCCAATGTTTCGAGTTCCCTGCAGATATCGAAAAATTCTTTTTGCAGCTAGCATATGTAGCTCTGTTGGATTTTCCATGTATCTACTAATCAAACTCACAGAATATGTTATATCCGGCCTTGTTGCACTAAGATACATTAAGCTACCCACAATTTGTTTGTAAAGTGTGCTGTCGACTTTCTTTCCTTCATCATCTTTGTGCAACTTCATGCTACAATCAACTGGAGTGCTTACTGGATTGCAATCCTTCTTGCCAAACCTGTCTATAATTTCTCCTACATATTTCTTTTGAGAGAGCAAAATACCAGAATCTGATTGTATCACTTCTATCCCCAAGAAATAATGCATGAGACCAAGATCAGACATTTCAAACTCATTCATCACAGACTTCTTGAAATCAGCAAACATACCATCACAATTTCCAGTAAATATAAGATCATCAACATATAAGCAGACTATGAGAAGTTTTCCTCGTTCACTAACTTTAACAAACATAGTATGCTCATAAGGACACTTTTTAAAACCGAACTTCAGAAAGTAATCCTCAATGCGACTATACCAAGCCCTTGAGGATTGTTTTAGCCCATAGTTCGATATATACCTCGTCTTCCAGATATCCATGCAAGAAAGCTGATTTGACGTCTAGCTGGAAGATAGGCCAGAAATTTTGTGCTGTCAATGCAACCACCATTCTTATTGTGTCGTGCTGTGCGACTGGAGAAAAAACTTCGGTGTAGTCAACTCCGAATTGTTGGGTGTATCCTTTCGCGACTAATCGTGCTTTGTGTTTTTCAACCCCACCATCTTTGTTTAGCTTTGTCTTGAACACCCACTTTACACCAATTGGTTTTTGCCCTTCAGGAAGCAAACATAATTCCCAAGTATCATTTTTCTCAATTGATTTGATTTCAGCATCCATTGCTTTCCTCCAATTGGTTTCTTTCACAGCACTTTCAAATGATCTAGGATCACAGTCAGCAAACAAAACAAAATAAGTTAGCAAACTGCATAATCCTACCTCGTAATCCTCCATCCAAGTAGGCCTTCGTCTAACTCGGCTGATTGATTCATGTTCTTCGTTATTTTCAGCACTTGCTTGTGAATTCTCAACGGCAGATGGAGTTGCATCTGGTGAACTCTTAAGCTGCAAAACAGGAGTTGGAGCTTGCTCTTACTCAACATGTTCATCAAATATTAAATGTTCAGACTCCTGCCTATCCCAATCCCATGTATTTTCTTCATCAAAAATTACATCCCTGCTAATCACAATCTTCTTGGTTAGTGGATTGAATAATTTATATGCTTTGGAGGTCTCACTTACACCAAGAAAGATGCATTTTTCAAACTTGTTATCCAGTTTCTTTCTTCGCTGATCTGGAGTATGGGCATAAGCAATGCAACCAAAAATTCTAAAATGATCCACATCGGGTTTTCTTCCACTCCAAGCCTCTTCCGGTGTCTTGTTTTGGACAGCAAAAGTTGGACATCTATTCAAAATATGAATGCTCTAGATCACAGCTTCTGGCCCAAAAGTTTTTGGAACTTTTCCCTTCATTAATAAGCTTCGGACCATGTTTAAAATTGTCCTATTCTTTCGCTCCGAGACACCATTTTGTTGCGGTGTGTATGCTGCAGTAAGCTCCCTTCGAATACCATGCTCAACACAAAAATCTTCAAATTCTTTTGAGCAATATTCACCGCCACGATCTGTTCGAAGAGACTTAACAGTCTTACATGCTTCATTTTCTACAACAACTTTGAACCTCTTGAATGCTACAAAAGCTTCATCTTTTGTCTGTAAAAAATAGACCCAAGTTTTTCTCGAAAAGTCATCAGTGAAGTTAATTAAATATCTTTTACATCCATTTGAGATTGGATTTATGGGGCCACATATATCTGAATGTATTAGCTCCAATACATTCTTTGCTCTCCAAGATTTCCCTGTAGGAAATTTAAATCGTTGTTGTTTGTTAACAACACAATCTTCACAGATTTGGGAAGGAACCACTATTTGCGGAAGACCTATCACCATATTTTTCTGCTCTAGAGTCTTCAAACCACCAAAGCTTAGATGACCATAACGGAAATGCCATAACCACGAGAGATCGCGAGTTTCAGATTTGAAACATGATTGAATACTTTCAATCTTTATTGGAAATAATATGTTAGAACTCATTTGAATAACTAATATCCTACATTTTCTAACAGGATCATAAATCTCACAAGCACCTTTCTTGATTGTGATAACATATCCTTTTTCTTATAACTGGCCAACACTTAATAGATTAGTCTTCAAGTTAGGCACATATAACACATTAGAAATGGTTTCTACTGAACCATTCTTTATTTTAATTTTGATATCTCCTTTTCCTTTTACTTCAACTATAGAGGAGTCACCAAAACTAACACTAGAGGAAAAACTTCCGTCTAAACTTGAGAAAGATGACTTACTTCCACTCATATGATTGCTGCAGCCGGTGTCCACGTACCATATACTTGATTCACTTGAATTTCCTTCAATGACAACCATTAACAAGGTTTCTGCTTCGTGGTTGTCTTCGACGAAATTTGAATTCTCCTTTTTCTCATTGCGATTGATCAGCTTCGTGTAGCATTCATCAGCATAATATCCATATTTGTGACATTTATAGCACTCAATCTTGGATTTGTCAAAATCCCTATTTCTGCCTTTGCCTTGAGATTGATTGTTATTTCCTTTAAAAATTTTACTGCCATCTTTGAATCCTCGATCTCCTGTACCTCTCCCACGACCTCTTCCTCTTTCTCTCCATCGTGAGTTGTTGGAATGAGAATTAGTAGAAGCTTTCAAAGCTTGCTCTTCAGTCATCGTTCGATCCATCTTTTGTTCATGAACCAACAATGAGCTTTGCAATTCATCAAGGGAGAGTTTGTCTATGTCTTTTGACTCTTCAATGGAGCATACGACATAATTAAAATCTCGCGTCATGGAATGCAAAATTTTCTCGACTACAGCGACATCTCGTACAGTTTCTCCATGGCAACTCATCTTGTTTGCAATTTCCATAGTTCTCCCAAAATAGCTTGTGACTGATTCACCATCTTTCATCTGCAACACTTCAAAATCTCTCCTCAAGGCTTGAAGTTTTGCACGCTTCACTCGCGAAGAGCCTTGATATTTTGTTCTCATAGAGTCCCAAATATCCTTGGAGGTGTCTTTGCAAAGAATTGTCTCCAATAGAGGGCGATCAATGGCCTGAATTAGGTAGTTTTTGGTCTTCAAGTCTTTAAGCTTCCTGGCTTCAAATTCTGCGCGTTGCGCCTCCGTAATAGTTGCACCTTCGGCTTGCTGTTGAATTCTGGATTCAACTACGGACCAATATTCTTTGGACCGCAAAAAGTTCTCCATAAGCATGCTCCAATGATTATAGTGACCATCAAAGTGCGGTATTGCAGCCTGAACGAAATTCGAATCGTTCGACATTTTGGAATAATTTACGGAGTTTACTGGTCTCAGGATTTCAAGGCTCGGGTACCACTGATAAAAGAAAGACAAACAGTAGTCTGCGGTGGAAGGGATACCTTTTATTTCATATAATTCAAGCCTTTAAATAGGCAAAAATACAGAACTTAAACTACATAACTAAAAATCCTAAAAAACAACAACAAACTCACACCCACGTCAATCACTAACAGACTTACAGAAACTTACTCAAATAAAATAGCAACTAACTTTATTGACTCTTAATAATACTAACAACCCTGTGTTCTTGCACGTCATATTCGTAAAAGATGGTTGATGCACAAAATATACATAGAATTTGTTTGTAACTTATTTTATTTTTCGGGTTGTAAAAAAAATTTATGAGCTCTGTTTAGAATCGTAAGTAAAATAATTTGTGGATTTTAGATAAGCTATTGATGTCATATTATTTAAATTATCAGATCTACAAATTCCATTAATGCCCAATCAGTTCAAACTTAAATTACCTGATTAACATCAATTTATGTTTTATTCGGGCCTCCATAAATTGATAGTAATTATATTATAAGATATGGCCCATATGGGCTTTACACATGGGCCCGAGCATGACCGGTCTAATAGATACTCCGGTACAATTTATGTTATATCACCAGTAATTATATCACACCGGTACAATTTATGTTATATAGATATGGAGTACTATATAACAAACATGGTTGTAAGTTGTTAGTCCCCCGGATCAGTGCCGTAAATGCAGCAGATAGTTTTAAAGAAACTTGCACTCCTCAAGCTAGTTGTTTTTTACCAGTTTGGATATCTGAAAACTTAAGTTTTAGCGACTTTGCAGGTACTTATAAATTTTAGGATATACTTCAATACATAGAGAGTATTGAGTGCCAAATACAGTGCTTAAAATGTGAAGACATCAGTAAATGACACAGTATATATAGAGGTTCGGACACAAAAGTCCTACATCCTCTCTCCAGACTAAATCTAAAAATTCACTAAGCTTTTAGGAATACAAAAAGCTCATGATCTATAACTAACTAGTAGATGCCGATGTCTACCAATCTACTAGCTCACTCGCCCAGACCTTCGTCCTCCTTCCAACTTTGTAGATTTGGAGTTGGGAGCTTTAAGGTTCTTCTCTAAACCATCAGTTGGTTGGCTAAAAGCCCGTGAACATCTCTGAGTGGAGAGTTCAGAGACTAATGTTTTCTTACTTAGAAAGTAAGAACACCAAAAAAATAACTCGTGCAAAAAACAGTGAGTCTCGTATCCTAGAATGATTCACGGAAAGCTATGAATAGCTTCGAAAGTAGAAGCTTCTAAGTATGCAAGAGGTTCGGAGCTTTCTCAGCTTGTCAGTTTAATCTGTTGGCTTCGGTTTCTTAATGTGATCTTGTCTGTTTGATTGTGCATGTGAGTTCATAACCTTCTTTCTTTTGGACTGATTCGTCTATTTATAGACGAAGTGTGAGAGATTAAAAAATGGAGCCTTTGAGAGACATTTCGAATGTTGTCCAATCCAATCCTCTCTTCTCTGCAAGAGAACAATTGCTTTTTTTTAAGATTAGCACCCGCTCCTGCTTTTTTTGACATGAGAGATGACTTCGCAGTCATGTGTCAGAACGACTCTTATAGTCCAAGAAGTTGAAAACTTGTAGAGTAATCATCAGACTTTAAAGAATCTCCATTCTTAAATCCTGATTTCGAAGAATATCCTTGGACTTGAACATCGTGTCTTGGTACGCATGTTGCAGTTGTAGACTTGAAGGCTCGTATCACCGCTCCAAACTAGTGAACTGGCGAATACCTCAAACTTGGGAACTGGTGAGTTCTACCGAACTGAACTGGTGAACCTATCTTCTTCGTGCTTCAAACTGGTATACTAGTGAGTGACCAGTTTGAATGCTTGTCTTCGTCAGTGATGCGCAATAAAAACTCATACAAATTCTCACTACACACTCAAGGTTTAATTATCAATCCAGGTCCTTCTTCGCTTCGCCCGCTAGAATATCGGGATACTATAGCAAAGTCTAATAGCTAGGCAAGATAAAATTGTTGGGTGATTTCTATCAAACTAGGAAATCAATTTAAACCTATGCTAACAACCTATAACAAGGCAATGAATTAAACCTACAATCAATATCAAGTCTCAAAACAATTATTAAATTCTCTCCACATATTGGTAAACCAAGACAAGCAAATACTCAAATGAAGTAGATAGGATGTTGAAATAAACGTAGATTTAATCCAATTAGGTTAATCATTGATGTAAACACATTTTAATCCCTAGGAGGTTGAGCAATCGACCCTACATTCGCTAGCCACTTGCTACGGAGAACTAACGGTAGATGACACTAGGAATTGCAAACAGCTACATTATTAACCCCTAGATCACTCCCAATCGACCGTCAATTATCGCCCTACGACCTAGCCCCGTGATAAGTTAGGATTTTCACCAACTTATCTTATTGTTCTTTGACTGATTGTGTAGTGTTTAGATCGTTTTTGTATCATTTTCGTGCATGAATTGGATTTTGTACTTGGAATGTCGTGTTTGATGAATCATGCAGGTTTTTAGTCGAAAAATAGAGAAGGATTAGAGTTTCAGTTTCAGCACCCCGTCGATCGATGGAAAGGCTCGTCGATCGACGAGGCAAAGCACGCCAAGCGCTCGACGAAGGGACACGGGAGATCGACGGAAGTCAAGGCCTCATCGATCGACGCTAATGCTCGTCGATCGACGAGGATGTTCAGAGTCCAGCGATCGACGCCACACAGCCTTGGTCGACGCGCATGCGGGAATCCTAGTCTGGATCTGATTTGGAGATTAACGCATATCTAACCTAGATACTGCTAGATACATCTTCCACCTCTATAAATATTCATGTAAATTCGTTTTTTAAAAAGAGGTAGACAGAAAGAGACCAGAATTAGAGAGAGAAAAGAGTTAGAGAAATTACAAGAATTTATTATTGAAGAGTTTTTAGAGTTTTATGTTTGAAGACAAGTTTTTACGAGGAGATTTCCGGATTCCAATTTTTATGCAGTTCAGGTTGTATTTTTCTTTGATGAATATTACCATGAATATGTGTAACTAAATCCCTTCTCAGATTCTAGGGTTTCGAACTATCAATGTATGCTTGTTATGATTAATTGAAATTATTTTCCCTTTCCCTTCGTAGTTTGTGAAATCTGTGTTTATTCATAATTCTGATTTGCTGATCACATCTTAGGATTATCTAGTTGATTACTTGAGACGTAACTGTGATAGTTTTCAATCGAAAGAGATTTTCACAATATAATTTGATTTCTTGTCGTAACTGAAGGAGATTAATTGTAGGAATAAATCTGTAGATCTTTGGAGTTAGTTAATTTATCTTGAGACCGAGCGGAGATAGGTAATTATTCGTAATATTTTTCTGATGTTTCACTACAAAGAGGAATTAAAATTGGGAATTAATCAATTTATTCATACTTGTCATACTTGATAGGTAGATATCCCTGGAATCTGTACTTCTCTTATTTGACTTCAAAAGCTTTTAAATTTCCTGTTTAAATTTCATTAGCAACTATTGTGATTTTCAAAACAACAACAAAACCTTTTATTTGATTTTCCTAATCAATATTTTCAAGAACGTCTGGCTTAGTACTTAAAGGTTATTCATTACTTCTTTCCCTGTGGGATCGATAATTTTATTTGCCGCTATATTATTAGCTTTGCTAAGTCGTGGGTTAAAAATATACGTGATCAAATTTTGGCGCCGTTGCCGGGGAGGGCATAGAATTAATCTTACTATTAAGTCTGTGATTGAGATATTGCTTTAGGCTGTAATTTTTGTACTTTCTGAAATTTTCTCGTAATTTTCGTATTTTCCGTCGATCGACGCTTGTTTTTGTCAATCGACGAAGCCGTTTTCTTTCCGTCGATCGACGCTAGTTTCCGTCGATCGACGCTTTCCTCGTTTAAGAGTCTCAATTTTCTTAATTCGGTTCGTTTATTTTCAGTCTTACTTCACTGCCTCCTTTGCTGTACAGGTAGTGCATGAGTACAAGAGCCCGAGGAAAGGACCCGCTTTATTACTACCCGGACATTGAAGCTACTTGCAGAAAGATCCGAAGGAATAAGCGTGCTCAGGAAAGCTCAAGTAATCTCACAATGGAAGACAACGTACCACCGCCTCCACAAGTGCTAACTGCAGAGGAGCAGGTTGTGCTTCTCCAAGAAGTCCAAGCTATGAGGGCGCAAATCCAACAGTACAACCTGGAAAGAGACCTCGAGAGGAACAATCCGAATGGAAGAGATCTTCGCCACAACCCATTGTTCGAAGATAAGCCCGACGAAGAAGAGGAAGACAATCCAGACCCTCTAGAGGAATCCGACGATGAGGAAGAAGAGGAAGCCATGCAGAACCGGTATAAACCTCGGTTCAAGGAGACTGATTTCAAGATTGGCATCAATGCCAACAATTTTGAACTGAAGACCGGATTGGTGCAAATGGTGCAACAAAATCAATTCGGAGGAAGACCTAATAAGGACCCCTATGCGCACTTGGACAAGTTTATTATGCTCTGCAATACTGTAAAAATTGGAGGAGTCAGCAAGAGTGCCATCCGAATGCGTCCGTTCGCATTCTCTCTGAGGGATAAGGCACAATCATGGTTCACCGCACTGGACAAAGGAAGCATAGGCACGTGGACCCAACTGAGGAACGAGTTTCTAGGGAACTTTTTCCCTCCAAATGTTATCAGGCAAAAACAGAAAGAAATCATCAGGTTCGCTCAAAGGCCTGACGAGAGCTTCAGTGAGGCGTGGGAAAGATTCAAAGAACTATTGAGAGCCTGTCCCGGACATGGTTTTCCGCCAGGAGAACAAGCTGAAGCATTCTATGAAGGGCTCAATGATAAGACAGCCAAATTGGCGGACACCACTCTAGGAGACACAATCATGACGAAAAGTGTAAAGAAAGCCATGGAGTTCTTCCAAAAGATGGCCAACAACACTCAAAGGTGGTCCTCAAGCCGAACTCGGCCTGTGAAAGCTGTCGAGAAAGTAGTAGAAAAAGCGGTGGAAAAAGTTGCCGAGCAACCCGACTTGGCAGCCGAGCTGAAAAAGCTCAGGGAAGAGTTTGCTAATCTGAAGCAAGAGAAAACTGTTGCTGCAGTTGAAGCAGTGCAGGGTCCAACCGAGGAAGACAACGCCGAGGTGAACTTCATTCAAAGGGGCGGTTATCAAAACAACTACCGAGGAGGATATCAGCAACGCAATCAGCAGAATAACCAGCCCTACACCTTCAATCACGCAAGGAATCACCCTGGATTCTCTTATGCAAACCCTCAAGCTGCAGAGCTACCACCACCAGGATTCGTCGTACAAGACGGAGTGATAGTGGAGAAGAAGAAGCCAAATCTCGAGGAGATTTTGGCTAAATTCATGGAAGGCTCCACCGACACTGTAGCCAAGCTAAAGCAGGAAATTTCGGGGGTGAACACAAAGGTCGATCAGGTACAAAAGCACGTGCAGATCATTGAAAATCAAGTCAGCCAGATCGCCGATGCACTTGGAACCAAACACAAGCCGGGACAACTTCCGAGCAACACTCAGGTCAACCCCAAGAATCAGAATCAGAGGAATCAAGTGAACGCTATCACTCTAAGAGGGGGCAAAACCTACGAAGGGCCCAAGCAAGCAGGGATAGACAACCGAGATGAAGGAGAAGCCGAGGAAGAAGGAGAAGCCACCACAGGAGAAGCTCCGTCGACCGACGAAGCACCTCCGTCGATCGACGAAGCACCAAAGCATCCGTCGACCGAGGCTAATGCTCATCGATCGACGGCCGCCCCTACTCTGCCAATGTACAAGCCGCCTCTGCCCTTTCCGCAGCGGCTTGCCAAAGCCAAGATGAACGAAAGATATGCACGATTTCTGGAAACAATGAAGAAGGTGCATATCAACATCCCATTGGTAGAAGCTCTTCAAGAAATGCCCGGGTACATCAAGTTTCTGAAAGACATGGTCTCTCAGAAAAGACCGTTCTTGGAGCACGAGACGGTCAACCTGTTCGAAGAGTGCAGCGCCATCATCCAAAAGAAGATGCCGATCAAAAGGGAAGACCCGGGTTCCTTCACAATTTCTTGTGTCATCGGAGGTGAGACCTTCGGAAAGGTTCTCTGTGATTCGGGGGCATCAATCAACTTGATGCCACTTTCAATCTTCAAACGGTTAAAGATCGGAAGCATCAAGCCCACGACAATCTCACTGCAGATGGCCGATCGATCAGTCACCTATCCGAAGGGCATCGTTGAAGATGTGTTGGTAAAGGTAAAGGACTTCATAATTCCTGCTGACTTTGTGGTGCTCGACATGGAGGAGGATCAAAACATTCCTCTGATCCTCGGAAGACCATTCCTGAAGACCGGACGGGCATTGATCGACATCCGCGACGGCAAACTGACATTCTGAGTGAACAATGAGTCCGTCACATTCTCGATCTACAAGGCAATGCAGAAGCACAACGATGGAAGTTATGCAGAAGAATGCCACATGATCAACTGCTTCAGCCCGGTAATGTCTTCCCCCTTCACTTGTCTCAAAAATGAGCCGGATCTACTGGAAAACTGCTTGCAACACTCCCTTTCCTCGTCCACAAATCTGGACGAAGCAACTGAGGGGATCCTGAATCTGGTCATGGAGCTGGATGTGTTCGAGGAGATTACTCGTGAGAAAGAACTTAAAAGAGAACCGCTGCCGAGCCACTACAGCCAATCCTCGTCGATCGACTACACTGCCTCGTCGATCGACGCTGCAACAACATCCTCGTCGATTGACGAAGCTGCTCCATCGATCGACGGCAACCCGGAGAAGCTGATTTCCAACTCAGAGCCGCCACTTCTAGAGCTCAAGACACTCCTAACACACCTCAGGTACGCATTCCTTGGGTCAGATAGCACTTACCCTGTTATCATTTCTGCTTATCTTTCACAGGGAGAGCTAGACAAACTGCTGCGAGTTCTAAGGACATACAAGACCGCCATTGGATGGACCTTGGGAGACATCAAAGGGATCAGCCCATCACTGTGCATGCACAAGATCATCCTTGAAGAGGATGCCAAACCAAAGAGACAAGCACAACGACGTCTGAATCCTATCATGCAAGAGGCTGTAAAGAAGGAAGTTCTCAAACTCCTTGACCATGGCATGATCTACCCAATTTCCGACAGCAAGTGGGTAAGCCCTACACAAGTAGTAGCCAAGAAAGGAGGGATGCAAATTGTAAAGAATGATGATGGGGAAGAAGTAGCGCAAAGACCAATCACGGGATGGCGAGTATGCATTGACTACCGGGCTTTAAATGCCGCCACGTGCAAGGATCATTTTCCTCTTCCATTCATTGATCAAATGCTAGATAGATTGTCTGGTTATCCTTTTTACTGCTTTCTTGATGGTTACTCAGGGTACAATCAGATAGCTGTGGCTCCTGAAGATCAACACAAGACGGCATTCACCTGTCCATATGGAGTGTTTGCCTACCGACGGATGCCCTTTGGACTATGCAATGCACCGGCCACCTTCCAGAGATGCATGACGGCTATCTTCCACGACTTGATCGAGGACATCATGGAGGTATTTATGGATGATTTCTCGGTTTTTGGTAGCTCATTCGATGTCTGTTTGCAGAATTTGGCTACGGTACTTGAGAGATGCACCGAGACAAACCTGTGCCTCAACTGGGAGAAATGCCATTTCATGGTTTGGGAAGGAATCGTGTTGGGACATTGAGTATCAGCCGAGGGATTGGAAGTGGATCAAGCCAAGGAGATAGCCATTGAGAAGATGCCACCACCAACAAATGCCAAAGCCGTCCGAAGTTTCCTAGGTCATGCAGGATTCTACAGGAGGTTCATCAAAGACTTTTCGAAGGTATCTCGGCCCTTGTGCAACCTGTTGGAGAAGGATGTGTCCTTTGTTTTTGATGAAGAATGTCTGAAGGCATTTGAGAAGTTGAAAGAAGAACTGGTAACTGCACCAATCCTCACCCACCAGATTGGGAAGAGCCTTTCACATTGATGTGCGATGCCAGCGACTACGCTGTTGGAGCAGTTTTGGGCCAACTGAAAGGAAGACTCTTCCATGTGATTCAATACGCCAGCAAGAGCATGAATCCAGCCCAATGCAATTACACCACAACGGAAAAAGAGATGCTCGCGGTCGTGTATGCATTCGACAAATTCCGGCCTTATTTGATAGGCTCAAAAACAATTGTCTACACCGACCATGCAGCAATCGGGTACCTGTTTGCAAAACAAGATGCCAAGCCCAGACTAATCCGATGGATACTGCTGTTGCAAGAATTCGACTTGGAGATCAAGGACAGAAAAGGAAGTGAGAACGTTGATCGCAATATTATTTAACTGCAACTTAGCAAAGCTAATAATACAGCGACAAAGATAAAATTATCGATCCCACAGGGAAAGAAGTAACGAAAAATCTTGAAGTACTAAGTCAGGCGTTCTTGAAAATACTGATTAGGAAAATTGAATGAAAAGGTTTTGGTTGTTTTGAAAATCGCAATCTTTGCTATCGAAAATTAAACAGGAAAATTGAAAAGTTTTTGAAGTCAAATAAGAGAAGCACAGATTCCAGGGATATCTACCTATCAAGTATAACATGTATGAACAAATCGATTAATTCGCAATTTTAATTCCTCTTCGTAGTGAAACATCAGAAAATTATTACGAACTTCTTTGTCTGACAATTCGTAAAGTAGATTAATTAATTACCTATCTCTGTTCGGTCTCAAGATAAATTAACTAACTCCAAAAGATCTACAGATTTATTCCTACAATTAATCTCCTTCAGTTACGACAAGAAATCAAATTATAT
>JAPKLW010001109.1:181728-219166 GCA_026898455.1 Plectranthus barbatus
TTCCTACAATTAATCTCCTTCAGTTACGACAAGAAATCAAATTATATTGTGAAAATCTCTTTCGATTGAAAACTATTACAGTTACGTCTCTAGAATTCAACTAGTAATCCTAAGTTGTGGCCAACATACTTAAAGATTAGGAATAAAACCAGATTTCACAAACTACGAAGGGAAAGGGAAAATAATTCAATTAATCACAACATGCATACATTGATAGTTCGAAACCCTAGAATCTGAGAAGGGATTTAGTTACACATATTCATGATAATATTCATCAAAGAAAAATACAACCTGAATTGCATAAAAACTGGAATCCGAAAATCTTCTTGTAGAAACTTGTCTTCAAACATAAAAATTCTTCAACTCTAATATTCTAATGATTGCTCTAACTCTCTCTCTCTAATTCTAGTCTCTCTACCGTGAAAGTCGAAATTTTACATGAATTTATAATGATGAAAGATGTATCTAGCAGTATCTAGGGTTAGATATGCCTCTATCTCCAAATCAGATAAGAAATAGGATTTCCGCGTGCGCGTCGACCGCGTCTGATTGGCGTCGATCGCGTCTCAACTTCTTGCCTCGTCGATCGCTTCCGAACAGCGTCGATCGACGAGGTCTCCTTCTTCCATCGATCGCCTTCTCCTTTGCTTCGTCGATCGTTTGGTAACAACATGCCTCGTCGACCGACTAAGGGTCCTCGTCGATCGACGAGGTCTCGAGCACTGGATCCTGATTCCTCTATTTTTCGACTAGAAACCTGCACGATTCATCAAACACGACATTCCAAGTACAAAATCCAATTCATGCATGAAAACAAGTACAAAAACGATCTAAACACTACACAATCAATCAAAGAACTATAAGATAAGTTGGTGAAAATCCTAACTTATCAAACGTCATCGCCGACCACTTGTCAAGGCTCGACCCACCTGCCAAAGGAGATGACCAGCACTTGACAATCCGAGAAACATTCCCGGATGAAAAAGTCTATGCCTTGAGGGACATGAAAGAGATGTATGAATCCAAAACCCCGTGGTACGCAGACTTTGCCAATTATCTGGTCGGCGGCATACTTCCTCCGAACTCCTCTCCATATGCAAAGAAGAAGTTTATGCACGACGTCAGATTCTACTATTTGGAGGATCCATACCTTTGGCGCAGGTGTGCTGATGGCGTCATTCGCTGCTGTGTGCCCCAGTCCGAGTGGCACAAAATCTTCGAAGCTTGCCACTCATCTCCTACCGGTGGCCACCATTCAGCCAACCGGACTGCCTTCAAAATTCTTGCAAGCGGGTTCTATTGGCCTTCCATCTACAAAGTCTGTCGCGGATGGATAACGGGCTGTGATCGCTGCCAGAGGACCGGAAATATCTCGCGGAGGGATGAGATGCCACAGACTCCGGTGATTGAAGTTGAAATATTTGATGTCTGGGGGATCGACTTCATGGGACCCTTCCCGCCATCGCAAGGATTCACATACATTCTATTGGCGGTGGACTACGTGTCACGTTGGGTCGAAGCCATTCCGACAGCCACCAACGATCACAAAGTCGTCATCAAGTTCCTGCAAAAGCTCATCACAAGATTCGGAACACCAAGAGCCCTGGTAAGTGATGGGGGATCACATTTTTGTAACAGATGGCTTTCTTCTCTTCTTGCTAGGTACGGAGTAAAGCACCGCGTTACTACCCCATATCACCCTCAAGGGAACGGGCTGACATAATTATCCAACAGAGAAATCAAGCAGATTCTGGAAAAGACGGTAAAGCAAAGAAAGGATTGGGCGGCAGTCCTCGACGATGCACTTTGGACATACCGCACCGCCTACGAAACACCGATTGGGACTTCTCCATATCAGCTGATTTTCGGGAAATCATGCCACCTTCCCGTCGAGATGGACACAAGGCTTGGAGGGCAGTAAAAGAATTAAATCTGGATTGGAGGACAGCTGCCAAAGAACGCGCTATGGCACTGAATGAATTAGAAGATTTTCGGGACGAAGCCTATGAGAACAACGTCATTTATAAGAATCGAGCGAAGAGATTACACGACAAGAAGATCCGCTCGCACGTCTTCCATTCAGGTGACAAGGTTCTCCTTTTCAAATCCCGTCTTCGATTCATGCCCGGAAAGCTGCAGTCAAAGTGGGCCGGACCATACACCGTGATCTGCCAATTCATGAACGGTGTAGTTGAATTAGCTGGCCAAGATGGAAAGAATTTCAAAGTGAACGGGCAAAACCTGAAACCATACTTCACCTCTCTTCAGATCGGAGCAGTGGAGAAGTATTATTTGAATCGCCCTTGAAAGAAAATCAGGTATTGTCGAGCTAGCGACATAAAACCAAGCACTGGTTGGGAGGTAACCCAACAGTTCCCTGCTTTATTTATTTCTGTTATTTTCAATTTCGTCAAGTCAAGTCAGTTGAGTTTTCGTTTTTCGTTTCAAATTGTTTCGGGTCCAGTCATCTATCAACCACATCGATCGAGGCACCTTGGCATCGATCGACGAGGAAATTCGGCCTCGTCGATCGACAAAGATGCTCGTCGATCGACGAGAACATTTCGCCTTCGTCGATCGACGAAGACGCCTCGTCGATCGACGCAAACATTGCTGAGTCGGACAGAGACGGGTTTAAAACCCACTTTTCCTCATTTTTTCTCCACAAACACACGACGCACGCCCCTCTCACTCTCCCAAACACCCACTTCGAATTTTTCTCTCCAAATTCGTCAAAACCAACCACGGTATGTATCCTAAACTCTCCTCTTCGATTATTTCACATATTTTGAAGGATTTAAGCATGATTTTTGATAAAAATTGAATTTGGAGCCCTTGTTTTCATTTTTGCAATTTTGTCAATTTCGTTGCTATTCATTGTGATTATTCGATATGGTTAGTTGTTTTTGTCGATATACTTGCTTGTGCTTGGTTTGCTGCTTGAATTTCATTGACTTCTACATACGAAAGTTTGGGGGATAATTCAAGTTTGGGGGTGTTATTCTAGTTTTGTTATTTCTGGGCCAAATTTTGTCAATCATAAAGGTAATATGCTAGGATAGTGTTTGAATTGCATGAATGTCGAATCAATTTTGCATGGGTAAATTTGTTTCTTTGGATGTTCACACAATTAGATGCACTTACATTGGAAATTTTGTGAAGAATTGTGATGAACTTTGACAAATTTTTCCATTACCCTTGCAGTTTGACCATGGATTTTCGACCCACCTTCGCCAAGCAAGCTCATGAGAGGCGATACGGAAAATTCACAGGAGATGAGTTCACTATCCGGCAGACACTTTACCCATGCCCGGAGACAATGCAATTGCTGGGAATCCGAGCCGATGTAGAGGCTCTCTTGCAGAGAATTGATTGGAATGCTTGGATGACAGCCCGCTGGCCGACATACCCGTCGCTCGTCCTGGAGTTTTTTGCTTCACTCCGTGTCTTCGAGGTTCAGCCGGAGTCAGAGCCGACCACAATTGGCTTCCAGCTTTTGAACCAGTACTATGAAATTCGAAGGGACAAGCTTGAAGAAATCTGGGGAGTCCACGTTGGGGGGGTCGGTTTCCTTCCCCCACACTTCGACATCGCCCGTTTTTGGTCCCAGATTGCTTCTGATGCCAGTGAGGACCTGCGGGAGTTTGACTCGGGGACCTTGAAAGCATCCTCCATCGACAACCCAGTCTTCAGATATCTTTAGAGATGCATAGGGGTGTCGATCACCGGCAGACATGAGAGCGGAAAAGCGAGAATGGGGGAACTTTTTGCCCTCAATTGCATGTTGACAGGGGAGCAGTTTAGCTTCGCAGCGTTAGTCATGGACCAATGGCGGCATCAGATCAAGGCCACCAAGGGCAACATTTGGAGCGGGGGATTGATCACCCCGATTGCGGAACATGTGGGGATCGATTTGACACAAATCGAGTCGCTTGAGGACGACAACCGAGGGCTCGGCACTGGGACTCTGGTGAAGATGACGATGCTTTCACCACGGGCGTCAGGTTGGTCTTTGAGGATGTCCAATGGGGACAGATTTCCACTTCCACAGCGGGACCTCACTCACGTCACTGATTATCACTTCCGTGATAATTGGTTGATGAGCACACCCGCCCACTTGAGGCTGATGGTCGGAGCACAAGGAGGCCCAGGTACCTCCAGACTTCGACACCGACCACTGACCCGGCCAGACCAGCGACAGCCGCAGACACCCCCAGAATTTCCCGAGGAGGAGGAACCTCAGGATGACGAAGGAGGAGAGCACAGCCCTGACCGGACCGGCAGACGGCCGCTACACCACTTCTCGGGAGAGTCTTCATCTTCCGGGGTGGATCTGGCGACGATCTACCAGTTTATGCAGCAGGAGGCTGATTTGCATGCAGCAGAACATGCACGGCAGGCAGATTTTCGACAGAATGTGAACACGAGGTTGAATAACCTCGACGTTCAAATGCAGCGACTCCTCCTGAACACGCAGCCTGAGTCCGTCTACCTACGCCGGCAAAGAGAGCGACAAGACCGCCGACGGCGATTGCCCGTGTGGCCATCTCCCGATGTCGAGATGGAGGATCCTCCAGAGGAGGAATGAGGTATCGTTTCCTTTTTCCTTATCTAACTTTCAAACTTTTCCACTCCTTCGAGTGAAACAAGTTTGGGGGGATGAGGATAGGAAAAGGAAAACGTTTGTGTGTTTTCATTTTTTTTCTTTTTCGTTGTTTCGTTGTTTTTCTGTTTTTGTTTTCGATTTTTGTTTTTTTCTGAACCATCACCATCCTTGTTCTTTTGCTTCAGTGTGAACAATTGCTCTCTGCAAGGCTTTTTACTTAAAATTAGTATTTTTGAACTCTTGATTTGTGGCACTTGTTCTGAGTGAATAGTCTGAGAATTGTTAGGAGCTTTTGAACATAGGACTGTCGGAACTTTTTGATTATGATGGTCTTATGACTACTTACTTGTCTTTGCTTGAACTAAAATTATTGATTGATAATCGAGATATTTGCGGATTAAGAATGATAATCTATGTGATAAAGTAGCCAATGATAGGAGCTGTTTTGTTTGATATGTTGATCTTTGAAACTTAAATCTTTGCATGATAACTGTTCGAAATTGGATAACTATTGAGGAGCAACGAAAATTTCTACCTTGTGAGGATTTGTGCCAATTTTTCGTTTGATGAGTGACAAAGTTGTTAAATTTATTTCCTAGAATTTGACGAATTTCTCTCTTGAGGTTGCATTAAGTGTGGTACTAGGGTGAAAATGATTTTAGGCATGTTCTTTCGTAGCCCATTTCCCATACACTAACCTTAAATCTTCACTTGTAGCCCCTTTGAGCCTTGAATGAATTTTTTTCTTTGATTAGAAGGGTTGATGAATAAGATGATTGTGATTTATTGGATGGTGTGAATTGTGGGAATGTGATGTGAGGCTATGTGCGAAAAAAAAAATCAAGGAGAGAAAAGAAAGAATTTTGATTTGAGGGGTTTCCATGGGAAAAGTTAGAAAAGAAAAATGAACATTAATGAAAAAAAAAAAAAAAGAGAGAGAGAGAAAATGAGGAAAACTTACTTATGTTGTTCATAAATGACTAAGAGCAAGTTCTTAGGAACCCCGAGAATGATGAAAAGAAAAGAAAGGAAAAGAACAAGATTGTGTGTAAATAGAAAAAAATGATGTGGTTATGATATGCTTGGGTCTTTGGGTTTGATTGAAATATTTTGAGTCACTTAGCCAAAAATATCCTACCTATTAGGTGAGCCACATAACAACCAAATGAAGACCTTTCTGATTCCCTGAAAAACCACACTAACAAGCAGTGGAGAGATGAGAAATTTGTCAAACCTATGGTGAAATAAACTAAAACTTGGATTGTGTGAATTTCAAAATCCTTTTGCTTGATTGAGCGATGAGTGCAAACAATGCCCGATGAGGTTTATCCTCGATAGTTTACCAATAAGAATTTGTTTGGATTGCATGATTTATGTGAATAAGTGAAACTTGGATTGCAAAAGAGGCTTGTGAGGCATTGCACACTTGTATCTGCATTTGATTGAAGTTCTTTTCTATGAATTGATCGAGGACGATCAATGGTTTAAGTTTGGGGGAGTTGATAAGTTAGGATTTTCACCAACTTATCTTATTGGTCTTTGACTGATTGTGTAGTGTTTAGATCGTTTTTGTATCATTTTCGTGCATGAATTGGATTTTGTACTTGGAATGTCGTGTTTGATGAATCATGCAGGTTTTTAGTCGAAAAACAGAGAAGGATTAGAGTTTCAGTTTCAGCACCCCGTCGATCGATGGAAAGGCTCGTCGATCGACGGGTAAAGCACACCAAGCGCTCGACGAAGGGACACCGGAGATCGACGGAAGTCAAGGCCTCGTCGATCGACGCCAATGCTCATCAATTGACGAGGATGTTCAGAGTCCAGCGATCGACGCCACACAGCCTTGGTCGACGCGCATGCGGGAATCCTAGTCTGGATCTGATTTGGAGATTAACGCATATCTAACCCTAGATACTGCTAAATACATCTTCCACCTCTATAAATATTCATGCAAATTCGTTTTTTAAAAAGAGGTAGACAGAAAGAGACCATAATTAGAGAGAGAAAAGAGTTAGAGCAATTACAAGAATTTATTATTGAAGAGTTTTTAGAGTTTTATGTTTGAAGACAAGTTTTTACGAGGAGATTTCCGGATTCCAGTTTTTATGCAGTTCAGGTTGTATTTTTCTTTGATGAATATTACCATGAATATGTGTAACTAAATCCCTTCTCAGATTCTAGGGTTTCGAACTATCAATGTATGCTTGTTATGATTAATTGAAATTATTTTCCCTTTCCCTTCGTAGTTTGTGAAATCTGTGCTTATTCATAATTCTGATTTGCTGATCACATCTTAGGATTATCTAGTTGATTACTTGAGACGTAACTGTGATAGTTTTCAATTGAAAGAGATTTTCACAATATAATTTGATTTCTTGTCGTAACTGAAGGAGATTAATTGTAGGAATAAATCTGTAGATCTTTGGAGTTAGTTAATTTATCTTGAGACCGAGCGGAGATAGGTAATTAATTAATCTACTTTACGAATTGTCCAACAAAGAAGTTCGTAATATTTTTCTGATGTTTCACTACGAAGAGGAATTAAAATTGGGAATTAATCAATTTATTCATACTTGTCATACTTGATAGGTAGATATCCCTGGAATCTGTACTTCTCTTATTAGACTTCAAAAGCTTTTAAATTTCCTGTTTAAATTTCATTAGCAACTATTGTGATTTTCAAAACAACAACAAAACCTTTTATTTAATTTTCCTAATCAATATTTTCAAGAACGTCTGGCTTAGTACTTAAAGGTTATTCATTACTTCTTTCCCTGTGGGATCGATAATTTTATTTGCCGCTATATTATTAGCTTTGCTAAGTCGTGGGTTAAAAATATACGCGATCACCCCGCACAGGGATTGGAACTAAAATCGTAAGAATATACACTTTTCACGATGATTCCGCCCGCGTGTTGGCTGCAACGTTCACATCAACTATCTCAAAAGCTGGCTATTACTTACACCTAAGAGATAAGGAACAAGCTCAAGTGCAATTCAATCCCTCAAAGGAAGGTAAACAAACAATTATCAAACCTAATCTTCATGCATCCTTGTTCAAATCAACATCCACATTGAATTAGAGCAACATACCTCTCAATTGTAACAATACAAAGTTGAAATCAAATACATCCATTACAATTGATAAGTAGAAAGTGAAATCTTCCCCAATTGGATTTGCTAGGTCTTGATCTACCCCCTTGGATCTTCAATTCTCCTCCAATGATTGATGATTTAGCTCCTTGATACCTTGGGTGAGGTTTTGGAAGAGATGGAAATGGGAATCGTAGAGAGAATTTAGGTGATTTCCCCTTAGATATGACAAAAGTTTTTCAAAATTTATAAAAATAACCGTTTTCCCCCTTTTATAATGAGCAAACAGGGCCTCGGATTGCCCGGGCCAAAGTTGGCTCTCCCGGGCGAGCACAGAACTGAAAAACCCTAAAATCACGCTCTGGCTCGTCCGAGCCAAGGATGGCTCGACCGAGCCTGCTCTCTGTCCACTTGGCTCGACCGAGCCAAGTTTGGCTCGGCCAAGCAAAGTCTCTGAAATCACCTTGCACCCTTTCTACTCCGCTCGGTCGATCCTGCTTCCCTTTGACTCCTAGCTCGGGCGATTTTCATCCAAAACTCATCCAAAAGTGTTGTTTTATGCCCAAAACATATCCTACAACATTCAAAACACAAAAACACGAAAACACAACAAAAACATATGATATGGGAGTAAAATGGACACAAACATGCACGCTTACACATCGAAATATAGGTCATTTTACACACATATCATAATCCCCCAAACTTGAACCTTTGATTGCCCTCAATCAAAACAAAGTAAAGCAATCAATAAACCTCATGAAACAATCCTCACAGCTCATCTTAGTTATCTTGGCATGCCCTAATCGATCGAGATCATCACCTAACCTTGTGACACGGTTAATGCTAAGGACTCGAACCACTAATAAAATTTCACTCATTCACAAGATATTGAGCATAATTTCCATATGCTTGAAACAATTCTCACCACTATACTACAACGAGTTGGCTCCTAAAATAAAAAAGGTCTTTGTTTTTTGTTATAACGTGGCTTACTAAAAGGTAGGTGGTTTTTGGCCAAAGTGACTAAACTCAATTTCCCAAAACCCCCAAACTTATTTTCTTCATCCACTTCTAACCCGAGGCTTCTTATTCACAACATTTATTTCTCTCTTTTTTTTCTTTCTTTTCTCACTTTTCTTCTCTCTTTTTTTTTTTCTAACACCATCTTCCATTCATTCATGGTGCTTTTCTCTTTTTCTTTTTCTTCTTTTTTTTTTTCTTTTCAAGCACCCAAAATTTGTGTTGGTGCCCATTTTCTAGGATTCACATCAATCCTTAACTTCATAACTCTATTGCCTCAACAATTACAATTCATCGATAATAAACAATTCCCGACCCAACTCTCATCTCCGTATTCACCCTCATACACTCATTCCCCCCAAATTTTGTCCTAATAATTTTGAAGAAAAATACCACCATTAAGCTCAATCACGGGGGTCAAAGATATGAAAGGCAAAAATAATGTTCTCAACCACCTTATACTCCTGGAGTGAAAGGTAGGACTAAGAATCGATGGCCTAATATCATTTTTTAGTTACCAAACTCATGCCAAATAGATAAATAATTTATTCAAGTTCTAGATCTTGTGCTCTCAATCTTGCCACTCACAAAAGATAAAGATATGACAATATCAAAGCTCAAATCTCACGGCTTTTTGTCAAGTCCTAGGCATTAACCACACACAAAACTCGGCAATTCAAAAGTTCAACTAAAGCATGCCTTGACAACTAGATTCCGCTCTATCATTGGTCAAAGTAGATATCAAGCTCACTAAGTAAATCATGATTCAAATCTCAAGGTCTTGTTTGGGTTCATCACACACACACAAGCACACAACATCCTAACCACAATCTACATGCCATAAAACAATATAATGCATCTAATTGGTAGAAGGAATGATAGAAAGCATTACCCATCGGCACACACGATCAAACCGCTCTCCATGCCTTATTTGTACCTACTACAAATCAACAAAAACACCACCACACTATTGAGCATAATCAAGCTAATTAAGTTCTCATTTCCACCGACTTTCTACAAACCAATCATCAACAAAAATAAAGCAATATCCACTAGCTCAACCATTCATACCAAACCATGTAACATATCCACAAACCAAACCAAATAGAAAGAATTAAATCTCATGCAAGCTCGCTGATCACTGTAATTTCTACAGATTAATTATAGAAATAGTGGCAAATAAATTTGTAAACCCTAAGGTTATCGATCCAGGGGAATGAAGCAACGAAAAATCCTAAATACTAAATCAGACGTTCTTAAAATACTGGTTAGGAAAATCAGATAAAAAGTTTTGGTGTTTTGAAAATCGTAAAACTTGCTAATGAAAATTAAACAGGAAATTGAAAAGCTTTTGAAGTCAAATAAGAGAAGCACATATTCCAGGGATATCTACCTATCAAGTATGACATGGATGAATGAAATGATTAATTCCCAATCTTAATTCCTCTTCGTAGTGAAACATCAGAAAAATATTATGAACTTCTTTGTTTGACAATTCATAAAGTAGATTAATTAATTACCTATCTCCGCTTGGTCTCAAGATAAATTAACTAACTCCAAAGATCTACAGATTTATCCCTACAATCAACCTCCTTCAGTTACGACAAGAAATCAGATTATATTGTGAAAATCTCTTTCGATTGAAAACTATCACAGTTACGTCTCAAGTAATCAACTAGATAATCCTAAGATGTGGCCAACAAATCAAGATTATGAATAAGCACAGATTTCACAAACTACGAAGGGAAAGGGAAAATAATTCAATTAATCAAACATGTATACATTGATAATTCGAAACCCTAGAATCTGAGGAAGAGATTAGCTACACATATTCAGAGTAAAATTCATCATAGAGAGATAAAACCTGAATTGCATAAAAACTTGGGTTGGAATGTCTTCCCACAAAACTCTGTCTTCAAACATAAACCCTAGAACTCTTGGAATCTCTAAAATCTGAAATCTGGAATAAAACATGCTTAAAATTCGATTTTACAAGGTTATTTATAGAGGTGGAGGTGTATCATATCAAATCTAGGGCTAAAGATATGAAAAATCTCGAATTCAGCCAATTTCCCGCGCCAGGAGGTCCGCGTCGATCGACGCAGAATCCCCGTCGATCGACGTGGAAAACTGAGGTCAGCCCCATCTGCGCGGTCTCACGATTTTGGCCATAACTTCCTCTCCCGAACTACGATTGACCCGATTCCAGTTGCGTTGGAGAGCTAACTCAAAGCATCATCCATTGCCATGCACCAATAGCCCGAATTCCTCTTGTGAGAAAACTCTTAACTGCTACTCTTACACGTCACTGCTTTCGGAACGGTTTTCTCATGAGTTTAGGCCTAAAAACCTGCATAAACATCAAAACACACCTAAAACCACCTAATATTGACATCATGCATAAAATATATATATAAACTCAATAAAACTACATAAAATAATATAAAAATAATATAGATAAGTGAGTGAAATAACGAGCTTATCACTCGCTAATAATCCATCAAACATATCATTAAATTAAAAACCAAAATATCCAATCCACATCCAAATCCAAAGTAGATCAAATCATTCATTATACAACCCAATCGAAGATAGAATCATTATTCAAACAAACTAAACTAAACTAATACAAGATAAGATAGGAGAAGAGAGGGGAAGAATGAACCAAGGCACCGGCTACCGGCACATCCCCCCAAACTTAGTCAAGTGAGACTAAGTTTGCAAAAATGGTGGACGGTGCATCGTCACTCCTCTCGATCTTGTAGTTTCTCCTAACAAACACAAAACCAACAAACTAAACATTTATTCAAAATCAAATCAACTAAAAGAAATTTAAACAAAAGAAAGAAAATTGGTTGGGTTGCCTCCCAACAAGCGCTTCCATTTACGTCGGTAGCTAGACGACCTTACCATGTCATCCATTGTCAAAAACCTTGTGAATTTTTAGTATACCTCTTTCTCTACCGATCGAACTTTGCTTGGAAGCAACGTGTTGATTGATCTACTTCCTAAGCTTCCTCCAACCAAACTTTCCCTCATTACTATTCAGAATTTTCTCAACACAAGCACATTATCTAACACACCATCTAACCATGTCTCAATCACCAATGACCTTTCAAATACACCATCGGGATTATATTTCCTCAATCCATTTCCTTTAACAACCAACTCATAAACCTCTTTCACCTTGTTTGTTAGCACCACTACCTTTTTAACTTTGTCTATTAACCGGGAAGGATAAGCAAACACCATTTCTCCACATAGTCCTCCCATTATAGACTTCTCTTCACACTCTTCTTCCAATAGTTGTGCAAAAACTGGAATTTCTTGAATTTCCTCGGGTGAAGGTATCTCGTTATCATCTTTCTTCATACAATCCTCATGTTGCACCAACCCGTTGGTGCCCTTATCCTCCTCATATTCTTGAGGTAACTCTTCACCCTCCTTTTGTGATTCTTCCTCTTGCACCACTTCTATCTCCTCTTCTTTGACTTCATCTCTCTTCATCTTCGTATCTTCCATTGCCTTTTCCTCTTCAACATCACTCACACTTTCCTTGGATTTCATCACAATGCTTGCACTCTTATCCCCATACCTTCATTAATCTCATTGCCACTCATCCTTGGAATTAGTTTCGTGTGCTTTGAAACTCTCTCTTCTTGATCCATTTCATTCCATGGCTTGGCAACGGTTGATTCTTGTGTTGGAGTCCCTTCGAGTTTCCCCTCATACTTCTCAAACATTCTTTCATTCACCACCTCACTAGCTCTACGTGGCCTCCTCAACAAGTTTATTTGTTCTTGCATTTGATCCAATTTGCTCCTCCACATATCACTTTCTCTATACTTCTTCTCAACCTTCACCGTATTGCAATCCCTTTGCTCTTCCGGCCATTGGTAATTACATTCAAACATCTTCTCATATACGCTTCGAAGGGGCTTTCGTGGTCTTTGTTTTTCCAGCATTTTTGCTTTCATCTCCTCCACTTGCCTTTGTAAATTATCCAATCTCTCCTTGGCGTCTCCTCTTTGATTCTCCATTTTAGCTTTCTCAAGTAGCCGAGCTTTTGATCTTGTAATCGTAAACTACCTAGGAAAAATCAGCAAAACAAATTACAAAGCAAAACAATTCAACTAAACAAACTAGAACAATTAGCAAACAAATGTTAGTAACAATATTCACACAAACATTTCCTCAAACACCGAGCATACACTCCTTCAAAACTTTCAATAATTTCACAAGACCTACTAGAAGATTCCCCGGCAACGGCGCCAAAAACTTGATGCGCAATAAAAACCCATACAAATTCTCACTAGACACTCAAGGTTTAATTATCAATCCAGGTCCTTCTTCGCTTCGCCCGCTAGAATACCGCGATACTATAGCAAAGTCTAATAGCTAGGCAAGATAAAATCGTTAAGTGATTTCTATCAAACTAGGCAATCAATTTAAACCTATGCTAACAACCTATAACAAGGCAATGAATTAAACCTACAATCAATATCAAGTCTCAAAACAATCATTAAATTCTCTCCACACATTAGTAAACCAAGACAAGCAAATACTCAAATGAGGTAGATAGGATGTTAAAATAAACGTAGATTTAATCCAATTAGGTTAATCATTGATGTAAACACATTTTAATCCCTAGGAGGTTGAGCAATCGACCCTACATTCGCTAGCCACTTGCTACGGAGAACTAACGGTAGATGACACTAGGAATTGCAAACAGCTACGTTATTAACCCCTAGATCACTCCCAATTGACCGTCAATTATCGCCCTATGACCTAGCCCCGCACATGGATTGGAACTAAAATCGTAAGAATATACACTTTTCACGACAATTCTGCCCGCGTGTTGGCTGCAGCGTTCACGTCAACTATCTCAAAAGCTGGCTATTACCTACACCTAAGAGATAAGGAACAAGCTCAAGTGCAATTCAATCCCTCAAAGGAAAGTAAATAAACAATTATCAAACCTAATCTTCATGCATCCTTGTTAAAATCATTATCCACATTGAATTAGAGCAACATACCTCTCAATTGTAACAATACAAAGTTGAAATCAAATACATCCATTACAATTGATAAGTAGAAAGTGAAATCTTCCCCAATTGGATTTGCTAGGTCTTGATCTACCCCATTGGATCTTCAATTCTCCTCCAAGGATTGATGATTTAGCTCCTTGATACCTTGGGTGAGGTTTTGGAAGAGATGGAAATGGGAATCGTAGAGATAATTTAGGTGATTTCGCCTTAGATATGACAAAAGTTTTTCAAAAGTTATCAAAATAACCATTTTTCCCCCTTTTATAATGAGCAAACAGGGCATCGGATCGCCCGGGCCAAAGTTGGCTCGCCCGGGCTAGCACAGAACTGAAAAACCCCAAAATCATGCTCTGGCTCGGCCGAGCCAAGGATGGCTCGACCGAGCCTGCTCTATGTCCACTTGGCTCGGCCGAGCGAAGTCTCTGAAATCACCTTGCACCCTTTTTGCTCCGCTCGGTCGATCCTGCTTCCCTTTGACTCCTAGCTCGGGCAATTTTCATCCAAAAGTGTTATTTTATGCCCAAAACATATCCTACAACATTCAAAACACAAAAATGCGAAAACACAACAAAAGAACAACTAAAACATATGATATGGGACTAAAATGGACACAAACATGCACGCTTACACATCAAAATTTAGGTCATTTTACACACATATCAGTCAGCTTCTCTTACAACTAAAAAATCATCCTTACAAGGAATACAAGCTGGAACTGAGACACTTAAAGTACGGTGATCAGGGCCGGTCCTGACCAATTGGGGGCCTATGGGCAAAATTTAAAATGGGGCCCCTAAACTGTTTAACATCATCCAAAACACTTTTAATATTGTTCATGTGATAATAATTTATAACAACGAACCAAAAAAAAAACAAGTAAATTTTTGAAATAACTTAGATCTTCTAGCATTTTGAGAGGCAAAGTCATCGATAAGATCTTCTAAATCAAGTTTTTCTAATGTCTCATTTTCCATGCATAAGATTGCTAATCCATTTAACCTTTCTTGAGACATAGTTGAACGCAAATAAGATTTTAATAATTTAAGTTTTGAAAAGCTTCCTTCTGCCGATACTACAGTGACAGGTATAGTCAACAATATTCTATAAGCAATCAAAACATTAGGAAAGCAATCTGACGCTTTAACAAATTCAAGAACTTCAATAATAGACTTTAATTCTTTTGGTAAACACATTTGTAGCATTTGCAACTCAGAAAATAAATCATTCGCATCAATATCAAATTTATCATTATATTTCAAAGCATCTTGAAGCTTAAAGCACCTTTCACGCAATGTGTTCTCATCCAATGAACATAATACTGCATGATTAAACAAAAAGTCAAACATACCTTCGAATACCTCCAACTGATCAAATCTTCTCTTCAAAGATAAAATAACAATATCTACTATAACTATAAAATAATTTATCCTAAAATATTCCTCAGCAGATAATGAAATATCTTCTTCACCAGTTTCATCAAATTGTTTCTTTCTAAGAACTTTACGTTGTGAGGGAAAAATAGGATCAATTTCCATTTTAGATGCAAGTTCTTTAGCTAATGTCATAGCCGATTCAAAGCTTTCCTCCCTATATTTTTCAAAATAAGTAATCAAGCCTCTCAAGATAACTATTGCAACATCAACTTGCATATCTTCAGATTGTAATTTTTTACTTATTAAATTTATTTTATTCAAAATATTATACCATATAGTCATAACCAAAAGAAATTCAAAATTTTCAAGTTCATAAGTTGCTAAAGATTCAGCCTCACTCCTAATTTTAGCATTTTCGCTTACACTCGATAATTCTAACAGAGCTTCTCTGATCTTAATAGGTTGAGTTATTATAGCTGCAATGCTATTGACATGACTTTCCCACCTTGTTGTCGATAAAGGTTTTTAAGTTAATTTATGGACATTATCTTGTAAAATTTTCCATCTTTTTGTAGAACCAGCAAATAAAGTATATAAGCATTGCACAACTCCAAAAAATGAGACAGCTTTAACACATGAATTTGTCATATCACATAATGTCAAATTAAGAGAATGACAAGCACATACATATAGAATGCTCTTGGATTGATTTCTAATATTCTCTTTTGTACACCTTGATGTTTTCCTTTCATATTAGATCCATTGTCATAACCTTGTCCCCTCAAATTATCAATATCAAGCTCAAGTGTATCTAACGTAGATTTTATTTCATTAAATAAAGATAATCTGGATGTATCATTCACTTTTAAAAACTCAATGAAATATTCTTCTACTTTTATTCGACTACCCAACATATCAACGCATCAAATTATTAAAGTCATTTGTTCATTATGACATGCATCTGAAGTACAATCAACTATCAATGAATAATATTTTGCCTCTTTTATCTTTTTAACTATAGAACTCTTAACTTTAGAAGCCATAGCTGAAATTAACTCATTTTGAATTTTATGACTAAGGTATTGATAGTGAATTTGTTTATTCTGAATACGTCTAAAATGTTCTTGCATTAACGAAGCAAAATCTGCAATCAATTCAAGTAAATCCAAAAAATTACCATTGTTATTTTGATAAATCTTTTCATTATCCCCATGAAAAGCCAAATTTCGAGAAGCAAGACATTTCACAACTGAAATAATTCTAACTAAAACTAGTTTCCAATGTTCCTTTTCTTGCTTAATTTGCATTTGTAATTCTTTATCAATTGTTTGATTTTCTTTCAATCTAATTTGCAATTCAATCCAAGTCCGCATATTATTGATGTGCTCAATACTGTTTTCATGTTTTTTGAGTCGTTCACCTAAAAGTTTCCAATCATTTAGACCTTCATTTGCTAGAAAACTATTATTTTGAATTGATCTAAATAATTTACAACAAAAACAATATACTTTATTTGCATCTTTTGAATATACTAGCCATTTTCTATCTTGATTCTCCCCATTTGGTAATTTTCTTATATAATAAGAATACGAGAAATGTCTAGAAAGCTCATCTAGAGTGAACTCGAGATTATTTTCTCTTAAAGGACCTTTCTCTACCAAGATATCTCTAGTCTTATTATCAATATTATTCCAATTTTTAGGATCAAATATTCAAAGCACAATTTTCATTCAAAGCATCCTCTTTATTCGAAACATCAAATTCTTCATTTAAAGTGTCATCCTTATTCAAATTATCAAATTCTTCATTCAAAGGTTCTACTATATCGACTTCATTATTCAATGTAGCATTTTCATTTTCAATTATATCTACTTCTTCAACTGTAGAACTAGTTTTCAAAAACTTATCAAGAGCTCCTCTTTGAGTGTTAATCACATTTTCAATTCGTTTCCTTTTATTTCTTTTTTGACTTCCAGATGGATATTTTCTAGGAAACATATTTGCAAATTGCAATATTAAAATGATAGTGATAGAACCTGATTCGCAAGTATGAACCAATCAACTTATCTCGAATTTGCAATAAGAACTGCAACAAATTTACAAACATAAAAAAAGATTGTTAGAAAAATTCAAAACCACCAGAGATGACAATCGGAAAAAAGAAAAAAAAATACGTACCTTTATTTTGCAAATATGAGAATACCCAAATAGGAGAATTCAAGAATTTGAAAAAGAGAATGTGAAAAAAATAAAATAGCTGCTTTTGTGAATTGAGATTGGAAACGAAAACTTTTTTTTTTGAAACAGCGTCGCACGTTTTTTTTCCGTTGCAAATTTTTTGGTTGAATTGTTGTAATCTTTTGTTTCAGCATTTACACACATATATATAAATATATATATATATATAAAATGGACGCTCAGATTATTGGTCATAGTTCATTCAGACTATTTGGTTCGAAAATGAACGCAACTCTATATATATATAATTGTTGCCATTTGTTTCCATATTTACACGTACATATATATTTGTTGCTATTGGAGGTTTTGGGCCCATGCCACCAATTCACCATTGGGCTGATTTATATTAGTGTAAAAAAAATTAAACTCACTATATATATATATATATATATATATATAAAGGAGGGATCATGTAAAAAAAAATCCACATGTAAGAAAAAAGAATGAATCATGTCCATCAGATCTAAAAAAATCAATGGTTGATATTGAATCAAGCAACAACTAAAATGCAATCAAGCAACAACTAAAGCACAATCAAGCAACATTGCAATCAAGCAACGACCTGAAAACAATCAAGCAATACCGTGAATGCAATCAAACTCTTTCTCACTTTCTCACGTTAAGAGTTTTCTCACTGGATCCGCTCTCCATATATATATATATATAAAAGGTTGGAATTTTGGGGCTGATTTATATTAATGTAAAAAAAATTAAACTCACGATAGATATATATATATATATATATATATATATGGGTTGAAATTTTGGGGGTCAGGGCCGGCCCTGACGGTGATTTCTATACAAATTTTTGGCACATCAAAACATAAAAAAAAAATGAGAAATTTGTATCTAAATTCCTAACATAAGCTAATTTTTATTTTAAATATTTTAAATATGTAAGTTTAGTAAATAAAAACATAACTACATAAATCTTACTTAATCATTTAGAAATATAAAAGATCGGCACCTAGCCCAACTAGTCGGTATCTAACATTTCGGGAATTTTTAATTCGGTCATGACTGCGTATTGCTAAATCGACAATTTTTACAACAGAAATAATGAATTCATAATTTGAGAAAACTCAATGAGACTTTTTTAGGATCTTGAACTTGAATTTCAATTTAATGTTTTCATAATTTTCCTTATTTAGAATATTGATTTATTTATAAGAGGTCTTTTTTTTTTTTTTGCAAAAATGAACATTTGTTATAAATGAAAATACAGTTATTTTTACAAAATAAGATAATATTAGAAATTAAATTGCAAGATCTGAAAGAATTAAGAATTATAATGTAATTTTATATTCTAATTTTAATATTTATGGGTTAAATTATAAGATATATAATTTTATTAGTAGATATTAAAATATAAAAATTAACTGATTTTATGAATTAATTTTTTTTTTGCAAAATAAGTATATAAGGAATTAAAATATAATTTTACAAATGCAGGTTGTTTTCTAATTCAGTCATAAAAACCGATATACCTTAGTAGTTAGAATGTGAGTTTGTAAATATTAGAGACTAAATGGAACTTTGCAAGTGTGGGGAAATTAAAATAAAATATTGTATATGTTGGACATTAAATTTTAAAAATAAATAAATATTACTAATTAAATTGCATGTTTGGAACTTTAGGAATTAAATTGTTAAAAAGTACAAATGTAAGAAATTAAATTTAAAATTTTTGAAATTTAGGTTATTTTTACTAAAACGAGCATATATTAAGAATTAAATTATAATTTGCCCTTCATAAAATTGAGAAATATCTTCTGAAATTGCATTAATCGAGGATACATTAGACCACTCCCATGAGTGTCTTTTTTAAGAAGGTCATGGGATAGGACAAAAAAATGTAATTAAAAAAAAACAAACAAACAAGGGTAATTCTAAATGCAACCCCTATTTTACTCTTTATAGCCCCTTATTTTAATTATAATATAATTTTTATTTAAATTGACATTTCTATCCCTACAACCTTTGATTTTTTAATGAATTAATATAGCCTCTTCTTTTTTTTTCAAAAAAACATAGCCCCCTTCTTCAAAAACCAACTTGGGCTGCTTCATCGATAAGAAAACAAAGTCTCCTCCATATTCTCAATCATTATTTATACAAATTGATTTTGGTTTCTAAATATCATCATCACAAACATCATCGTTCTCTTGGTTATTAATTACAAAACTTGCCTTTCAAGTTCATGGCAGACAACACCATTATCATGTAGCTTTATTTTTTTCCGGAAAAAAACTCAATGAAGCTTTAAGAATTAAAAACTGTCAGCCAAAGAACGGTTGTGTACAGATTTCCAAATGATTACATATATTTTCAGAGCGTGGGTGGATTTGGATCAATAAGACCGACTTGTTCATCGCCATGATATTCTTTAAAAGAAAAGCTTGAATCGCATTACATTTTCAATCTCAATAAGAGCGACTTGTTCGGTTTTGTTCAACTTTATTGGATTCCTAAATGTTGGTTCATTGGTGTAATTCTTAATTTTTTCGCTCTTGATACAAATCTACGATTTATGCATAAATTCAGGATGCAGTTAATTTATTCATTATAAATTTGAGGGATAAAAATGTCCATTTAAAATTTATTTATATTAATATAAGAATAAGGGCTATAAAGAGTAAAATGGGGGCTGTGTTTAGAATTACCCAACAAACAAAGACATGGTTTTCCTTGGGTAACAGCCCCTGACATCCGACTATCTGCCCTTCACCGTTTACATTCATTGTTTCATTCATTTTTTTAAAATTTTATATAATATAAATAATGATTAATGTAATATTAAAATTCACATAAATGTTCTGTAAATATATGCAATAACTATACCCAAATTCATTTCACCTGCAGCAAGTTCCCCTCTTTTCTTAATCGCTTTTGCTTTTCAACCCACACAAAAAAAAAAAAAAAAAAATTCTAGCCATTTATTATGGATCCCAATTAACTAAACTTTCCAAATTATTTTCAAAGTTCACAATGGTCTAACTCTACAAATTATTCAAATTTAGAATCTTACCTCCATCCTCATAATCTTCTAGAATCCAAAAATCTACAGAATTCCCAAGATTTTCAAAGCTCTCCATATTTTCAAGACTCTCAATTGCTCAAAACCTCAATCAAACTCCTATCTCCCAACAAGTCTCAACATCACAAAACAAAACAAAAAATGTAGCTTTGAGTGTAAAAGAAGATATAGCTCTTATATCTTCTTAGATTTTTGTTAGTGAAGATAATATACGAGGAAGAAATAAAAAAAGGTCAACTATGTGGGTTCCTTTCCACAAGTTTTATCACGAAGGTCAAGTAGAAAATCCACATGATCTAAACTAAAGAAATAAAGAGTTACTAAGGGGTCGCTTCAAGCGACTTAATGAAAATGCAACCTAGTGGGTTGCTGCTTACAAAGAAGCAGCTACAAGGAGACGAAGTAGAATGAGCTAGAAAGATGTTGAGATGGAAGCTCATGATTTTTCTTCGTATAGTGGAGGCCTTAACTACCAATGATGAATATTTTCAGCAAAGACATGATTGAACAGGTAAACAAGGACTTTCACCATTGCAGAAATCCATTGCAGCGATGAGAGTGTTGGCTTATGGAACATCAACTGATGTCATTGATGAATACTTAAGAATGAGCGCAATTGTGAAGAGAGATGTTGTTATCCATTTTGTTAAAAGTGTAATTTCCTGTTTTGGTGGCACATACCTTAGAAGGCCTAACGAAGAAGATTTGGCAAGGCTATTCTTTGTTGGGGAGCAACGTGGTTTCTCTGGAATGATTGGTAGTATTGATTGTATGCACTGGGAATGAAAAAATTGTCATACTGTTTAGGCTGGAAAATATACTAGGAGAAGTGGCAAACCAACAATCATTTTGGAAGCTATTACATCATATGATTTATGGATATGACATGCATTTTATGGAACACTAGGTTCGTGCAATAATATTAATGTACTTCACCATTCTCTAGTTTTTAACGATATTTTAGAAGGTCATGCACCGAAGATTAACTACATAGTCAATGGCCATCAAAATAATATGGCGTATTATCTAACTGATGGCATTTGTCCTTCTTAGGTTGCATTTGTTAAGTCAATTACGACTCCACAAACTCGAAAGCATAAATTATTTGCTCAACACCAAGAGGCAATTAGAAAAGATGTCGAACGAGCTTTTGGAGTTCTACAAGCTCATTTTGCATTTATTCGATGCCCATGTCTTGTTTGGGATTAATATTTGATGTGAAAAATTCTCATTGCTTGTATTATCATGCATAATATGATAGTAGAAGATGACCGAGACACATTTCTAAACTATAATGATCCTTCAGAATTTTTATTACATATACCTTGTAGAGGGGATGCCGAGTTTTTCCACTACTCTACCTAACACATTACTAATTTGTCTGTTTATATGGTTAATAGATCTCGACTTCACGACAAAGAGTCTTATAATGCTCTTTAAAAAGATTTGATTGAGCACATATGGAAGAAATTCGGCTCTCGTAATTGAATATGTAGTTTATAATTCATGTACTTGTAATTTAAATTTTCATGTGTTGTATTTAAATTTTGTTATTCTATTTTGTATTGATTATCATAATTATTGTTTGTCAAATAAATTTTGAATTTTCATGCATAATTATTTAATGACAAATTTTAAGTCTTATATTATATTAAAAAAGATAAATTAATATTTTTATTTAAAAATTAGGTTGGATTGAGGTCATTTATGAGTATGTAAAAAATATTAAGTTGTTGGTTGAGTGATGGATGAAAAAAATTCGTATTTTATTAAACGATTGGGTCACGAAGGGATCACTCATAGAAATAGCTTTACATGACTTATTTTCAAATCTCACCTTCAATAAACATAGATTTATTTTAAAAAAAATCTCGAATCACAGGTCTTCCTAATATGAAAATGAGAAATAATGAAAAAAAAATCAAATCACACCATCTCTATATTAGGTAAATGTCTCCTCTTATTGAAAAGGTCTAATCAATAAATTTTTTTTTATTTGAAATCTGTTGGTCCCGAAATCAGAGTAATATAAATTACAGCGGAATAAGTTAGATTTGCATTTGTTCACCGAAACTGACTAGAACTTAGTTTCGGGTTAATAAAAGTAAATATAACTTCAGAAAGACTTTAAGTAAGTTTCACAAGTATACTCTTCAATACTTAGCCAAGAATTGAAGGTTTCAAAGTCAGTTTGTGTACTTAAGAATGCAGAAATGTTAAGTAAGCAAGTAAAATGACAAAGGGTATTATAGTGGTTTGGACTTAATATCCCACGTCCACTCTTCTGAACTTAATCAGGAATCCACTGAGTTTCAGGTTACAAGCTTCCTTACGATCTATGGTCAGCCCGTTGGAAACCTCCGTCCTACGGTCTGCTGATGTCACTCGCCTAAAAACTCCTTGCAAGCTAGCACTTCTTCAGGTTGAAGTGAGGACGCACCTCGCAACCTTCTTCGTGGATGGTTGGATGTTACCTCGTTCCTCCAAGAACTAAGTTTGTTGGCCAGGCTCATGAGAATCAAAATCTCGGAGTAGGATAATGACAGCTGCGAATATAACTTAGAAAATTATATTCACTAGCTTCAGGTTCAAGCTTTAGCCTCGTGCTTTAAACAACTAGCACAAAATAAATAACTTGAGCTGAAAACTCAAGTCTCGTGTTAAGTACATGAAATTTCAGAGAGCTTTGAGTAGAAGGTTTGACAGAGTGTCGATTTAGCTTCCTCATTATTCAAGTATTTTCTTCATTCAAAATGTTGAATTATTTACAGGCAGTCTTAGTCAACACTTTAAATTCTATCCGTTAGACACATAATTCAAGTCGTTAGAGACATAGATTGAACCACCCAATCACACCCATTCTTCATAGGTCTGCTCTGCTTTGAAAATTTTTCCTTGCATTGTACTTCCTACCTGCTCTTGTAAGACTAAGCTTTGGTTCGAGGAATCCATGTACGAGACTTGTTAGGAATATTTTAGAAATATAATAACCCCTTGATCTTAATTGTATGTATTTTTTTTTTTGGTGCATCAAAGCTTAGTCAAACTAGTTTCTAGCAACTTAGAATTGTGTCAAATTATAAAAGTCCTGTATAGGATACTCTTATTTGAGTTGTAATAGAACTAGAAGAAAGTATCAAAGTTTGTTGAATGAATCAGCAAAGCTCAAGGAGAATGCTGGAAGACTCAAGCAAACAGGAAGAAATTGCTGAAAGAGTTAGCAAGAATGAAGATTGCTAAAGGAGCTAGCTAACATTGGAAAGGCTAGAAAATATATGAAGATTGCTGGAAACACTTAGCGGAATGCTCGAAGAGTAAAACAAGCTTGTTACTGAATCTCAGCAGGATCGCTGAAGATATCAGCAGACGAACACTTGCCCAACAAACGCATGTCAGCAATCAACTATCAATACGGAGTCGAGAAGCAGAAGGATCCTATATCACATGGAAACTCATCGAATAAAAAAAAGGATAATCAAAAGACAAAAGGAAGGTTATCGGATTTAAACTCAAAGATCCATTCTGACAAAATTGACTAAAATAAGGAGAACGCGAATCAGAGATGAAAGAGATCTGAAGAGTCTCTGCACTTTGCAGAAAAAGAAGAACGGAGATTGGCGAGCAGGCGTCCAGTGTCTAACGGGCAAGATTCAAATAGAATGTTTGTATCTTCAACTATAAATAGAGGATTTCGTGAAGATTTAAGAGGACCCAAAGTTCGATAATTCAAATATTCATAAGCTCACGCGAGATATCATCTGTCGAATTCATATCCGAGCATTCATTGATCAGGGCTTTGTAAATGCTTCTGAGTTTAGCTCGAGACCTTTGCAGTTCTCTTCTAAGGTTATTCTTGGGATTCTTTCTATCCTAGAAAGAATCTAGCTGTCACCTTGTTCTACAAGAGTGATTATCACGGGCTATTGCTGCAAAAATGAAAGGTTCTGGGAAGAACTATAAAACTCTCAAGTTCGACGTCCCAGGAGAAGGGAAGTTTGTCCTCACTCTAAGGAGTGTCAAGGTGAAGATTGAAGACCGAGGTGCTTAAAGGTGCGCGGTGACCAGATGGAGGAGCTGTTCAACGTTAGAGATCAAGCCTGACCTTATAATCAATCATAGTGAATTTTCGGTCAAGAGGACTGAAGAGTGGACGTAAAAGATTTTTTCGAACCACTATAAATTCGGTGTTCATTTACTGCTTTTACTTCATTATTTATTGATTAGTTTGAAACTCAACACATCAAGTGTTGCAGTATAACTTGAAGTAAATCTAACGAATATTGAAGCTTAAACACATTTTATAAACACTTGTTGAGTTGTGACCTCAACAAGATAAGTGCAAGACACTATTCATATTATGCTGCAACTATAAACACTCTGATCGGGGACCAACAAGACTTCCCCGTACCTTTGAAATAAAGGCCTCCATACCAACATACCAAAGTTAGTATGGGCATCTCTTATACTGACTTCCCACAGTAATTATGGCATCCTCTATACTGACTTCCCAAGGTCAGTATAGGTCATAGATATACTTAGTAAAACTAAGTTTTACATGCAAAATTTTCTCTTCAAATCTTGAGCACTTTTTTTGCTTCGGTCTTCAGCACCTAAGTTCTATTACAACTCGAGCAATCCTATACACAGATTACATTATAGAACTCTGGAAACTTAGTGCTAAAGTGAGTTTTGACATATCAAAACATCAAAATAAGAGAGAAACTAAAACTTAGTTTCTAACAATTTCTCCTTTTTGGTGTTGTCAAAACTACGTACTAAAGTCAGAAAGAAAGGAAAGCATGGTGTACTAAGCTTACAAAAGACACCACTCAGTACACGAGTCCTTATTCTGACCTACTCTATTTGATCTTCCCCATGAATTGGAGAGATATTTCTCGATTAAAAATCAATAGAGTAAAAAATATAAGTTTGCTGCTCACACTTGGAAAAGTGAGTTCAGCCATGTTAAAAACATAGAATGAAGAGAGAGAGTGATATACAAGGAGTGATTGTCAAAAAGTCAATTCCAAACATTCATTAATGAGTAAGTAGATTACAAGTACAATGAAAGTCAGAAAACTAAGCTTGCAAAAAGAAGTAAGTACCACAAACTCAGTAACCAGGAAAGTAATGGAGGAGGAGGATCAGATGTAGATGATGAAGATCCATAAAGTTTTGCAGCCGAATCAGCAAGTAGATTGAATTGATCATGTCTCCTTTTCTCTTTAGCTTTTTCCCTTCTCAACCTCTCTTCTTTCTCTCTTTCTTCTTTCAGCCTCTGTTCTTCCTTTCTTTCAGTCTATCATCTTCCCCATTTTTGACAATTTCAACCAAGGTAGACACCGTAGATTTGATGGAGGAAAGGGACTCTGAGGTTTTGGCTTCTTTTCTATATTTCTCATCTAGGTGAGCTTTGATCTCATCAATCTGATATTGGAAGAGAGTCATCATGGCAGTGGGTACAACTTGAGCAGTAGTTTGTAGAGCAGAACCAGGCATCTCCATTACAGCCAGGGTGGATGCAAGAGGCACCACCACCAATTTCCTGGCTCGCTCCTCCTCCTCCTGCCTTATAAGCTCCTCTTCTTCCTTCTTTTTCAGCTCTGCTGCCTGATGAGTTCTTCTTCTTCTCTCTATTTTTGTATGTCAGCTTCCCTCTGTAGCCTTGCAAGCCTTTCTTCTTCTTTCTTTTTTTAGCTCCGCTTCTTATTGTTGCTTGGCAAATCCTTGTTATTCTTTCTGTTTCAGCTCAGCTTCTTGCTTTTGTCTTGTAACTTCGTCTTCTTTTTTGCATGAGCTCAGCTTCTTGCTTCTCCCTTAGCTTTTGAGCCTCAATTTTGCGTTGGATCATCATTTTTACTCTTATAAGATTGGCCGTCTTTCAAGACTCGTACGATTAGATGTGATAGCATTGATCAGCTCAGCTTCTCGCTCCACGATATGTTGGATGGTAAGTTCATGAGAAAGAGCCATTGCATGCTCTTGATCTGCCTTCTCTGCCTCTATAGCAGTTCGCTCTTCTGATGTTTGCTTGATCTCAGCTTCAACACTCCGTAGTTGCTCCTGAAGTTCCAGAAACTTCTCCTTCTTAGCAACAATAATATTTTGATAGTCCTCTGGAGTGAGAGCTGGAGTTGACTCTGTTTTGAATACAGTCAACACGAGAGAAGAGTCAGTATGAGGAGGGTGTATCTGAGTGATTGGACAGGCAAAGATGGGAGCTTCCGGCACAAAAATGTAGTCAGAGGGAGGTATCATGTGCTCATCAAGAAAAATGTTATGCTCATCATGAGTCTCAGCACGGTAAGCTTGGATTGTCAGCATCCTCATCCTTATGTCTCCCTTGTTCATCTGTCTCATCTCTGCCTGGGCGCTCCACTTGTTTGCCCTTACCTCTTCAGATCTCGAATAGGTTAGGCCTAACTTGGCTTGCATAATAGCCATGTCTTCATTGTTTAGCTCATGCACCGCTAGATCAAACCTCCTCCACCTTCTAAACTCCTGCCTTAGTATTCTGCAGGCTTCTGTATCCTCCATCAGCAAATTAGGATAAAGTAAGTTCACCTCTTCAGTAACCCTCCGCTCAATTATTTGAGAAATTTCGGCCGCCCAGGGGATAAGCTTGGCTTCCCCTACCTCAGTTCTGTGAATTGGTGGGCACCATCTTCTTAATCGTTCTTTAGAAGACTCTAGATGTGGCAAACTACTCAATGGCACTCTATACTGTAGAAGCTGACTGGGCTGATAAGTGTGTTCTTTATCCCTCTTGTCCCTGGGATGTGGCCTCTAGACGCCGTGCATATCCCTCTCATAATCATACTCCTCAGTCACCCGATAATGGCCCACTTCCTCTACAACATCGGAGGAGGTCAGGGAGTCGTTAGAGGATATTTCCATAGGGAATTCACCTCCCTGATCACCTCATGAGCCCTCAGCAAGATACTTAGTGGGCTCAGTTTTAGCATGGAAGGAGGTCTCCCCTTGCGCGCCCTCGTCGCTCTCCTTCTCTTTCTCCTGTTCCGCCAGTTTATCCAGGGTGGTTGCCCGCACATCCTCATTCTGCTTCTCATGCCCTTCTATGGCATGCTCGGCAGCCACACGAACAATCTCAAGAAAAATTTCCTTGACATGTACCACCACATTTTTCTCGGGTACATGTTGAGTCTCCTGCACAGCCTGCTTCTCCACACCACCTTCTGCCAGTTTTACTGGGTCGGTCGCCCGGTCAATCAGATCCTCCTCTACCAACACTTCCACCTCGGGTTGCTCAGGCTGCTTGAATTACCTTTCAGGGTGATGATCAACACCCTGAGCTTCCCAGCAAAGATCTTCAGATGTTCTTACCTCAGGAGCATGAGATAAAAATGGGATGTTTATCTCCTAAGGAATCTTGACCTCTGGTTCCTGGAAGGTTAGCTTGCGTCGGGTGGATGATTCTTCAATCTTCTCATTCTATTGCCCGACAGCTTCTGCCTCAGTTTTCCTCTGGGCCTCTTCCTTTGCTCGCAGTTTCTTGTTGCCCCTTTCCATCGGTTCCTTCTCTCCTTCCTTCTTCTTTCTCTTGAGAGGGTGGACAACCTCAGTTCGAGGCACCTTAGGGATATCGATTGTAATCCTTCCCTCAAACATAATTGACTATTATCCAGGCTAGTGTTCAGAGAATTTCTTCTTCAGCCTTTTCCTCTTTGGCATGTTTGTATCCTCCCCAAGATTTGTCAGAGGGTGGAGGTCTTCCATGGCCTTCTGCAAGCTCTCCTCCTGGAGTTATAGTCTCCTTTGCCCTTTCTCCACCATCTCCTCCTCCATCCTTATCATCATCCTCCGATGCACTAGGTTGTCCCATCACTGACTTGGTAGGGATGAAGTTAGTTGGGATCAACACCTCTCTTGCATCAACAGCTGGCATCAATTTCTCCAGTAAGTAGCTCACCTTCAAGCCGAAGCTGACGTTGGTTGCAAACTGACCGGTGCTTTCTATGGTGGTCTTCCTGCTCACATAATCAAACAACCGTTCGAATAGAAACTCTGCCCAGTCTCTATAAGATTCATCATCGATAGCCATAAGTACTGAGTACTTCTTTCGGCTCATCTCAGAAAGCAAGCCCACCTCACATTGCAACATGCGGATAGCAATGTCTGCGAAGAATTTGTAGAAGGGGTCGAACTTGTTTGTTTTATGATTCATCTTCTAATGAGTGGTTATCTCGTCCCTCTTCCAGTCAGTCCAATGCCCCTCCATGTGCTCCGGCACTCTATGGTAGTCAGCACCCTGCAAGTATACATGGATGCAGGTGCCTCAATTTCTATGGTGGAACACCTCCTTGAGCAACCGTGGAGTCACTCGGATTGAAGTTCCGGCCACTTCTATAGTGAAGGCCTTGGCATCCTTGTGATGGGTTTTTTATACTGAAAACATTTATTATAATGAGTATACAACGGTTTATTTCTCCTATCTGTCAAAGAAACTTACATGTATGTAACAATGGTATCCTCTTGTCTCACCAATAGGGACGATCATACGACGTGTAGTAGATCATGGAAGACAGTATGATTGTTGAGGGTGAGTTTGTTCAAAAATCGGAGCCCCAAGAACTATGAATGAACCGGACAGAGAATAGGATAACAAACTTGAATGAAAATTACAAATAAATGGTTTGAACGGGAATGTAAATGGGTTGACTAATCTAAAGACCGATAAAGAACGATCTATCAGCTTTCTTTGGTTAAAAAAGAGTATATGGGTAGGCTTTTTCTCTGTATTCGCGTTTATATATCCTTTTCTTGACGCTTTGAGGAAGTATTTATAGGGAGTGGCTGCGCTCTAGGGTTTCCACATCCTTCTCTCGACTGTTAGGGGTCGTTCCCATGAATCTCGGGGCAATTTATCCACGTGGTAGTTGAGCATTTCCAAAAATCTCATGAGGTAGGCATTGTGCGTTCGTTGTCTATTATTGACTGTTGGGTGACTGCTAAAGTAGTTCGCAGTCCTCATATCGATCCCTCCTTGTTGATCGGATTACTTTAGACCTCAATCGAGCTACTTTTGACTTCAGTCGAACTGCTTTCGGCATCGAGGATTACTTGCTTGGCAGGTTCTGGCCCAGGGGACTGGGCTCCTGCGACCTTGTTGGATTGGTAGTGTTATCGACCCTTCATTGGGCTTCGGTCCGATTCCCTGTTGTGCCAGATCCGATTCCGACCCCCAACAATAGCCCCTTTGGCTTGGCTGGTCATGTCCGTCATGACCTGTCAGGTCAAAAATAGTGATCGACTTTATTCGGGTGGTCCGATTTTATTCGGGTGTTTACGAACACCTCTCGGCTTCGGGGACTAATTTCTCTATAGGAGTCCCCACCTGCGCAGCCCCGGGAAGCTGCTGCAGGTGCCATCACCGCGGGCCCGAAACCGCGGTATCTGTTAGGGCAGTTTGGGTTCTGCCTTATTTTAAAATTCGGCCATCTAGTGAGCTCCAGCGAACTCAGTGGGTTCGTGATGTGGGGTCTTTAATTTTTTAGTCGGCGTATTTAAGACGTTCATAAGTCAATATTTCTGACCAGGTTTGTTTAGATCGTGCAGTATTCGCAGTGGATTGAGTATCTTCTGTTTGATCATACCTTGTCGAACTACATTTTTGCGACCTACTTTGAGCGAGGTGCTTTCCAATTTTGGACGGCAAATTCCAATGGTAGTTACGTAATTTCCGCAAAAATCAGGGGAGGTTTTGGGAAGTTGAGAAGGCACTATGGTATAACTGTCGTTTGGGACGCGCGCCCTCTCACTTTTCCCAACACGATTGATTTTCTCCCTCTTCTGCGAACGGTTTCCAGCGATGAACTCCTAAGCTCTGATTAAACTGCGACGTCTGCACTTTGCTCGTGGGTCTTCATTCCTCCGTCAAATCGAAGGTAACAGGTTTTGTTCCTACTTGTATTCTTTGTATCAGACCATCGAGTCCGCGCGGGGTTCGCCTATCTAGGGTTTACAGATTCTTGGTGGAGAGTAGGGCTGACCGGGGCATTCTTCTCCCATCTTTTTGTTTTTCTAGGTTAACTTTATTCCGGGTTTTATTTCCTATTTCTATTTGAAATGAGTTCCTCCGATTCCCAAAATCGGGAAGAATCCCCAACGGAGGGGCACGACCTCACGCCGCCGTTCACTCTGTCGCCTCCCCATGTTTTCAAGCCGTTCGACTTTACGGGGTCGGACTGGAGTTTGCTGTTTCTGGGCCCGGAGGTGCCGGGACCGAGTGGGGCAGCGGTTCTGTCAAGCGAGAGCTCTGGTTCGGATCCCCGCGACCACCAGGTCCTATCAGAGGCTTTCCAGGGGTTGGATCAAACCCTGGCTGGTGGCAAGGTGTCCGATTCAGGCAGGAGTTCGACCATGGTAGCCCCTGTAGAACTAGAAGTCGCCGGTGAGTACGTCCTCCCTTCTGACTGGAAGACTCACCACTTCCTCGGGGCTACGTCCACGATGACTCGGGAGATGATGAAGGCTCTCTCCATCTCCATCCCGTGCAAGGGGGTGAAGTACTCCGTGCCCCGTCCTTCTAACAAGTGCTTCGACCCGCCGCCGCAGTTCGCAGCCTTCTATACGGTGGCCATGGAGAATGGGGTGGGTCTTCCCGTGCACCCCTTCTTCAGCGAGGTGCTGGGATCCTACAACCTTTCCCCCTTTCAACTATCCCCCAATGGATGGTGCCACCTTTTTCGGGTACTGCTAGTGTGGCTCGATCTGAAGCTGGGGCTTCTGACTGTCCGTGAGTGGCACCATATGTACCGGATAAACCAAAGCCCCGACAAACACTATTATTAATTTGCGCGCTGGTCTCGCTGGAAGTAGACGTTGATAAAGAAAGCTCTTACCAACTCCCCGGGATGGTGGACGACGTTCTTTTACTTGAAGTTGGATGAAAGAGCCCCTGAGTTCCTCCGTCAGGGGGGAAACCCGATCAGTGGGTCGATGTTCTCATGACGATTCTTGTAGCTCGTATTGTGTTGTATCTAACTCTTAACTCGTTTTGCAGATCCCCCCGATAGATCTCACAGCCAAGAAGCAGGCTCGGATTGATCGAGCCTACGACATGTCAGAAAGCGATCGCCATTGGCCGATCGTCAGGAACTGCAGATCGGTCACCGCCGAGGCCATCTTCGATAACAAACTTTGAGCCACCCTTTTTACTGAAGAAATGACCCGCTCCCGTCGCCCTCAAGTGCCTGCCAAACGGGTCACGGAGGCCCTCTGTGAGAAGAAATAGGCGTGAGATAAGGAGGAGGCTCATCGCCGTGCTTCGAACCCCCCGAAGCGCCCTCATGCCGATGTCAACCTCCCGCCTCCTCCTCCGCTCAAACCGACGGACCCGACTACGACGAAGGTCGAGGCTGCTCGCCCCCCGTCCAAGCCCGAAACATCGCGAAAGGGCGACAGCCGCGATCAGGGGAAGGAGTCCGGTCACTCCGAGCGAAGGAGACAAAGGTCTAGGGAGCGCGAGATTCGCTTGATGGAGCAGAACCAGCTCGTGACAGCACCAACTGCCCCTCCAGATGCGCGCGTGGATCCTTTTCTGACCCGTGAGCGCAAGGTCCTCCATGTCCCCGGGGACATTCCTCAGACCGGGCTCATGTTGGACCGTCTGGCCCGTTACGGGCTTCAGCAACTTCAGGTATGCATCCAGAATTACACTTGTCCGGATGCCTGATGCCCGATTAACAAAATACGCTTTGCAGGCCCGTGTGGAGTTTGACTCAATCCAACAGGAGCTTGATGCTTTCCACCGGGAGTGTGCTGATGAGATCTACCGGCTCTGTAAGGAGTCGGAATCTGCGAAGAAGCTGGTGGGCGGCCTTAACAAGAAGTTGAACGTGGCTGACGACAGGATTGCGACAGCGGAGGACAGGGCTGACAAGGCCGATCGTGAGGCAGAGGATCTTCGGCGGAAGGTCTCCCTGGCCCAGGCCGAGGTGGATCATCTCACCGGGGACATGAAGTTGATGGGCGAGCTGCTCCTCTCCTACGACACCCGACTCAAGGCTCAGGGGGAGAGCTATCTGAGCGAGGTCCAGAAGTACGAGGATCAGATTGCTTCGATGCAATCCGGTGAGGATCTGGATTTTGACGCTATCATCACCTCTCCCACCTTTGCTGAGACCTACGAGGTATTTCGTCCTTCCCCGTTCTGCTCACTTATTTACTTAGGTCCTTACTAACCTCTTCGCAGAAGCTCGCCGAACAGGTAGAAAGTGAGGTCCAGGGAAGGATTGCTGCGAAGTTCCCGGACCTCGATCTGAGCGTTCTCGATGAGCTGGAGCCAGAAGAGGAAAAGGAGAAGTCCGAGCAGCTGGAAAAGGAGCTGGATCAGGCCAACCAGCAGGAGTACGAGCGACAGGAGAGGCAGCAGGAGTCGCAGCGGGAATCGAGCCACCCTGATCAGATTCCAGCGCAGGACAATTCTGTCTTTGGTCCGAAGCCAAACCTGAATGCCATCCCTGGCAAGACTCCTGATCCCGACACTAATGTCTGACCGTTCCTTTTCTGAATTCTGCCCTTCTGTGGCTTTTGACAAACTCCATATGTTTTTCCTCCTTGTATTTTTGAACAATTTGTATGTTTGGTTTTTGAATGTACTGCGCCTTACTCTTGCACGTATTTCTTGATATTGTCGCTACGTGTCTGACTGGAGTGAGTTACACAGTGTGCGTTAGTCCCCTGCAAAACAGTTGTGGTGAGGGTGGGCGACGCCTCCGATGCTTAAGTTAGTACTTGGCTTGATAAAATTACAAATTTAATCGTAGATAAGATGAAAAAGATAAGTTAGGAAATGTTATCTTGGGTATGTTTGAACTAGTCTCCATGTTTCCACGCCTTTATGATGGTCGCGGATTCCTGCAGCACAGTCTCGGCATCGCCCCTCCGACGCTCAAGTTAGTAAATATTCGAAGGGTTAATGCGAATTGAAATAATAAGAAAAAGGGGTTTTAGAAGATGAGCGTATCTGGGAGATCGAGTTCATCGGTCTCATTTCTTCAGAAGTAGTACTTCTTTAGTTGCTTGACATTCCAGATATTTCCAATTTCCCTTCCATCGTGATCTTCCAGGTGGTAGGCGCCTCGACCTACAACTCTGGTAACTTTATAGGGTCCCTCCTACGTCGGTGCGAGCTTCCCTTGGCTTTTGTCCTTCGTATTCTGGAAAACCCTTCTGAGCACCCAATCTCCTTCCTTGAAGGTGCGCATGCGAACTTTCTTGTTGAAGAATCTCTCGACCTGCTTCCTCCTCTGGGCCATGCTTAGCAGCGCTTGGTCCCTTTGCTCGTTGATCAGCTCCAGGTTCTTTATTAGTTTCTCGCTGTTCTCCACTTCTTGGCCGGTTTCCACGCACAGACTGCCACCTCGAACTTCTGCTGGGATAACTGCCTCTTCACCGTTGGCTAGTGCGAATGGAGAACTTCCCGTCGAAGTTCTGGGAGTAGTTCGATATGCCCATAGGACTCCAGGAAGCTCTTCTACCCACTTTGATTTATGGGTTTCGAGCCTCTTCTTCATTGTGGCCATAATTATCATGTTTGTTGACTCGGCTTGTCCGTTTGCTTTGGGGTATCTTGGTGTGGAAAAGACCAGCTTGATGTTATATTGATCGCAGAACTCTTGTACTTTCCGTCCTGTGAACTGAGTTCCATTGTCCATTCTGATTTCTTTCGGTATCCTGAATCTGCATAGAATGTGTGTCCACAGGAATTATATCACCTCCTGCTCCCTTACATTGGCAAATGCCTCGGCCTCGACCCACTTTGTGAAGTAGTCGGTGGCCACGAGGATGTACTCTTTTTGTCCGACTCCTTTTGGAAGCTTTCCCATTATGTCCATCCCCCAAGCCATGAAGGGCTAAGCCGCGATAGTGGCGTGGAGTGGTTCTGCATGGCTTTGACTGGTTACTTCGAACCTCTGACAGGCTTCACAGCTACGCACATAGCTGTTGGCATCCTTCCGCAGTGTGGGCCAGTAGAACCCTGCGGATATTACTTTGTGCACTAATGGCCGAGCCCCCTAGTGGCTTCCACAATCTCCTTCGTGAATCTCCATGAGGATGGCATGTCCTGTGGTAGGGTCGAGGCATTTGAGCAGCGGTCCTTCAACAGATCGCCCGTACAGATTTTCGTTGTAGAGCGTATATTTGGCCGCTGCCTTGGTTAGACGTAAGGCCTCGGTCCGATCTTCAGGCAGGATGCCGTCTGCGAGGTACTTTCGAATTGGCTCGATCCATGAGTCGCCAATTGTCAAATCCATAACTTCTGCAGCTTTGGGTGTGGCTGGCTCTTCGGCCCAAGTTATAACGATGGGCTTGCTCTGCCTGATTTGCTTGTGGAGGCCAGGTTTGCTAGTGCATCGGCTTCCACATTCTCCTCTCGTGCGATGTGCCTTATTTCGCATTCGTCGAACTCTTTCCTTACTTCTCGCGCCAGGTCACAATATTTTTGAAGCCGGGGCTCTATGACCTGGAAGTGGTCCTCCATTTGCATCACCACTAGTTGTGAATCCCCATGTACCAGTAGGCGGCGAGCCCCTAACTCCCTTGCGAGCTGCATCCCTCGAACTAGTGCTTCATATTCTGCCTCGTTATTCGTTGCCTCGAAGTTTAATCGAATAGCTCTTTTGAACACCTCTCCCCAAGGAATTAGTAGCCTGATGCCGGCCCTGATAGCCGCATGAAGCACACACAATTAACACGTTAAATTTATCAATCCGGTCTCTTTTCTAATTCGCTCAAGTGGATATCATCTACTCAATTGAAGGATATCAATAGCTAGGTTACTCAAAAGTCGTTGATTTTCATCTATCTAGGCAATAAATCTTAAACTAAGCTTTAAATGCAAACAATCAATTATTAAACAAATTGCTAACTTCTCCAATCATGTAATTCAATCAATGGTTTAGGTAGATTAAGATAACAAATCCAACAATCTTAGAAGATAGTGAGTGTTTGTAAACTTCAATTGTTCCGAATTAAACCAAGTGATGTTGCAAACGAATTTTAATTCCTATAAGGTTGAGCAACTGACTCTAATGTCGCTAGTCACTTGCTACGGATAACTAGCGGTAGATGACACTAGGAATTGCAAACAACAACGTTATTAACTCCTAGGCCACTCCCAATCGACCGTCAATTATTGCCCTACAATCCTAGCACCGCACATGGATTGGAACTGGAATTATAAGATTATGCACTTATCATGACGATTCCGTCCGCGTGTTGGCTGCAACGTTCACATCAACTACCTAAAGGCTGGCTATTACTTACACCTAATAGGCAAGAAACAAGCTCAAGTGCAATTCAACCCCTCATAGGAAAGTAAACAAGCATAATCGATTCAATCCATCACAACATCCGTTATACAACACTCACTAATGAAATTAGTTCTCCATACCTTGAGTTAAGTACAAAACAAATTGAGAATTGAGAGAATTCATTACAAAACTTCAAGGTCAACGATTGATCTTCTTCGGTTGTCTTCTTTGAATCCAATCTACCTCTCTTCCTTCTTCAATATTCACCAAATGAATGGAATATGGCTTGATTCCCCTTGATTTTGGTTGGGGAGAGGTTTGGAGATGAATCTAGGGAAAAGTATCGTGACGGTTATTCTAATTTTGGCAAAAAGTTCTTCAATTAACTGATTTTCCCCCTTTTATAGGCGAGCAAGCAGGGCCTCGGATCGCCCGAGCCAAAATTGGCTCGCCCGTGCCTTCTTGGAAACCGTGGGAAGTTGGGAGGCACGTTCTGGCTCGGCCGAGCCAGAACTGCTCGACCGAGCCTGCTCTCTGTCAGCATGGCTCGGTTGAGCCTGCACTGCTCGGCCGAGCGAGCCCTCTATCCGGCTCTGCTCGGCCGAGCCTGCTTCGCTCGGTCGGGCGACTCCTCCAAGCCTCCGAAACTCTCCTTTTGCTCTGCTTAGACGAACCTAACCTCCTCGGACTTCAAACTCGGACGATTTTCCTCCAAAACTCCACCAAATATGCCATATTATGCTCAAAACACGTCCTACAATATTTCAAACACGAAAACAAGACAAAAGAACAACGAAAGTATATGATATGAGGGTAAAATGGCCACAAACATGCACGCTCACACATCGAAAAATAGGTCATTTTACACACATATCATAATCCCCCAAACTTGAACCTTTGATTGTCCTCAATCAAAACAAAGTAAAGCAATCAATAAACCTCATCAAACAACCTCATAGCTCATCATAGTCATCTTGGCATGCTCTTATCGAACGAGATTATCACCTAACTTTGTGACACGGTTAATGCTAACGACTTAAACCACTCATCAACATTGGATAAAGAAATGAAAGCACTCCCTTACGTGTTTAGGGTTTAATGAATTTCACTCATTCACAAGATATTGAGCACAATTTCCATAGGCTTGAAACAATTCTCACCACTATACTACAATGAGTGGGTGATATGTGTGTAATTCGCATTATTTTTGGGGTTGAATTGAATGAATTAATGAGGATTAAGTGTACAAATCACACACATATCTCTTCTTTTCATTGATTTTCCTTCACTTGGTGTTCGTGAGTTGTTTTGAGTGTACAAGGAATGAAAAGTGTTTGAAATTCGAGTTTTGGAGCTAAATTGAGGCTTTGGCCGAAGCAAATCCCGCTCCGGATGCATATGTTCCGTTCGGGATAGGAAATACAAAAATTGGCAAAAAATTCGAAGCCGGTCCCGTTCGGGACGGCTTGGTCCCGTTCGGGACCGGAGCTCGGAAGGAAATGGTCGCGTTCGGGATACGTCAAATCGGCATGAATTTGAGGGAAATTTTTGGAGAAACCGTAGCCCATCCCGTTCGGGACAGGCTCGTCCCTCTCTGGATGGGTCGGGACCCTTCGGCGTTTTGTTTGCTCCATCCCACGTGGGATGGATATTTGTGAAGGACGATTCCGTTCGGGATCGAACTGCTGGGCTGCAGATTTCTCAACTATAAAAGGCCAAGGCATGTTACAAATTAGGGGTTC
>JAPKLW010001109.1:219176-229204 GCA_026898455.1 Plectranthus barbatus
CACCATGTGTTGGAAAGTATGCCTCAATGAACTAACTTGATAGGTTTTTGAATTAGAGGGGATTGCAATAATAATTAGGTGTTGTTTCACTTAGAAGATGGGTGAATTGATATCTAGGTCATTATGTTCTTGAGCTTTTGGGAGTTAACTGAAATCAACATGCCTAGACTTAGGTTGAGATTGAAGTTAATCGACAGTTATTGCACCGGTACTAAGGGTTTTAACTAGATTTCGATGAACCGACCCAAACTATCGATTGAAATTGGTTAGTAAGTTAGCAAATCCAAGCATATTCATAATCTACCCTAATCCATCCTATATTCCTCAACTACTCTCTCTTTGGTAATAAGTCAGTTATTTAGCATTTTAATTAAGTAATTGCATTAATCGTAGAATTTAAGAAGTTTAAAATTGATCTTTCAAACCATTTTATCGCGTCTAGATATTGAGTTCCAAAATAAGTCCCTTTTACTTAAACAACGGGCGAATTGAGTCTTCGTCTTCGATAATTTTTACTTGATAAAAAAATACTGCATCAGTGGGCTCCTAAAATCAAAAAGGTCTTTATTTTTGGTTATAACGTGGCTTACTAGAAGGTAGGTGGTTTTGGGCTAAAGTGACGAACTTCTCCATATCCCAAAACCCCCAAACTTATTCTCTTCAATCCACTTCTAACCTTGAGGCTTTTTCAATCACAACTCTCATAATTTTTTTTTCTTTTCTTTCTTTTCTCATTTTTCTTTAGCACCATCATTTTTTCTTTCCTTTCATGGTGCCTTACTTTTTTTCTTTTTCTCTTTTCTTTTTCTAAGTACCCAAATATTTGTTGGTACCCATTTTTCTAGGATTCAAATCAATCCTACACTCAATACTTTTATTGCCTCAACAATCACAACTCAAAGATACCAAATGATTCCCATCCCAACTCTCATCTCCGTATTCACCCTCATACACTCATTCCCCCCTAATTTTGTCCTAATAATTTCAAAGAAAATTCTCCACTTAAGCACAATCACGGGAAACAAGGGTATGAAGGGCAAAATTATGATATCAACGACCTTATACTCCTGAAGTGAAAGAAGGACTAAGAATCGATGGCCTAAGATCATCTTTTAGTTACCAAACTCATGCCAAATAGATAGAGAATATATTCAAGTTCTAGATTTTGTGCTCTCAACCTTGCCACTCACAACCGATCAAAGTATGACAATATCAAGGCTCAAAAACTCTCGGCTTTTGTCAAGTCCTAGGCATTAACCTCAAACAAAACTCGGCAATTCAAAAGTTCAATTCGAGCACGCCTTAACAACTAGATTATGCCTTATCATTGGTCAAACTAAATCTCAAGCCTTACCAAGTAAATCATGATTCAAATCTCCAATTCTCGTTTGGGTTCATCACACAAATACAACACAAGCACACAACATCCTAATTAACAATCTACATGCCAAGAACAATTGAATTGAAACTAAATGGTAGGAGAAACGATAGAAAGTGTTACCCATCGGTAGACACGATCACACCGCTCTCCATTCCTTATTTGCACCTACTATACATCAATACAACACCACCAAGTAATTGAGCATAATAAAGCCAATAAAGCTCTCATATCCACCAAACTTACCACAAACCAATATTTCAAGAAAACTATAACATTTATCCCCTAGCACCACCATTCATACCAAACCATTAGACATATCCACACACCAAAGCCAAATAGAAAGAATTCAACTCATGCAATCTCGCGAAATGATTCATCAACAACCATTCAAATAGAAGTAAATCAAATCATCATCCACAATCCAAAATCAAACAAACCAAAGTAGATCAAATATCATAATACAACCATAGCGAATGATCAATATTATTCAAATTCAACTAAACTAAACTAAACTAAGGATAAAGGTAAGGATAGAGAGAGAGAGAGAGAAGAGTGAACCCGAGAAGAGCACCGGATACCGACCAATCCCCCCAAACTTAGTCAAGTGAGACTAAGTTTGTAAAAAGGTAAATGGTGCGCACTCACTCCTCTTGATCCTTCAAATCTTCCCCAAAACCGGCAACCGGCACATTCCCCCAAACTTAGTCAAGTTAGACTAAGCTTCAAAAATAGTTGATGGTAGGAAATCACTCCTCCCGAACTTGTAGTTTCTCCTAACAAACACAAAACCAATTAACTAAACATTTATTCAAAATCAAATCAACTAAAAGCAATTTAAGCAAAAGAAAAAAAATTGGTTGGGTTGCCTCCCAACAAGCGCTTCCTTAACGTCGGTAGCTAGACGACCTTACCATGTCATCCATTGTCAAAAACCTTGTGAATTTTGAGTATACCTTTCTCTACCGATCGCGCATTGCTCGGAAGCAACTCGTCGATTGATCTTCTTCCTAAGCTACCTCCAACCAAACTTACACTCATTACTACTCGAAATTTTCTCAACACAAGCATGCTATCTAACACCCCATCTAACCATGTCTCAATCACCAATGACCTTTCAAATACACCATCGACATTATTACATCTCCTCAATCTGTCTCCTTTATCAACTAACTCGTAAACCTCATTCACCTTCTTTGTTAGCACCACTACCTTTTCAACCTTGTCTATTAACCAGGAAGGAAAAGCAAACACCGTTTCTCCACATAATCCTCCCGTTATAGACTTCTCCTTACACTCTTCTTCCAATAGTTGTGCAAAAACTGGAATTTCTTGAATTTCCTCGGGTAAAGGTATCTCGTTATCATCTTTTTTCATACAATCCTCATGTTTCACCAACCCGTTGGTGCCCTTATCCTCCTCATATTCTTGAGGTAACTCTTCACCCTCCTTTTGTGGTTCTTCCTCTTGCACCACTTTTATCTCCTCTTCTTTGACTTCATCTCTCTTCATCTTCGTATCTTCCATTGCCTTTTCCTCTTCAACATCACTCACACTTTCCTTGGATTTCATCACAATGCCAGACCTCTTATCCCCCATGCCTTCATTAATCTCATTGCCACTCATCCTCGGAATTAGTTTCGTGTCCTTTGAAACTCTCTCTTCTTGATCCATTTCATTCCATGGCTTGGCAACGGTTGATTCTTGTGTTGGAGTCTCTTCGAGTTTCCCCTCATACTTCTCAAACATTCTTTCATTCACCACCTCACTATCTCTACGTGGCCTCCTCAACAAGTTTAATTGTTCTTGCATTTGATCCAATTTGCTCCTCCACATATCACTTTCTCTATACTTCTTCTCAACCTTCACCGTATTGTAATCCATTTGCTCTTCCTGCCATTGGTAATTATATTCAAACATCTTCTCATATACGCTTCGAAGGGGCTTTCGTGGTCTTTGTTTTTCCAGCATTTTTGCTTTCATCTCCTCCACTTGCCTTTGTAAATTATCCAATCTCTCCTTGGCGTCTCCTCTTTGATTCTCCATTTGACACTTACACAAGTCCAACCCTCTCAAAGTACCAACGAATAAATCAACTAACAACTAATCAAACAAAAGTTAGTAATCACCTACCAATTACATGACAAACAATTCAACAAAGCAAAAAAAAAAAACAATTAACAAACAAATGTTAGTAACAATATTCACACAGGCATTTCCTCAAACACCTAGCATACCTTACTTTAACTTTCAATAATTCCACAAGACCTACTAAAAGATTCCCCGGCAACGGCGCCAAAAACGTGGTAGCCGCGTGAAGCACACACAATTAACATTTTAAATTTATCAATCTGGTCTCTTTTCTAATTCGCTCAAGTGGATATCATCTACTCAATTGAAGGATATCAATAGCTAGGTTACACAAAGGTCGTTGATTTTCATCTATCTAGGCAATAAATCGTAAACTAAGCTTTAAATGCAAACAATCAATTATTAAACAAATTTCTAACTTCTCCAATCATGTAATTCAAACAATGGTTTAGGTAGATTAAGATAATAAATCCGACAATCTTAGAAGATAGTGAGTGTTTGTAAACTTCAATTGTTCCGAATTAAACCAAGTTATGTTGCAAACGAATTTTAATTCTTATGAGGTTGAGCAACCGACTCTAATGTCGCTAGTCACTTGCTACGGATAACTAGCGGTAGATGACACAAGGAATTGCAAACATCTACGTTATTAACTCCTAGGCCACTCCCAATCGACCGTCAATTATCGCCCTACAGTCCTAGCACCACACATGGATTGGAACTAGAATTATAAGATTATGCACTTATCACGACGATTCCGTCCGCGTGTTGGCTGCAACGTTCACGTCAACTACCTAAAGGCTGGCTATTACCTACACCTAATAGGCAAGAAACAAGCTCAAGTGCAAATCAACCCGTCATAAGAAAGTTAACAAGCATAATCGATTCAATCCATCACAACATCCGTTATACAACACTCACTAATGAAATTAGTTCTCCATACCTTGAGTTAAGTACAAAACAAATTGAGAATTGAGAGAATTCATTACAAAACTTCAAGGTCAACGATTGATCTTTTTCGGTTGTCTTCTTTGAATCCAATCTACCTCTCTTCCTTCTTCAATCTTCACCAAATGGATGGAATGTGGCTTGATTCCCCTTGATTTTGGTTGGGGAGAGGTTTGGAGATGAATCTAGGGAAAAGTATCGTGACAGTTATTCTAATTTTGGCAAAAAGTTCTTCAATTAACTGTTTTTCCCCCTTTTATAGGCGAGCAAGCAGGGCCTCGGATTGCCCGAGCCGAAATTGGCTCGCCCGAGCCTTCCTGGAAATCGTGGGAAGTTGGGAGGCACGTTCTGGCTCGGCCGAGCCTGCTCTCTGTCAGCATGGCTCGGTCGAGCCTGCACTGCTCGGCCGAGCGAGCCCTCTGTCCGGCTCAGCTCGGCCGAGCCTGCTTCGCTCGGCCGGGCAACTCCTTCAAGCCTCTGGAACTCTCCTTTCGCTCTGCTCAGACGAACCTAACCTCCTCGGACTTCAAACTCGGACAATTTTCCTCCAAAACTCCACTAAATATGCCATATTATGCTCAAAACACGTCCTACAACATTTCAAACACAAATACACAAAAACAAGACAAAAGAACAACGAAAGTATATGATATAAGGGTATAATAGCCACAAACATGCACGCTCACACATCGAAAAATAGGTTATTTTACACACATATCAGACCCCATTGCCGTGCACATTACTGGATCCACCTACTTGAAGAACCCATGGTTCCTTTGCTGCTTCTCCAATTTCTAAGTTCGCAATCTCATTTTCCGCATCGACCTAGAGTTCGGTTGTAAATTCAACTATGAAGTCTGCCAGCACTTGTTATTTGATTGTCGTGCGTGGTTCAAACTCAAGACCGTAGCCTCCAATTTCTACTGCCCATTTCAATAATCGGCCCGACAGGCTCGACTTTGAAAACATGGTTCGCAGTGGGTAGGATGTCACTACCTTGATGGGGTGCGACTCGAAGTAAGGTCGCAGCTTCGTCGATGCATTTACCAGGGCAAGTGCTAGCTTTTCCAATGTCGTGTACCTTGTCTCGGCATTGAGTAACGGTTTGCTTGCATAGTGCACGGGATGTTGTTTCCCAGCTATTTCCTTGACGAGGACTGCTCCAAGTGCATGTTCGGACACGGACAGGTAGAGTAGTAGGGTTTCCGCCCTCTCAGGTTTGGATAGGAGCGGCGAACTGGCCAGGTGATCTTTTAAGCGCTCGAGCGCACTCGCGCACTCATTTGTCCACTCGAATATCTTCCCTTTCCAAAGCACTTGAAAGAATTCGTGCGTTCGATCGGAGTACCTGGAGATGAAATGGCTAAGGGCCGCCAATCTTCCTATAAGCTTCTGAACCTCTTTTGGACTCCGTGGGTGTGCAATCCCCTTTACTGCCCTTATCTGTGAAGGATCCTCCTCAATCCCTCGCCCGGTTACTACGTGTTCCATGAATTTCCCTGAAGCCACACCGAAGGTACACTTTGTGGGGTTTAACTTCATTTTGTATTTGTTGAGAACCTCGAAGGCCTGCCGCAGGTGGTGTACATGATATTTTGCGTCCTTAGATTTTACCAACATATCGTCTATGTACACCTCCATTGTTTTCTCTATGAGCGGCTCGAACATCTTATTCACGAGCCTCTGATATGACGATCCTGCATTCTTTAGTCCAAACGGCATGACCTTGTAGCAATAGATTCCCTTGCTTGACATGAAGGCAGTCTTCTCTTGGTCTTTGGGGTGCATTAAGATCTGGTTGTACCCTAAAAATGCATCCATGAAGCTTAGTAGCTCGTGCCCAGCGGTCGCATCAACGATGCAATCAATGTGCGGGAGCGGGTATGGATCCTTTGGACAAGCTTTGTTGAGATTTTTGTAGTCCACACAAACCCTATTCTTCCCATTCTTTTTCTTTACAACCACGACGTTGGCGAGCCATGTCGGGTATTTTACTTCCCTCACGGATCCGATATCCAGCAACTTCTTGAACTCTTCATTTATCGCATCATTCTTTTCTACTGGAAACTTCCTCCTCCTCTGTTGCACTGGTTTGTGATTAGGGTTGACCTGCAGCCGATGGGTCATCACCTCCGGGTCGACTCCTATCATATCCTTATGAGACCATGCAAACACGGCCCGTTCAGTGCTAAGAAAGTCAACCAATTGTGCTCGGACTTCTGGGTCCAGTCCAACGCTGATGTTCGTCTTCTTCTCTGGATCAGTCTAGTCGAGTTCGACCTTCTCTGTTTCTTCGGATTCCCCTGCCGGGGGTAGCGGTTCACTCTTAGCGAAGTGTTGTTGGGCACACACGGTCTTGAAACTTGCATAGTAGCATTCTTTGGCACCATTCTGCTCACCTCGAATTGTACAAACTCCTCTGGCGGTTGGGAATTTTACCACCTAATGGAACGTCGAAGGCACGGCCTTCAACTGATGTAGCCACGGTCCTCCTAGTAGGGCGTTTTAGGCGCTGGGGGCGTCGACGACCATGAAAGATACATCGTGATGTGTCCCCCCACGGTACGTTGGCAGTACCACGGTTCCAACTGTCATTTGTACGCCACCATTAAACCCGATCAGTGGGATCTGCGAGCGAACTATCTTCTCCTCGTGGATCTTCATCTCTTTTAGTGCATGCATAAATAGGATGTTCGTGGAACTCCCATTGTCGACCAAGATCCTTTTCACGAGGCAATTTGAGCTCAACAGGGAAATAACTAGAGCATCATCATGAGGATGGCTCAGGCCCGGCGCTTTCTCACTGGTAAATTCGATCGGATGATGATCTGGGTTCTTACGCGGGGCTACGGCCTCCTCTTGAGTCAGTCGCCTGGCTTTCTTGGCGGCAGACCTCGTGATCCCACTGATCTCTGATCCCCCGGTGATGCAATTGATAGTTCGATCTGGTATTGAAGACTTGGGTGCATCCGCATTTGAGGGCCCTGATTCATCGGCCCGCTTCTCCCGAGTCCATGTTCATTTTCCTCGGTCCGATAGATATTCGGACATGAATCCTTTCTTCAATAACTCGACCACCTCAAGGCGTAGGGCCTGGCAATCCGCGGTGGTGTGGCCATGATCAACGCGCTATAGCTGCAAGTGTACAGACCACTGCAGAGGGCAAGTAATAATTTATCGATTCTCAAGGATTGCAGGATCGAAGTATAACCAAGCACTGAAACATAGATACCGTACTACTATCTAGGTGAATCATAAAAGGATTTTGGTTTATCTAAACTAATTGATTTTAAAGTAGTAATAAAACAAAATGAACAATTAACGATTTTAGAAAACTGGTGAGAAAACAGGATTCCAGGGTAATCCACTTTGCATAATAATCAAACAATGTTTTCATGCAATTCAATCCCAATTTAATTTCCAGAGATGTGAGCAATCGCAAATATGTTATCAGGTGATCCTCTCGGACTCTAAACCATAACATGGAAATAAAATACCTAGTGACTCCTCTCGGATGCGCAAAAAGAATTTTACTCTTGATGAAAACCTTAGATTTTAAACCCTTTAAAAGCTCAATTTCCTCTCGGACAATTGTTCTAGTAAATCTAATTTATTTGCGTCATAATTGATAACCTAGACCTCTCGGTTCAAAAACTACCAATTCAAATCGCAATCAATGGCCAGTATCTCGCAATTAATGAAAATCCCAAATAAAATTAGAACATCAATGGAACAGGAACATTGAATCACATAAATTGTTGAATGAATAAATACAAAGCTTCAAACCCTAGAATCCATGAGGGAACTTAGCCAATCATGCTAAGTTTAGGAAAAACAAAAGATGAAGAGTCACAAGAACAGAAAAACATGAAAACTAAAAACCGTAGTCTTCAATCTTCGAATCCCGGAGTGCTCTTCAAGTTCCCTTGCCTTTTGCCCTCAATTCTATGCTCTCTCTCTGAAAAATTGATAAAAGGAACCTTATTCACGTTCAGGGACCTCCTATTTATAGTTGGGGCTCTTCAAATCTCCAAAAGATATGGTTTTGGGCTTCAGATTCGCCAGAATTCGTCAAAACAGGACAAAATCGGCGATCTGGAATGCGCGATCGGCGACCGCCGGATATGCAACCGGGTCGCCGATCATGTCGCGTGAGAAAACTTCTGAAATTGCAGAACCGGCGACCCATCCACATAATCGGCGATCGCCGGATGTGTCATCCGGGTCGCCGGTTTTGCACCGTGCATAATGTCTTCAAAATTCACAACCGGCGACCCATCTACATGACCGGCGACCGCCGGTTGTGTCATTTGGGTCGCCAATTCTGCCTCGAACGGGTTTTCGGCGTTATCTTTTGTATTTTCTGACTCCTTCTTCTTCCCGGTGCAAGCTACCATCAGTCGGATTTTCGGAGATTTTGTCAATCCTTGTAAACAACTCGATTGTGCGTGAAATCTGCATATACAACCACAAACCAGACCAAACGTAATATTTTCTAAAAGAATATGAATAATGCATGAAAACACTACATAACAATCTGATCTAAGGCCAAAAGTGAGCAAATCCACATCAGCAAGGTGCACAAAACGAGTGTTTATCAACCCCCCAAACTTAAGCTATTGTTCGTCCTCGGACAATGAGACAAACAAATAAAAGAAAGAAGTAAACACGAGGGGTGCATTAATTGATCATCAGCTGTTTCAGACACAAAATGGGGTTGTGATTCCCACACCAATCACTGTGACATTCATCAGTTTATCGCAAACAAACAGTTTCAATCCTGGCCTCTAAAAGTCCGCTTCTCACAAGATAGTGTATCACTCAAATTTTTCTCTCAAAATGTAAGTAGGTCAGTGCACACTCTCAAATGGTCATCTGCACAACTTTTTCTACCATAGGCTTGCTCGTTGTCTCAACTCTCTACTGACCATGGGAGTGCTCGGATAAAGATCAAGAAGGTCTTTATTTACGGTTCTAATGTAGGCACATTGGTGAAGGGTATGGAAATTTGGCTAAAAGTGACTAGAATAGATTCATCCTTATAACTCCATTCACTCTAACTCTTCCTCATCACAAACTGTATGGCGTAACTTCAATCACCGACTCTAACAAGACTTATGACTTAAACTGAAATTGACACATCCCTTCAATGGTAATTCAATAAGATTCAAACTCAAAATCATGACAAAACTCTTGTGCATTGACTTGTATCAAAACATTGCACATTCTGAAGGATATAACACAAGTACTTTGCACATCCAGTGCATTATTCGACTCTTTTTTTTTTGTTTTTTTTTTTTTTTTAATAACAAAGTTCATACTGACTTATCACAATAACAAAGATGCACTCATCGTGCACTATACTCATACCAACGACATTAGTCCATCAACATGTTTGGACTACACACATATACAGACTCTAACTTCACCACTTATCATTGTGGATACCCTTATACATCCATCCACACCTCCTATCATCCGGGTTAAGAAAGAAAAGGTTTTCAGGCTCAACTAGGCTAACAAAGGAGTATGCATCGGGTTAGTGTTTGGGTTCATTGTGGCTTATGAAACGATGGCCTAAAATCATTTCTAAATCCTTGACACTCTCCTA
>JAPKLW010001109.1:229214-244524 GCA_026898455.1 Plectranthus barbatus
CTAAACATAAACCCATCAGTAAAATGCGCAGAGTGAGTGTTTATCAATGATCATTATGAAATTCACAGAATTTCTGTACGTCCCGCGAGGCCGGGTCTGCCTTCATCTTCTTAGGCCATCTCACTTTCTCCGACATTCTTCGAAGTACGTTCTGAACGAGATCAGCTGGCTCGATCGACAGCATGTACTCCGGGATATAGGGGCCAAGTTTGTTAACCTGCGGTGGCTTGCTATAGGGATGCGACCTAGGAGGACACCTGTCCCTCTGCTCACGTTGACTCTCGTCACGCGTGTTAGGCCTTCCACTGTTGCGGCGTGCTCGCCGGTGAGGCTCATCCTCCTCCCATTTGATAAGCACCCATGCTCTATTCAAGGCGTCATCCATCATCTGGCAAGGATAGATGGAAAGTTCGCGATACAAATCAAAATCCACATCGAGGCCCTTCGTAAAAGCTCGCACAGCGGTACTATTGGGGCAGTTAGGCACTACCACCAGCTCTTTGTTGAAGCGCGATAGGTATGCCCTCAAGGGCTCTCCTGGTCTTTGGATTACCGCATAGAGGTCGTTCGGGTGCTTATCAAGGTGCCTGCTGCTTGAGTACTGCCGCAGAAACAGCTGGTGCAGCTCTGCGAATGTAGAGATCAAGCTCCGGGGCAGATTAATAAACCACTGGAGAGCGGGCCCTGTCAAGCTCGAACCGAAGCTTTTGCACATGCAAGTTTCCATCTGAGCGCTTGGAATCGCTAATGCTAACATCTTCTGTCGATATACGGCAATATGGTTCTCTGGATCTGAGGTCCCATCGTAGAGGACGAAACTCGGCGGGGTAAATCTAGATGGCAATTCTGCCCCGGCAATCTCCGGCAAGAAAGGGGACTCTGCGTAGCTTTCACGCTGTATCGTCCTCTCTAGTGGGGGAACTTCGGAGACATTGGCAAGTACCTGAGTCTCTGTTCGAACCGCCGTTCGATCTGCTGAATAGCCTGCAGCTCTGGTCGACTCACCTGGTTGGCTTGGTACCTAAGGGTTGGGGGTTCCCTCGGGGTTCTCGCATTATTTGCCCCTTTAACCCGATCAAACTCAGCCTCCAAGTTTCTCGTAGTATTCTGAGTACTCCTTTCCGTGCTTCTGGCTTCTTCGACGATGGACTGCCTGTTATTCGCCTGCAACTGCAGCCTCCGATTCTCCCTCTCGAGGAGCTCATACCTCCTCACCATGTCCTCCATCCGAGCCCCCATCGACTCGATTGCGCCTCTCGCACTCTGCACTTGCGTCACCAGCCTTGAGACATGTGGGTCTTCTAGAATATTAGCCAGCGGCGGCAGGAATGTCAGCTCTTCAAGAAGATTAGCATTGAACGCCCTCATCAGATCGTTGACCGTCCCCCCTGATGGGTTTTGTATACTGAAAGCATTTATTATAATGAGTATACAACTGTTTATTTCTCATATCTGTTAACAATCTTACATGTATGAACAATGGTATCCTCTTGTCTCACTGATAGGGACGATCATACGGCTTGTTGTAGATCGCAGAAGACAGTATGATCACTTGACCTAGTGAGACGTAAACCTGATCACAGCCGAGACAGCGTATGAGGATACGTCTGTCCGGATGGCTACGGCATTGTCGGAATAAGTAGTCTGTCTTGGTTACTTGGCATGCTGGTACGCAGGGGTGGCATATTGATGGACCGCAGTGAGATGTATACGTCTGTCTGACATCAGCGAATATAAGATCTCGTTATATTGATTGAGTCCAAATCCTAACGAAGGTTTAGGGATTTTCACGGGTTGACTGTTGCTTTGACTTGCCATGGTGGAGAGCCTAAGTAACGTGCTCGTATATCCGCATCTTGGGTAACAGTAGTTCGTGTAGTACCGCCTGAGACTGGGTTTAGGTAACCATATCCGAGTAATAGGATCGGGACAATCCCTGAGGAGCTCAATAACATTCATCGTGTCAAAGTCCTGCAGGCTGATTAAGTTCAGGCACGAGTGATAAGGATTGAGTGGTACTACTCAGGAATAATAAGATATTAATTAATTGTAGTTAGATCTTGTCAGAGGCTCCGATTAATTAATGGATGTCCGGTAACTTTAAATATGGGGATTCTCAATTAATGCAGCCCGTTCTCATAACGTGGTAATAAAGGGGTAGGTCAGTATTAATTCTGTGGTAAAAAAGAATTAATATTAATTAATTAATTATGTCCTGGGTTGTGGACATGAGAATTAATTAATAATAGGCCCACTTTATTATTTGCATTAGGTCCCAGGACTGGCCCAATTAAATATGCTGAAAAAGGGCCCAGTAGCCCATTAGGGATAAAACCCTGGGTCTATAAATAGACCATTCTCTCTGGAAACCCTAGCCACTATTTGAACACATTCAAATCAGTGAAACCCTAGAGGCAGAGAGAGAGTGGGCGGCGCCTGTAGAGGGGAGAAGAAGGATTTTTCTGCTCTGGCCTACAACACAGATCTGTGGAATCCTCACTAGTAGCAGATCTGAGCAGCATTGGGATACAACCCTGAAGATCTAATCTAGAGAACATATTTCTCTTTTCTTCTCTATTTGTTTTCGATTTTATCTTAGAAATTAGATCTCTAATTTCTGTTTTCGCAGACAAAATTGGATTGAGTGGTTGAATTGAAGTCTGAAATTCAAACGCAAAAGATCGGTACAGACAATGCGGAGTTACGGTAATCACTCAATCCACAATTCTGCGAACTAAATTCATAGGAGCATGCTAGGTTTTATCTTGTATTCAATTATGCACAATATCCATAAATTGATCCGATTCAGTTTGGTTTTGGTGATTCAGTTCACGGAAAAACCCTACACCCCCTGCATTAGGTAGACGCGAGGCCCCACTGCTGGTTATGGTGGCTCGCCCTCGCCCTGCTCCCACCGGAGCCCCTCGACCCGCTCCGAGATTAGATCCTCTGCCTCGACCTTCCGTCGGAGCGGTCCTCTAGTCGTCAACTTCGACAACATGAGTGTTGCCTAGATCGTCTGCCATTCCCTGCAAAGAAAATGCAGAATTCGTTCTCGAGGCCCTATGGTTGGCGCCAAATTGTTGAGGGTGAGTTTGTTTAAAAATCAGAGCCCCGAGAACTATGAATGAACCGGACAGAGAATAACATAACAAACTAGAATGAAAATTACAAATAAATGGTTTGAACGGGAATGTAAATGGGTTGACTAATCTAAAGACCGATAAAGAACGATCTATCAGCTTTCTTTGGTTAAAAAAGAGTATATGGGTAGGTTTTTTCTCTGTATTCGCGTATATATATCCTTTTCTCGATGCTTTGAGGAAGTATTTATAGGGAGTGGCTGCGCTCTAGGGTTTCCACGTCCTTCTCTTGACTGTTAGGGGTCGTTCCCATGAATCTCGGGGCGGTTTATCCACGTGGTAGTTGAGCATTTCCAAAAATCTTGCGAGGTAGGCATTGTGCGTCCGTTGTCTATTATTGACCGTTGGGTGACTGCTAAAGTAGTTCGCAGTCCTCATATCGATCCCTCCTTGTTGATTGGATTAGTTTAGACCTCAATCGAGCTGCTTTTGACTTCAGTCGAACTGCTTTCGGCATCAAGGACTACTTGCTTGGCAAGTTCTGGCCCGGCGGACTGGGCTCCTGCGACCTTGTTGGATTGGTAGTGTTATCAACCCTTCATTGGGCTTTGGTCCGATTCCCTGTTGTGCCGGATCCAGTTTTGACCCCCAACAATGATCACTTGACCTAGTGAGATATAAACCTGATCACAGCCGAGACAAAGTATGAGGATACGTCTGTCTGCGACATTATCGGAATAAGTAGTCTGTCTTGGTTACTTGACATGCTGGTACGCAAGGGTGGCGTATTGATGGACCGCAGTGAGATGTATTCGACTGTCTAACATCAGCGAATACAAGATCTCGTTATTGATTGAATCCAAACCCTAAAGAAGGTTCAGGGGTTTGCACGGATTGACTGTTGCTTTGAATTGCCATGGTGGAGAGCCTAAGTAACGTGCTCGTATATCTGCATCTTGGGTAATAGCAGTTCGTGTAGTACTGCCTGAGACTGGGTTTAGGTAACCATATTCGAGTAATAGGATGGGGACATTCCCTGAGGAGCTCATTGACATTCATCGTGCCAAAGTCCTGCAGGCTGATTAAGTTCAGGCACGAGTGATAAGGATTGAGTGGTACTACTCAGGAATAATAAGATATTAATTAATTATAGATAGAGCTTGTTAGAAGCTCCGATTAATGAACGAATGTCCGGTAACCTTAAATATGGGGATTCTCAATTAATGCAGCCCGTTCTCATAACGTGGTAATAAAGGGGTAGGTCAGTATTAATTCTGTGGTGAAAAAGAATTAATATTAATTAATTAATTGTGTCCTAGGTTGTGGACATGGGAATTAATTAATTTATTGGCACACTTTATTATTTGCATTAGGTCCCAGGACTGGCCCAATTAAATATGTTGAATGGAGCCCAGTAGCCCATTAGGGATAAAACCCTAGGTCTATAAATAGACCCCTCTCTCTTTGAAACCCTAGCCACCTTGATCATAATTCAAATCAGTCAAAACCCTATGGAGAGAGAGAGCTGGGCGGCGCACCTTGTAGATGGAGGAGAAGGATTTTTCGACTCTGGCCTACAACTACAAATCTGTGGAATCCTCACCAGTAGCAGATTAGAACAGCATTGGGATACAGCCCTGAAGATCTAATCTGGAGAACAGATTTTCTCTTTTTCTCTTCTGTTTAATTAAATCTTGAAGTTAGAATCTATCTAATTTCTGTTTCCGCATATTTAATTAATATCGCGTGGTTGATTCAAGTTTTGGAATTCAAACGGGAAAGATCGGTATAGAATCTACGCATTAAATTCATAGGAGCATGCTAGGGTTTGTGAATTGTTGTTATGAGCAATAACCATAAATTGATCCGATTTATTTGGATTTTGTGATTCGGTTCACGATAAATCCCTACACCTTGTCCGCCTGTGCATTGGCATAGAATTGAGCGACCAAGAATGGGTTAAATCTCTTCGGTCGTGATCGTAGAAACTATACATCCTTTTGCATTCAATTTATCCACTAGATAATTATCTCGGCAAGCCTCCTGTACAATGTCCACGTTCAAAATTTTCTCTTTGACAACATGAGCTGCTCTCCTCTGCTCTGGAGAGAACTTCTTAGGGGCATGCCTTAACAACTTCAAAACCTGAGAATATGGACAATCTTCATATACTACTATTCTTCCTCTCGACCAGATGTCGAGGTTTCTCTGGCTGGCTTCTGTGGAGTTTTAGTGGTTTTCTTCGGCATCTTTAAAGAGTAATGATAAGCAATAACTTCTGGGGAATAAATGTCGGATTGATTTGAATGCTTGAAGAAAGAATCAGGGTTGATGAAGGTTTAAAATGTCGACGAAAATGGCAAAGTGATAAAATTATAACCCTCGGTGATTATGTTTCTATATATAGGATTGGACGATACAAATCAAATGGCTCTGGTTAAGTCAACAACTTCATATCGACGAATAGGGAATCGCATCGTTTGGGCTGGGTTGACTGATCTGACATGGGGAGCGGGGTTGTCCATGTGGCACGTTTGGATTTGTCACCATTTGTTGCGCATTTAATGTGTTGTATAGGATAAGCAACTGTTTGAATTTAAGATCCCCCGCCTTTATGCTCATACTGAGTAAGAGTTAGTTTCTAAACTGAGAGTTGAAACTCAGTTTAATTCTACAACCATTCTTAAAATATATGCTAAGTATAAAAACCAAAACTTGGTTTCTCTCAAGAGTCAGTACCAAGACCCAAAACTCAGTTTACAAAACTCAGTTTCTCAGAATTTAAGTTCACACTACTTAAACATTTTCTTCGCGAAACGACTAAGTATAGGTCCTCCATACTGAGAAATTGACCAAAACTAAAAACTAAGAGTTTGAACTCAGTTTTAATCCGCTTCTGTCGTCTTCAATCGAGGATTTATCCGATCTTCATAAATGATGGAATGATTTGGTGACACCACTTGAATCGATCAAATAATTTGACTTCCAAGCAAGCAAAACTGAGAGCAGAGACTCAGTTTTAGTCAGCACGTCCCCCATTTTACTTAGAATTTGAGAAAGTAAGAAAACCAGAAAACTGAGAGCTAGGACTCAGTTTTAATCTACAACTACTCCTCCTCAATTGATATCTAATCAAACTCTAATAGACTAAGTTTGATGCATAGCTCCTTGAATGGAGTCTCTGGGAGTGGTTTGGTGAAGATATCCGCCAATTGATCTTCAGTGTCAATATACTCGATGGACACATCTTTCTTTTCGACATGGTCTATGATAAAATGATGTTTGATGTCGATATGCTTGGTCCTTGAGTGGTGTACTGGGTTCTTCGTGATACACATAGCACTATTATTGTCACAATAAATAGGAACACACCCAGTTTCTACTTCATAATCAAGTAATTGCTGCTTGATCCATAAGACTTGAGCACAACAACTAGCAGCGGCTACATACTCAACTTCGATTGTAGATGTAGCGATAGAATGTTGCTTCTTGCTAAACCAGCTAATGAGCTTATTTCCTAGGAACTGACAAGTTCCACTTGTGCTATTTCTATCAATGCGGCATCCTCCAAAATCTGAGTCTGAGTAAGCATTAAGAGTAAGCTCGTCAGTTTTGGGATACCAAATACCTAAGGACTCTGCTTCGATCAGCGGGATGTTGATGCTGACCTTCTTCAGATTCTCCACAAATCTGGAGAACTTCTCGTCCTCTCTCTGTTTCGCGAACCGTTGTGGGAATGGTAAAGGAGGGAGCTGATCTTCAGACTGCTTCAACTTCGTGCCTGGAACAGACTTCGGCGTCGACCGATGTAGTGTGGCGTCGATCAGCGGGCCCTTTTTTTCTGTGTCGATCGACGTGGCCGGTCTGTCGATCGACGTGGATTCATCTCCTGTGCATTTTTGCTCCTTTTCGTCTCTAAAATCGTCTACAGCCATCTCAGGACCCTTGTAGCTCGTCCCAGACCTCAAAGTAACGGCTTTGCAGTCTTTTTGGGTCTTTGGGTTCACCTTCGTTGTGCTCGGAAGCTGTCCAGGCTTGTGTTGGTTGCCGAGTGTGGTGGCGATCTGGCTCAATTGTGTGTCCATCATCTGAAGATATTTCGTCATCAGCTGCATGTGGTTGGCCATTCCCTTCACCTCGGTTTCTACTTTCCCAAACCGGTTATCCGAGCTCTTGATGAATTTCTCGAGCGTCTCCTCTAGCACGGATTTCTTCCTTTCCACGATCTCTCCTCTAGTACCTACATCAAAACCAAGCGGAGGGTGTTCTGCAGCAGAAGGGTTAGCATAGGAAAAACCAGGGTGAGATCGCCCATGGTTGTACTGATACCCTTGATTGCCTCGGTAGTTATTGTGATAACCACCGTCAATGTAGTTCACCTCCGTACCGGCAGTTCCGGACAAACTGCTTGCACCCCTGTTGATGTAGTCAGCCTCTACGGGTACTATGGCCATGCTTGGCTCTGCAACAGCTGCAACTTGTGATGTGCCCAATTTTTCAATCTCCTCCCGGAGCTTTTTCACCTCAGCGACCACGTCGAATTCTGGCTTTGTCTCGACTGCTTTGACTGGTAGCTGCCTATCAGTTGGCCATTGGTGGCTATTTAGCGCCATATCAGCCAGCAACCTCATACTCTCTGCACCACTCTTCTTCATCAGTATTCCTCCAGCAGATGCATCAACCAGCTCCTTCATGTGAGGGTTCAGTCCCTCATAAAAATGACACACTTGCATCTCCAGATCGATGCCATGTCCAGGACAGAGTCGTAGAAGCTCTTTGTATCTCTTCCAGGCCTCGTAAAGTGACTCGTCATACATCTGCTTGAAAGTAGTAATGGCAGCTTTCCTCTTCAGCAGCAGGCTCGGTGGGAAGTAGTTGGTAAGGAACTCTGCTCGAAGCTCCTCCCATGTCCCGATTTGACTCTTATCCAGTCCAGCAAACCAAGACCGTGCTTCGTCTCTGAGTGAGAACGAGAACAGTCTCATCCTGATCACATCTTGGGTTACTCCGTTATGCTTCACAGTGTTACACACCTCAATGAATTGGTTGAGGTGGGTATATGGATCATCTACAGCTCTCCCCCCAAACTGGTTTTGCTGCACCATCTGAATAAGGCTTGTGCGTAGCTCAAAGTTGTTGGCATCAATGCCAACTCTGAATCCGGCCTCCGCTTGCTGTGGAAGAAATCGATCCAAGATGGACCTTTGCGGAACCACAATCTGCCTATTGTTCAACTCTGCCAGTCTTGCAGTTAGCTCCGCCTGAGCAGCCTGGGCTGCTTGAAGTTGTACTCTCAGCTGCTGCATTTCATTCACAAATTGCCTCTGCTCCTCGGGAGTCATAATTTGCAGAGGTGCTTCAGGATTTTCAGCCATCTCTTGTTGTTTGTCTTTTCCTTTCTTTTTGATTTTCCTGCAGGTTGCTTCAATTTCAGGGACAAAGGCCTCGAGTGTTTTTCCTTTGGCTCGCGTGTTCATGCACCTGCACAGGAAATAGGTAAATATCAGTTCAGCGTCGATCGACGTGGATTCACGTCGATCGACACAAAAGAGTGGTCGGCGTCGATCGACGAAAGGTATCCGTCGATCGACGCAACAAAAATGATCGATGATCGACGTCGATCGATGCTAGATGGCTTCGATCGATGCGGGACACAGACTCGAAAACTCACACACGCACACGTACAAAAAATTTAAAACTCAATCCAGGAAATCCTAGAACGAACTAGTAACAAGATAAAATCTAGCAACTCCCCGGCAACGGCGCCAATTTGATCACTGTTATATCTAACAAATTATTTATAGAAACAGTGGCAAATAAATTTGTAAACCCTAAGGTTATCGATCCAGGGGAATTGTGTGGGGAAATTATCCTATGTACTAATTATGGTTCTAAGATTCATTGTTTGAGGGATCCAAAATCAGGGTTTTATAAAAGTAAAGAAAACAATGCAGAAAATTAAAGTAGTTTTGAAAGCAAATTTAAAGGAACACAGATTCTAGGGAAAATTTCTTATTATGGATGACATGTAGGAGTCAATTAATTTAACAGGTGGAATACTGCAACAATGCTATATTTCCTTGTTTGGCAAATATAACCTAGATTACTAACTAGTAACTATCTCCGCTCGGTCTCAAAGTACACCAAATTAGTCAATCTGATAAGCAAATCAGTTCAATTCCGACAGTCTAGTACATCTGTTTGGATAGTGTAGATTGTATCATGCATTCCTATTCCCACTATTAATATTCACCTCTCGGTCCTTCTATCAATAGCTAGACATCTAAATTAATCGTCACCTCACGGTCCTTGAATTAATCTAGAATTATGAAATAAACACTGGAATCATGAACCTAATTAATTAATCCTAACATGCATCCATAATATTATTCAACCCCTAGAACCCGCTAGGGTTTCTAGCCACTCATCGCAGATAGAAATCCAAAAGAAAACATATTAAATTGCATAAACATAAAGAACTTACAAGAAAATAAAAGGGTTTCGTGTTCCCCAAGTCTACAAACTCTAAAAATTGAATACTATGATGATTGGTACTGAAAAATCGAATTTACATAGGTATTTATAGTGGTGGATGTGTATCCTATCAAATCTAGGGCTAAAGATATGAATAAATCTGTTTTTCCTCGAATTTCTGCTCCAGCAGACAGCCTCGCGTCGATCGTGGCTGATCCACATCGATCGACGTGGCTACTTGGTCGGCGTCGATCGATGCTGATTGGCGTCTGTCGACGCAGCTTCTCGCCCCTTCTGCGCGGTCTCACGGTTTTGGCCATAACTTTCTCTCCCGAACTCCAATTGACCCGATTCCAGTTGCGTTGGAGAGATAACTCAAAGCATCATTCATTGACCTGTGCCAATAGCTCGAATTCCTCTTGTGGAAGAAATCTTCACTGCTACTCTTACACGTCACTGCTTTCGGAACGGCTTTCTCGTGAACTTAGGCCTAAAACCCTACAAAAACACCAAAATGCGCATAATACCACCTAATATAAACTCATGCATAGAATATATATATAAACTCAATAAAACTACATAAAATAGTAGAAAATAATATAGATAAGCGAGTAAAATAATGAGCTTATCAAAGACTTACTTCGTGCCAATAACGGATTGATGGTTTGGTCGATCCACCAAGTACCATAATTCATTCCTTTTAAACTCAACAAGCTCCTCTTGCATGACATTGATCCAGCTAGTGGACTTCAAAGCATCTCCTATCTTCGTACGCTCTGGATTTTGAGAGATAAAGTAAGTAAGTAGGGCACTTCCTTGCCTCATGCAGACTGGGTTTGCAATATTATCAAGCACGGCTTCTTCGGGATGGTGTCTCAACTATTTGGGTCTCTGGAGTTGAGTAACTTCAACGGGTTGAATAAAGACTCGAGGAAAATCAGTTTTGTCGGTTACTGATATTGGAACTGAAGTTAAGGTTGACTCCACCATGGCTAGATCTCCTTTTGGAAATTGGTCTTCAGCTTCTGAACCTGGACCTGCTTCTCCAGTGATTGTTTCTACAATCTCTAGCCTTCGATCTTCTAGATTCACTTCTACTGGTTGGGCATTTTCAGGATGAGCAACTCCATTTTCAGGAAAGTTAGCTTGGGTTGGCAAGTCAGTTTCAGCTTGTCCACCCAACTCAATTTCAGCATGTACTCCTGAAGTTCCCCCTTGATTGATACTTGCGTTAAGAGTTAGTGAATCTATGGCCTCAACAAGGACAATTGTATCACCGGTCTGGTCCTCTGGATGACTTGATTGTTCGTTCATCGATCTAGCTTGAGAAATTGTATTAGAATCTTCTTTTTCAGGACTTTGTTTCTCACAAGCATCCTTGATCTCATGATCATCGAGTTTTAGGTCCTTCAAGTTCCCGTGCACTAAAGTAGACTCATAAAAAAAACACAACATGTTACCTCCACAAGTCCCGTAGTCTTGTTAAGTACCCTATATCTCTTGTATGAAGGGTTTCCATAACCAAGGAACACACATTTATCCGCCTTGGGACTAAAGGTATTCAGCTTAGACTTTCTATTGTTATGAATGTAACATGGAGAACCAAATGCACGAAGATGAGTTATAGAAGGCTTACGACCAATGTAAAGTTTTGTGAAGACGACTATTGATAGCGCTTCTGTTATGAGTATAGCACATCGTCATCAAGGCTTCTCCTCAATAGCATTTGCTCAAGCTTGCTTCTACAAGCTTGGTCCTTACTACCTCTTTGAGTGTACGATTTTTTTCTTTCAGCAAGGCCATTTTGTTGAGGAGTCCTTGGATCTGACTTTTCATGAGCGATCCCAGCATCGGCACAGAAATCCAAGAGTGGACCATCGCAAAACTCAGAACTGTTGTCAGAGCAGATCCTCTTCACGGTCACTCCTTTATTGTTTTGCACCTGTAGGATGAGCTCTAGCAACTGAAGCATGACTTTATCCTTAGTCTTCATGAGCCTCACCCAAGTGTACCTTGAGTAGTCATCAACTATAACGATCGTGAACCTTTTTCCTCCAATGGTGGGTGGCTTGACCGGTCCAAACAGATCCATATGTAGCAACTCCAGGATTCGATCTGTACTTTCTTTGATGGAGCGATTCTTGAATGATGTTTTGGTTTGCTTCCCCATCTTGCAAGCTCGGCAAACTCCTTCTTTCTTGAAGCCAGTTTTTGGAAGACCTTCCACAAGCTTATGTTTCGCCAAGTGCCTGATTGATTGAAAGTTCAGGTGGCTTAGTTTATTATGCCACAACCAATTGACACCTTCTTGGGATGAGCTTGTTATGACAAGGCACGTGTCAGGTTGTCCGCTCTCCCAATCCATGATATAAAGACTTCTCTTCTAGACTCTTTTGAGCACGATCTCCTTGGAATCTCTCTTCGATCAGGCATTCAGCTTCGGCAAACATCACCTTGTACCCATCTGAATAAGCTGAATAATACTCAACAAGTTGTAATTGAGGTTGGTAACAAAGGATACATTGTTGATAGTGATCCCATTGTACTCCAAACATCCTTTCCCTATAACTCTCCTCTTTGAATTGTCTCCAAAAACAACTGGGAGTGCTCTTGCCCTTAGCAAGTTTGAGAGTAAGTTCTTCTCTCCGGTCATGTGGGCTGAACACCCACTATCCAAAATCCAAGCTCGCATATTTTCCTTGAGCTGGCTTTGGTGATCTTGTGCCTACAAAACAAATGAAGTTAGACATTAGGTACCCGAGCTTCTGCAGGTCCCGCAGGGTTAGTTCTTGGAATCCATCCTTAAGGAATCCAAACTTGTTTCACCTTAAGCTTAAGTGTAACCTTCTCTTCCTATCTCTTCCTTCTAAAATAATGGATGCTATTTGCATGCACATGAGAAGAAATGGTAGGTTAGTGTGTGTGGGAATTCTTGCGTGAAATTGAGTTTCCTGGAACTGAGTTCCTACTGACTAAGTTTAGCGAAACCATGTTTTTGCCAGAATCTCGGAAACCAAGTCTGGGGGTGTGTAGTCTTCCTAGTTCTTGAAATAGAAAATTGATTGGGCTCAGACCTCGAGTAGTTATCTCTCCTACTCGGATAAGTCCTCCTTTCATAAGAGTTATGAACAACGGACCTCCAATTTCTCAAATCAGGAAATGATGTTGACTTCTTGCTAAGCTTGGTTTTTGTAGTTGAAATGTGTTTCCTTGCCTTAGGAACAATTTGTTTCGCTCATTTCTTAAGCATAGTTGGTATTATTTCAGGTTTCTTCAGTTTTAAGGCTGAATTATTTTTAAGCTTGGGGTCGATGCTCGGTTTAGAAACTGACTTCTTCCGTTTGCCCTGATTAACCAACCCATAGTCCTTGTCAGAGATGATTACTCCTTTACCTAACAACTTAACTTATAAAACAGAATCAGTTTTGAATTGATGATTCGAAACATTTCTGGTTTCAAAAGTTGATGCATGAGTGCTCAAAGTATTTTCCGAAAAACCTAGCTCTGACTTATCAAATGGATCTCTTTGTATACTCAGGGCTTCTGACACTTTGCTAGTACTTGAATAAAATGAACAAATGAATCTTTGATCACTAACAACTTTCAATTTTAAAGACCCGCATTCTTCAAAAATGTTTTTAAAATTTTTAAGTAAAATAGAATGCTCTTCTTTAAGTTTGGCTAGCTCTTCACTGATTGACCTTGATCCTTGAATCTCCTTGGTCACTATTGAAACTTGGAGTCTCAGTGAGGCATTCTCGCCAACTAAAGTATTTTTAAGATTGTAAAACTTTGAAAATTCTTTGGAGAGAGTTTCAAGAGAGATATCTTCTGAATCTGAGCACGTAGATTCAGAATCCTCTTCCATGCATGCATGGGAACTAGAAACTGAGTTTGAGGTTATTACCAAGTTTTGAGATTTCGTTTCTGGTTCTTCTTCCTCATAGTCTGAACCTTCTTCTTCAAGTTTGGTCATGAAGACTAGAAGTGCTTCTTCTTCATTTTCATCTCCGGATGTATAATATCCATCATTATTATCCGGGATGTCTGGAACCTCAGTTTTGGACAGCATTGCCATTGCCACGGCTCTTGAAGATTTCTTCTCAAATATTCTTTTGAGGCGCTCCCTCTCTTACTTGGATACAAGCGGGAATTCATACTTGAGATGACTTGGAGAGTTGCACTCGAAGCATGCTTTGGGAGGTCTTTCGCTGAAACTTTATTCGCTGCCTTGTGAACTCTTGGTTTTGGCCTTGGCCTTCTCCAGAAGCTTAGTCAGCTTCTTCATTTGCTCCTCAAGCTCAGCAACTGAGCTCTCTTCCTCGTTCTTCTGGTAGGGAGGTGTTGGTGCTGACTTTGATGCAAAGCTTTGTCCGATTGCTCTGTCAGCTTGGTACTCATGAAATCTCTCTTGACAAAGAACACAACATCCACTACAAAAAAATTATCAAACTGCAACGAATTTATCCGTCGCTAAAGCATAAGTTTCCATCATAGAATAGTATATACGACGGATAGGCGATAGAAACTATCCATCGGCTTATACGTTGTTGATAAACTATGGCGACAGTTAAAAAATCCCTAGCTAACATTACCGACCGAACTAGCTACAGAAAAATTGGCTGGAAAAGAAATGAATTAGAAACGGAATGTCTGTTGCTATGTTTACCAGATAGACAGCCACTTTCCCGTCGCTAGATGTAGTACTGTTGTTTATATCCATCGCTAGCTTTGTGGTTAAAAAAAAAATTTATTGATGCTTCAATTTATGTTATCCAGTAGAACTTTGGACGTTGCAACTTCTCTTCCCACTTTCAACATTCCTTTCTCAATTTATCATCTCCACCCTTCATTCTCGAATCGATAGTCAAAGCCACCATACATTTTTTTCATAATTTCTCAAGAGTCATTTTTATTTTCTAGAGTGAGGTAATGGGCCAATATTTTTTATCATCTCAATCCCATAACGACATCCTTGCTTATTCTCATTTTCTCCAGAAACCCAAATTCATTTCTATGGTAACACACATGCATGTAATATAAAAACCACAACAAGTTTTAACGGATACTCGATGTGGGAGAAATTCTGACTTCTGTGTCATGGCCGGGTTCTTCAAAGAATTAACTAGGCCAAAAAAATAATAAAATTAAAGCTAGCAACGGAAATTCTGAAAGGATCCGTCGCAAGCGAAAAGCCAGATCGATATTTATTTTACATATTTACTTCAGATAACTAACAACAGATAATTTATCGCAAAATTAAAATGGCTAGCAACCAAAGTTCCATTGCAATAAAAAAAGGTAAGGCAGCGATCGCATTTTTGCCGCAAGAAAATTAAAGCCAGATCATATTTATTTTCGAGAACTCAAATTTAATTTTACTTGTGAAGTAAAATTATTTTTGAACGTAGGTTAGTACAAAATTTAGAAAAAGAAAAAAAAGTTTTGAAAAATTTACATAATAGTCGACGTCAGAAAACTGATGGATTTATATACTGAAAGCATTATGATTGGTATATTATGTACAAGGTCGATTGGTTAATATACTGGGAATCATAAATGTTGTATGTTCATCTCCCGTCTGAATTAACAAACATGTGTGGCAAATGCAATTATCCTCATATCTCGTCGATAGGGAGATCATACGGTGTGTAGAAGATCATGGAAGATCGTATGGATCGTTTGACCTAGCGAGATATTAATGGTTATCACAGCTGAGACAGTTCCAGGATAAACTGTCGGTGTAGGCTGCA
>JAPKLW010001109.1:244534-261243 GCA_026898455.1 Plectranthus barbatus
AATCATAAATGTTGTATGTTCATCTCCTGTCTGAATTAACAAACATGAGTCGCAAACGCAATTATCCTCTTATCTCGTCGATAGGGAGATCATACTGTGTGTAGAAGATCACGGAAGATCGTATGGATCGTTTGACCTAGCGAGATATTAATGGTTATCACAGCTGAGACAGTTCCAGGATAAACTGTCGGTGTAGGCTGCAGCATACGCAGTAATAAGCATCTTATCTTGGATGGCTTGGTATGCTGGTGTGGGGCACACATTGATAAGGACCTAAGTCGAGATTGATTCTTTTATCTGACATTAAAAGAATCTAGATCTCAATGGCTTGATGAGATCCTAAGCCTACTTGAAGGTACAGAAGTATATGCAGATTGTGTATTACTTTGAGTTGCAGTGAAATGCTCTAGTTGAGCTTGTATATCTGTATCTTGGGTAATAGCAGTTTGTGTATGACTGTCTGGTACTGGAACTAGGTAACCACATCCAGTATAGGATGGTGACATTCCCTGAACAGCTCAAAAAGGTTCGTTATGCTAAGTCCTGCAGGCTGATTAAGTTCAAGCATAAGTGAAAAGGTTTGAGTGGATCGATTCAGGAATATAAGATGTTAATTAATTAAATAGTTTTTCAGAGCTTAAATTAATTAACTAATGTCTGTAACCTTAAATGTGGGGATATACCGAGCCATGCAACCCGTACCTCAAAACGTGGTAGCAAATAGGTAGGACAGTATTGATTCTCTGGTGAATGAATCAATATTAATTAATTAATTATATTCTGGGTTGAATATGGGAATTAATTAATTGATAGGCCTTATTTGCTATTTGCATTCTGGTCCCTGGACTGGCCCATGAAACTCAAGCCCAATAGAAGTCCAGTATTTTCCTATAAATAGGCCTAAGTTCCTCATATCTCAACACACCACAAGATCATAAGTTGCACACAGCAAACCAGGTTTTGGGAGCTGTGGTGATCGACTAGATCTGAGAACGAGGAGGAAATTCTTCTCAACCGAGCAAGGAATCTGAAGGAAATCTTCACCAGATATTCAGATTGAGTTGGGATACAGATCAGAAGATCAGATCAGGAGGATTTTTCTTCTCCCTCTCTCCTTGTTTTTATTTTCGAAAATAATTATATTATTTTCATAAGATTTATTTCCTCAATCTGTAAGGAATTAAATCTTTGTGCGTGGGAAAGATCAAGAGGAATCTCCGCGCACTCGTTCTTCAGGGTTTCGCAATCCAGGTATTCCGTATAAACCCCCTTATGCATATTCAATAGGAGCATGCTAGGATTAATCATAGGCATAGCAATTTATTTTTGATATTCCAATTAACGATCCTTGGCAAACGGACTTCGTGATTCAGTTCACAAATCCCTTACAAAAACGTTTACAGGTAACAAATAAAAAGCATAAAAAAATAATGAATACACACGCAACAGAAAAGATCTGTCGGTAAAAAAGAAATACATAACTTAAATAATAGAACAAGCCATGGATGTGATTTGTACTAAAGAAGAAGAGGTTGCCAACAGAATTAAACAGTTGCCAAAGTTGTGTACAAATTTAGTGTTCAGATATCAAAAGAAAATTAAGTGTCCTACCAACTGATCTTCTCCATTGACAAATACAGCCTGCTAAAAGAAGATATTAAAAAAAAGAAGAAAAAAATGCCTGCAACAGAACAATCCGTAGGTAAAATATGAGAGGCCTAGCAACAGACTTAATATGTTTCTAATAACAGTACTTAGCAACGGAATGATATGTTGCTAAAGAAGAAGCGAATACCAAAGTATGCATCCATTTTTAAACGAAAAAAAGATTTTGCGACAAACATAATTTGTAGCTTATATGTCGCTTATGTCAAGAATTAGATTCCATCCCTATTCCATAGGTAATTCTATCGTTATTTTTTTATAAAAAGTTTCGTCGATGGTCCGATGCAAGTCTCCCTTTATTGGTAACAGAATTCGTTTCCCTTGCAATTTCTGTAGTTGGAATCTCCTTTTCTTGTAATGATCCTCCCTAGGCTGTGTGTTGACACATCGCACTGCCTCGTTCCTATTCGCCATTTGAATATCCCACTTGTGGGCTTGGAGCTGGGCTAACACATCCTTGGTTGACATCTTGGATAGATCCTTTTCTTTTAGGCTGGTGACTTTCACGCAGCAATCCTCCTTAGGCATCTTGGAGAGGATTTTTGCATTCAGATCGTCAATTGTATATTCTCTTCCAAGATTCTTTAGCTCGCATACGATGGCATTGAAGCGAGCCTCCATGGATTCAATATTCTCTCCATGAAGCAGCTGGAAGGACTCATACTTGTCCATGCATACTTGAAGCTTGTTGTGCTTCATGTGGTCCGTTTCCTGACACAAAGTACCAAAGAAAATCCCATACCTATTTTGCATTATCATATTTAAGAGCTTCTATAACCAGAGGCTCTGGTAAGGATTGGAGAATCAACTCCATGGTGACTGTGTCCAGCTGATCACGGACTTTATCTTCGTATGTCCACTCAATGTAGGGCTTGTCTACTATCTCTGGACCGGCAGCTCCTCCTAGTTGAGTATTAACTTTCGTAATCTTTATTAGTCCGTTGGATACGACTTCCACCATCTCATGATGGACATTCTTCAGCATGATCAATGATCTTTTCTTCCATATATGGAAAGTTTCTAGGGAATACTTTGGATGTTTTGTGATGTGTGCAATCTTTGTCTAACCTGAGCTTAAACACAAGAAACAAACAAGTGCAAGGTAATAGATCTGGTCCTAAGCGACTTAACACAACCTTGATCTATAAGAGCTTAGGCGCATGATACCATTTGTTGGTCCAAAATCAGAGTAATATAAATTCCAGGCTAAATAAGTTTGATTTGCACTTGTTCACCAGAACTGACTGAAACTGACTGCACTTCTTCCTAGATGGTTGTATGTTTCCCCGTTCTTCCCAGAACTAAGTTTGTTGGTCACACCCGTGAGAATCAAAATTGCAGAGTAAGATAATGACTGCTGTGAATTTAACTTATAAAATTATATTCACCAAAAAATAGCTTCAGCTTTAAGCTTTAGCCTCATGCTTTAAACAACTAGCACAGAATAAATAACTTTAGTCGAAAACTCAAGTCTCGTGTTAAGTACACGGAATTTCTGAGAGCTTTGAGTATAAAGTTTGATAGAGTGTCGGCTTAGCTTTTCTTGTGATTTAAGTATTCTTCATTCGAAATGTTGAACTATTTATACACAACATTGATCGACACTTTGAATTCTGTCCGTTAGACACATAATTCAAGCCGTTAGAGACATAGATTGAACCATCCAATCATAGCCATTCTTCATAGGTCTGCTATGCTCTGAAAAGTTGTCCTTGCATTGTACTTCAAACCCACTCTTGTCAGATTAAACTTCAATCTGAGGAATTCAAGTTTGAGACTTCCTCGTACTGACTTTTACATAGCATTTATTCGCCTTTAAGTCTGACTTCGATTCCCCTTGTGTTCCTCGTGCCTTTGAAATAAAGGCCTCCATACTGACATACCAAAGTCAATATGTGCATCTCTTATACTGACTTCCCACAATCAGTATGGTATCCTTTATAATGACTTCCCAAGGTCAATATAGGTCATAGTCATACTTAGTAAAACTAAGTTTTACGCACGAACATTTCTCTTCAAATCTCGAGCACCTTCTTTGCTTCGGTCTTTAGCACTTGTCTTTATTTTATTTAATGCTACAATATATAAAATGTGAGTATATTCGTTTTACTTTTTATGTTACTTAAATTAGTATTATTTATATGTTAAAAAAATACAAATGTGGGAACATCGATTTCAATTTTATTTAATTTAAATTATAACTTTTAAATTTAATTTAAAAATATAAAGCGTACGTGGGTACATCAGGGTGAAAAAGTCTGTGTTATATCTATCAAACACAAAACTATAATATATATAATGTTTACACTTATATGTGATATACATTGGTTTACTGAATTAAATATTTGATATATTTATAATTTATTAACAATACGTAAATCTAATTATTTTGTACAACACACGGGAGAAATACGGGACAAATACAAGTGTAATATTATAACAACATAGCAAATCATCCCATTTTGCTCACATATATAGATTAAATAACTCAGAAGATTTTATATTAAAATATGATTAAAAAAAAAAGTAAAGATTTATTCAACGATGAAAATAGAATAACCACCTCAATTGGAAGTTCCTATTTCCTACCAATCTTCTATACCACACCGGATGAAATGCACCAATATAAATATTTGCAAGACAATATAAATATTGTATTGCTTGATTGAAGTTTCAACTCTAAAGAAGCAGTCTTTAATACTCCTTTCGTTCCGATTATATAGTCCAGTTTGATCTTATACGTTTGTCAAAAATTATTTAATATTTAAACAAACTTCCAACATTACCTTTATTTAAAGCATTAATTAACCTCTCATTTTCATAATATTGCATTTAATATTCTCATTTTCCAAAATTATTTAGGGATGTAATGGTAAATTACTCTATAAAAATAATACCAAATATAGAAACTGAACTATATAATTGAAATACACTAAAATACTAATACGGACTATATAATCGGAACGGAAGGAGTATATTAAATGCAATACGTTAATTTAAATGTACGGACTCAAATGTATAAAAAATAATCGCGAATGAAAAAGGAGTTTTGACTTCAACCAGAAAGAACTTAAAAAACAAGCTCATAATAAAATGGATATTGATTAAACACTTTATTTATAAATAATTTATCATATATTTTGCATATATTTCTCTTCATTTAAATCAATAAATAATCTAATTAAGAAGCTAATTTGGGACCCAGTTGAAAATTGAGAATCAAATCTCTCCATCTTCAAGTTGGTGCGGCACTTTTGCTTGTTTCCACTTTCCACCAAATATTCGGCGGCGGAGGCGGTTTTTATTTTTTGCTTATAATTATTTCATCATTATAAGCCGAATTTCATATCATCAAAATTTCAATTTAAATACAAAATATGCTTTTTTTTTAGAATATTGAAATGCTATGTTAGGCCAGTGTGGTTTATTTTAATATTTTTATAATATGTAAATATTATTTTTAACTTATAAGAAAGATATAGTAGCAGCCTTTTCTTCAATTAATTAATGAAAACAAAAGTAAAAATAAAATAGGGAAAAATGGAATTTTATTTAAAATATTTTAATTTCTGGGATTTATTCAAAATTTTATTTATTAGGGATTTTTATTCAAAATATTTTTTTGTTTAGAAATTTTATCCAAAGTTTTATTTCATAGGGAATTTTATCAAAAATAATTTTCTGTTTGGGAATTTTATCTAGCTTAACTAATGAAATTTTTGTACGATGAACCACCCGTTAAATTCTGTGTAGTGTCCAACTCATTAATAATCCACGTAGATGTTAGTTGAATGCGACGTGGACATTATGTGGGATGTAACGGTGATTTATCGTTAAAAAAATTAATGTCAATTAAATTGGATAAAATTCTCAAACATGATTTTTTTTGGATAAAATTCTCTAACAGATAAAATTTTGGATATTTCGAGAAATGAAAACTTTTTGGATAAAATTCCGTAATTTCCCAAATAAATATATATCAAGTTCCCAACCACCCACCATTAATATGCTTTCAAAATCTTAATAATTGTTTTGGTAATATGAAATTTGCAAAGTGCATGTAGTAAACGCCACAAACGATGTACTCAAAAAATGCCTTTTGCAACTAGTAAACAAAAATAGCATAAACTAAAGTTCGATTATTTTTATCTAAAATGGAAACATGATTATAGGGTCATGTACTTACACAACAGGTAAGTCTATTAGCTCTTAGAAAGTCCAGACTTATAAAAAGATGAATATATCTTTCATAATTACAAGATTGTTCGTACCATTTTAACCAACTAATGTAAAAAATTAAATATATCGTCATTTATAGCGTGAAATTTTTTATATCATAAATAACTGTATTAAGACCATTCATCATTATAATTGAATTGGCTATAATATTATGTTAGATGCATTCAACCTTAAAAATGGGCTGTAATATAAAAAATATACTTGACCATAAGTTACATTTGATTATATAAGAGGCAAAGTCGAGAGTAAGAGAAGGAAAGATGTAGATTTATATGGCGCAGTTGAAAAGAGTTCAATCCTCGGACCTCTTTATTAATATGATGAACGCTTAAATATTCTATTAAATGATGTTAATTAATATTGTAAACTTCATACTGACATTATTATATATGACCATCCCGGTTGAAATGACTGATTATTTACTATAAACTATTAGGTAAAACTTAGTTTGGGATGTTCAGATTGATCTATCAAATTACTTCTTTTAGATAGGTTTGAACGGTCAACATTGAATATCCTTAGTACTATAGGTCTGATTCAGTCAAATCAGGTCGAGTATTGTTTTGCTCAAGTTTAATTTATATATTGTAGAGTCAAGCATTCTAAATCATTTTTATTATTTATTATCTATTTTAAAACAAACAAATAATCTTATTTTAAAAAATAGATTATATTTAATAAAGTTTATTTCTCATACTCATAAGGTGCTTAATTATTGAATTCTCACTCAAAGTGGCCCAAATTAATCGAAACCAATCAGGACCCACAAACTATCTATGCGGAGTTTCGGCTCGCTAACAAGTAGCCAAAGTCAACAGCGAGACCATTTCTTGCCGTTGGACCGAATCTAAAAGATCCAGCCTAATAAATGTGCGTCCCAACTAATGAAGCCGAGGAAGCCAAAAGGCCAAATGCCTACTGACCTCGGCTTCAATCAACCTTGACACCCAACATCAATCGATCCCAATAACTGTTGACCCCAACTTCTCCATCGACCCCAAATGCATTTCGGATAAGGCATGATCATTGTAAAAATCTCGGGTTGTCATCAAGAGGTCAAAGTCGGCCCAAACCGACCCCAAGCTTTTTGGGGCCAGTTCCCGAAAATTTAGGAACGCTAACGACGTGGGGTAGGATTGGCTAGACCCAAAGTCATTGTAATGGGCTCCTCATTTGTATTTATCTATAAAAGGGAGGCCCCAATTAATTAAAACGCTCGGTCAATATACACTCGCTTATTATTGTTTCTTGTGCATTGTGGTTCTTTTTTGCACGCATTCATTCTTACTACAATCATATTTATTTGATGTTTACTAGCCACGACTCTAGTGATCCAATCCAATTTAATATAAACCTCAACAGTACTCTTATTATACTTATTACTAATTATATTACAAATATAAGTTTTATGAAACTAACAATCTTATAATTTCATGATAATTTATTTAAAGGGTCATGTTCAATGAAATTAAATAAGATTTTATCCAATGAAGATTTCCATAACTCAAAAATCACTAGTAGCCCTAAATATAACATATTATACTATATAATATTAAAGAACAAACTTGAGGAAACATAACATTCTAATTCTCAAATAACTTAATCTAAAGAGAATCATAAAACATAAATATAATGTTGAGTTGAGTTGAGATGAGATAAGATAGAGTGGAAAAGGATAGGAAGATAGGCATAGAAATGAAGTAATGATGGTGAATTAGTGGTTGGGTTGAGGAAGATGGAGATGGCGACACACACACACTGTGGCGGAGGAACGGACACCTCTTGCGCATGCGGCAACTCTGAGTGGTGGCGCCGCCCCTCAACTTACGCCCCCTTATCCGTAACAACTTGCTTCAACTCCCCCACCCCGACCCACCCTCTCTAATTGCATATCTATCCATTGAATAAGATTATAAACAAATCTTAATATGAGTTTTATAGTATTTAACTTACAAACTTGTATGAAAACTTGTTAGCTAAGGTTAATATAAAATAAAAAAAATAAATAATTTTATAAAAATAATATTTTTTATAATTTAAATAGCGTAAACTGGAGGGAAAAAAAAAGAAATAAATATAATATTATAATCTCTCATCATATAAACATCAAATTAAGTGGGATTACCTAAAAAAGAACTTTCTTGTATAATTACAACCATATAGTGACCATTAGGGATGTCAATCGGGCTAACCCGTCGGGTTTCGGGCTAACCCTATCGGGTTGCGGGCTATTCGGTCCGGGTTGAATCGGGCTGAATTTTTATCGGGCTAAAAATTCTTGAACCTAACCCTAACCCACCGGTTTTCGGGCTAACCCGTCGGGTTGGCAATATTTACGAGTTTATTTTTGTAAAGATTTTCTTAAAATATTTTAACAACCCCTAAAACAAAATAAAAAAAGAAAATGATGAACCGACATAAATAAAAGACTTTAAATAACAATATCTTTGCAAAAAAATAGTGATAAGTGGATAATCATAATTTGAAAAGAAAAAAAAACATCAATCCTTATATACCAACTAATTTAAGTAATAGAAGTACATTTCTCAACGTATAAAATGATAAAATAATGATTAAAAAATTAAATATAGCTTTCACTTGGGTGAACATAACAACGAGTGGCTAAAGGTTCTTGAAAGGAAGAAATGAGTAGGTACGCTAATTTGGAGAGTGACGAGTGGAAGACAGTGAAAGATGAAGAAATGAGAGATTTTTTGATTTGAGGGTAAAGGACTACGTCATTGGGAGAGATTGATGAGATTTTGTGTGACGGAAAATTAGGTCTAGGGAATTAGGTATATAATTAATGGTACAGTAGGATATAAATAATATTAGAAATAATAAATAATAAATTATTAAATATTGCCGGACCTACGGGCCGACCCGCAACCCACCGGGCTCAGCCCGTTCGGGCCGCCAACCCGTCGGGTTCAACCCGTTCGGTTAAAAATAATTTCGGGTTGGAAATTTCTTACCCTAACCCGCATTTTAGCCCACCGGTTTCGGGCCGACCCATCGATTTCGGGCTTTATTGACATCCCTAGTGACCATACATTACCTAATTTAATTTAAATGTAGTAGATAATCTGATCCATTTGTTATGATTGATCAACCATGGATATTAGTTTATATTTAGCATGTGAAGATGAGTTATTATATGATCATAATTTTATATATATATATATATATATATATATATATATATATATCATATGAGAATAGTTTTTAGTATGAGAAATAAGAATAAATCTCGACCCTTGATTTTGTGATTCCAATGCTCATGATCTATTTCACTCCGTGTGCAATTTTCCTCGATTATCCTGCAGTTTTGCAAAATTAAGGTTATTTTTGTAATTTTAGCTTTTTTTTTAAAATCAGAAATAGTATCTCATCAGATTTTTTATTCCTTTCTTCGCGCGATTTGATTTATTCTTCCTTCTTTGTTCAATTTGATTTATATTTCTTCTGTCGATCAGATTTTTTTTTCTTTGTTTCTGGATTTCGCATTCGTGTTCGATCTCGACTTTGTTAATTATGCATGAATATAGTTTAAAAAAATTTGTTTTATTCAGATCGACGTTCATTTTTACTATTATATTGTGCATCTTTAGTGTTAACTTTGTGCATTTTTGTATCTTACAGGTTCATTTTTTCCTTTCTTCGCGCGATTTGATTTCTTCTTCTTCCTTCTTCGTTCGATTTGATTTATATTTCTTCTAACGATCAGATTTTTTTCTTTGTTTCTGGATTTCGCATTCGTGTTCGGTCTCGACTTTGTTAATTGTGCATGAATATAGTTTTTAAAAAATTATTTTATTCAGATCGACATTCATTTTTACTTTTATATTGTGCATCTTTAGTGTTAAATTTATGCATTTTTGTATCTTACAGATTCATTTATTCCAAAGTGTGTTGATGAGATGAAGCATTCTAAGGGCAGAGTTTTTAGAATTGTTGATGATGGTATTGAGTTTTATAGGGACTATGTTCGTGTTGCTGCTTTGAAGAAGAAGATGTTTAAATTTTTTTAATTCGTATTTATGTAAAACTGAAGTAAATCGGGCTAAAAATGAAGTAAATCGGGCTTAAAATACAGGTTGCTGTTTGTGTTTGAGTATTTTTACAGTTTTAGCCTTTAAAGGCTAAAACTGCAGAATATTGGGGCAAAAATGCCGCATTTTTCACTTTGTTGAGAATGAATCCTGTTCGTCGATTTGATGAGATGGACGCGCGAGATCTATTCTTATTTCTCATAGTAACTCCTATTCTCACCTGATCACTACCCTATATATATATATATATATATATATAGGGAGCAGATTCAGTGAGAAAATTCTTAACGTGAGAAAGTGAGAAAGATGCTTGATTGTGTTTATGACATTGCTTGATTGTGTTCAGGTCGTTGCTTGATTACAATGTTGTTTGATTGTATTTAAGTTGTTGCTTGATTATTTTGTTGCTTGATTGTGTTTTAGTCATTGCTTGTTTGTATATCAACCATTGATTTTTTTAGATCTGATAGACATAATTCATTCTTTTTTCTTACAGGGTGATTTTTTTTTTACATAATCCGTCCTCTATATACATATATGAACACAAATCGAGAGTAATTGCACTCAATATTTGTGTGGTACGTCAAATTTATTATTTTTCTTTCAGTTTAGATCTTTTATAAAAACAACTATCATTTAAAAAAAAAATTATATTTAGTTTATTCTTAGTAATTAATTGATTTTTAAGTTTGGATAATTTGTTTCGAATTTTGTTGCTGATGAATGCTGATTTAATTCGATTATTTATCATTGATATTACAATTATATCCATGAATTTGATTTCAGCCATATAAAATATTGTGCCACTAAAAGCAGCGTAGAAAAAAACTACTCAGTTTCTAAATATAAAAGGTCCATCGTTATGAAATTGGGAATGAGTAAGATGACGCTATCCAATTTTTCGTTTTAATAAAGGGTAGTGGAAGGAGGGACGTTTTCCATTACTATTATTTTTAGGTTCAACAAATAATGGTAGTCTATTTGGTATTATTTACTAATTTTAATAGTTATAATAATAATTATTATTATTATAAAAATAAGAATTGATGTAAATAATATACTTTAATTAATACTTAAAAATAAAAAGTTATAGAAAAAGAAAAACTCAAATAATGATTATGAATAAACAATTAAATAATTAAAAACTAAATATTAAGTTTAAAAAACTGTACATACTTGATCACTAAAATCTTCTTAATAATGATACAAGCAACATAGGTGAAATTCATGTGATTTTCAATTAAATTCATAAAATAGAAAATTTTATAAGATCTTGAAATTAATGGTTCTCACAATCAATTGCGCATCTTTCTCCATCTTAGAATTAAAAATCAAAGAAGACTAGTGTTTCTCTTCATTGACTTCGATTCCTTTTCTCTCACGTTCGTGATGGTGGTTAAGGTTTGAGAGAAAACTATTATGTTAGGAAAATTCCTGACATGAATTAAGGACCTAATTTCTATTATTGGGTAAATATATAAGCCCACATAAAATTGATATCCCCATAAAATATCAATTAATAATCAAATCTGCTCCAGATTTTCTATATATTATTTAGACTTACACAATAAATAATTTATTTATCCTTTAATCCATAATAAATATATCACACACATGAGACATATCTTACATCATAGCCACAAAAACAAGATTATTGATCTCACAAGGATTGATATACATGAAATATTCCATTTTATTTGCTAAACAGTTTTCAGATTATTGTTTAAGACTCAAATAAAATTATATTAATTATCTAGGCAAACTAAAATAAAAGATAGACTTGACTCAAATAAGAAAAATACATATCCTAGGGTTTAACTCATATCTTGGATAACATATGATCATAAGATTAACTGATTACCAAATGCAATCGTACAACATATGAGAATTCAGATAATTATTAAAGCTTCCTTGGCCACACAAGTACAACATAGACCAATAAAAATGAATTTTAGTCCCGAAACAGAGTATACGAAATAATCAATTACGCGAATTACGTGTAAAACATGTAACTGGGTGGACCCAGGGATCAGTTAAAATATGATAAAAACTGAACAATCGAGCAAGTTATCAGATTCAGTTTACAATTATAAACTAGCAACTGAGGTCAGTTGTTGGGTTTCCAATTTGTGCGCGTGAAAGCTGAAAAAGTAGAGCACAATGTAAATAAAACAGTTTATAGTGATTAAGATCTAAACTAATCCTACATTCACTTCTCATTCCATTGAACGAAACCCACTAACTCAGTCACCCACGGTACTTGAATACAAGTTGTAACTAGTTCTTTTCCAATGAGAGTTTTCAACTGACTCTAGTCGCGGGACATGACAGTTGGTTGAGCTTTACCATACTTTCTGTGCTAAACTTTTACTTTTGCAACTTCAGTTGCATATGGTACTTGAATACGAATTGCAACGTCGGTTCTTCTGGTAGTTGGGGATTGTAACACTTCGAAGGGTGTAACTCCAATTGAACGATTCTTGAGTACTTTGGACCCTTCGCGGCAGCAAATCCTCTTTATACTTGCCAATTTTTCTCCATCAAACTCAAATAAGCTGCTTGGGATGACCTCGATAGGTGCTAGAGCAGGGTTTTTTGAACTCTAACCCTTCAAATTATGGATATAGTTGATTTACTTGCGGATGGATGTGTTTTCCTCCTTATTCTCTGAATAATGACTTCGACCATGTTTAGAGTTACTTTCCATCAGTCTTGTCTTATGCCCTATGGTGGGTGCCAAATTGTTGTGGTACAAAGTTGTGTTAGAACACAAGGTCTAAGAGAGAGACAGAGAGACTTAAAACAACAACCACTCGAAGGAATATAATATTTAATAGTGTGTATTGTGTCCCTTATTATGGGTCTGAAGGCCCTTATTTATATCGACACAAGCATTTTATTAACAAGTTAATGAGCGAGAAATTAGTGACTAGTCCTATGATTAGCTGCAAAAGATTCCCCACATCTCGGGAAATCTGGGTGGGCATAATGGTGATTTCCCTTCGACTATTGGCCCCTCGTTTTTTGGTATTGGTATCTAAGGCTCTCATTCGTTCTTTGCTATTTCACCCTTATTTTGAGTCCATCTTCTCTTCATCCTTCATCATCTTAAATGAAAGATGACGTTCGTCATTATGGTCCTTCATCCTTCGATATAGGTGTTGTAGGACTTCCCTCATTCTTCGTTATTTTGGGCTTTCTTGGAATCCCTCTTCTTTCATCCTTAATCCTTCGTGAGACATAGATGAAGGATTTCCTTGTCGAATATGTTTGTTTCAGAGTCATTTAATGACATCTTCGCTACTTGGAGCTGGTCTTTGGCTAGGATCGCACTTCTTCTTGTCCTCCGAATCTCTTAGCTTAATAGTAGCATTCAAATGAAGTCAATGTGAAGGGATTCGTGAACTGAATCACGAAGTCCGTTTGCCAAGGATCGTTAATTGGAATATCAAAAATAAATTGCTATGCCTATGATTAATCCTAGCATGCTCCTATTGAATATGCATAAGGGGGTTTGTGCGGAATACCTGAATTGCGAAACCCTGAAGAACGAGTGCGCGGAGATTCCTCTTGATCTTTTCCCATGCACAAAGATTTAATTCCTAACAGATTGAGAAAATAAATCTATGAAAATTATCAAGCAATTTTCGAAAACAAGAAGGAGAGAGAAGAAGAAGATAATCCTCCTGATCTATATCCCAACTCAAATTGAATATCTGGTGAAGATTCCCTTCAGATTCCTTGCCCGGTTGAGAAGCAGAACTTCCTCCTCGTTTCTCAGATCTAGTCGATCACCACAGCTCCCAAAACCTGGTTTGTTGTGTGCAACTTATGATATTGTGGTGTGTTGAGATCTGAGGAACTGAGGCCTATTTATAGGAAAATACTGGACTTCTATTGGGCTTGAGTTTCATGGGCCAGACCAGGGACCAGAATGCAAATAGCAAATAAGGTCTATCAATTAATTAATTCCTATATTCAACCCAGAATATAATTAATTAATTAATATTGATTCATTCCACTAGAGAATCAATACTGTCCTACCTATTTGCTACCACGTTTTGAGGTACGGGTTGCATGGGTTCGGTATATCCCCACATTTAAGGTTACATACATTCGTTAATTAATTTAAGCTCTGACAAGCTATTTAACTAACTAACATCTTATATTCCTATGTCAATCCACTCAAACCTTTTCACTTATGCTTGAACTTAATCAGCCTGCAGGACTTTAGCATAACGAACCTTTTGAGCTGCTCAGGGAATGTCACCATCCTATACTGGATGTGGTTACCTAGTTCCAGTACCAAACAGTCATACACAAACTGCTATTACCCAAGATACATATAAACAAACTCAACTAGAACCTTTCACTGCAACTCAAAGTAATACACAATCTGCATATACTTCTGTACCTTCATATAGGCTTAGGATCTCATCAAGCCATAGAGATCTAGATTCCTATAATGCCAGATAAAAGAATCGATCTCGACTTAGGTCCTTATCAATGTGTGCCCCACACCAGCATACCAAGCCATCGAAGATAAGATGCTTATTACTGCATATGTTGCAGCCTACACCGACAGTTTATCTTGGAACTGTCTCAGCTGTGATAACCATTTATATCTCGCTAGGTCAAGCGATCCATACGATCTTCCGTGATCTTCTACACACCGTATGATCTCCCTATCGACGAGATAAGAGGATAATTGCGTTTGCGACACATGTTTGTTAATTCAGACAGGAGATGAACATACAACATTTATGATTCCCAGTATATTAACCAATCGATCTTGTACATAATATACCAATCATAATGCTTTCAGTATATAAATCCATCACAATGCTGGAGCATAAAAGTCGTATAACTATCAGTCTGGACTCAACATTTTTGGGACCACTTTCATGTAGGGTTTGAGTCTACGATGGACAACATGAGTTGCCATTAATGAATTCTTGCCAAGGATCGTTCTTAGGATACCAGGAATAAATTTCAATCAAATAAACCATGCGAACCTATGCATGCTCCTACAAAATTTATTGCAGATGATGGAATTTAGGAATACCTGATCTTCAACGTTTGATCTACAGATTTAGATCGGAGAATAAAACGATGAAGTAAATTTGGATCTGAATCTGAACAATAGCGGTGGACAGTTGTTCCTAAAGATCTGATCTTCTAATCTGTTCCCTTGTTCCTTGGAAATCTGGTGAGGATTATCTACCAAGTTGGATTCGAGATCTGGAGAAATCGATCAGTCTCTCCCTCCGGATCAGCCGCCGCCATTCTCTCTCTTTTCTTTCAATATACTGAAATCTATTTTGATCTGATAGAGATAAGACCTATATATAGTGTTAGGGTTTTGAGAAACCCTAACCCTAATGGGCTTGAGCATTTCATGGGCCAGACCAGGGACCAAATGCAAATAATAAAGTGGGTCCTCTTTATTAATTAATTCTTCCTTGTTCAACCCAGAACATAATTAATTAATGAAATATTGTTTTAACCTTCACCACGGTAACAATGCTGACTCGCCCCTTTATTACCACGTTATTAGGAACGGGTTGCACCAAACTAACATGATCCACATATTTAAGGTTTTAGACATTCATTAATTAATTTGTCTTATGACAATCAACTACAATTAAATAATCTCTTATTTCCTGAGTAATACCACTCACTCCTTTTCACTTATGCCTGAATTAAATAATTCAACCTGTAGGGTTTAGCATAATGAACCTCGTGAGCTCCTCAGGGAATGTCACCACCCCGAAACGGATATGCTTACCTAAACGTCCAGCCTAAGCAGGCCACACACAAATTGCAAACACCCAAAATAAGTATTTAAGAGTACATGTAAGACTCGCCACCATGGTAAATCAAAGTGTGGTCAATCTGTGTGTGCCCCTTATCCTTCAGTTAGGTTTAAGATCATAGGAAGTATGTTAGGGATCTGGCTCATTCGTATGTCAATGAGAATGGCACATCCCACTGTTGATCCCATCAATACATAACCATGTACCGACACATCAAGTAGCTAGGATAAGCCCACTTATGAACCGATGTGCCGCAGCTTAGACCGACAACCTATCAACGGACTGTCTCAACTGTGATACTGTTTATATCTCGCTAGGTCAAACGACTGATATGATCCTCTGTGATCTCCTACACACCATATGGTCATCCCTATAGGCGAGATAATAGGATATTATGGTTCGTTGTATTTTTGTTTCATCAGACAACGAGCATTGTTGTAGCAACACATATATGAAGACCAGTGTACAAAACACTTAATCATATATGCTTTCAGTATACAATCCCAACATTTCAAACAAGAGGCATCCACTTTTTCAGATCCTGTCTAATCAATATTTTCGTTGTAAATCAACTCAGATCTCGGGACCAACAATTTTCTTCCTTAATTCATCTGATGCTATCTTCAGCTGGCCAGGTCTAAACAATTACAATATTTGAACTTAAGAAAAACAAAGAGATCAATCCTTAGTTAATTCTATACAACAACTACAACTAATTGAAAAGCTTCATATTTCATCAAAACACCCAGCAATTTCTCACTTTTTTATAACCATCAATACAAAATAGGTGGAATTATATTGTTAGTTGTCATAGGCGATCAACCGAAGTTCCCCTATGATACGATATTCCATATTAAGGGTTTTCTGCATATCTATAGATATCTTGTTTAGATAGATTGATATATTTTATTTCATTTTCATATCTTTTGTAAACTCT
>JAPKLW010001110.1:0-50283 GCA_026898455.1 Plectranthus barbatus
AAAAAAAAATGCTAGAAAGACAAAGACCGTGAAAGACACTCCGGAGTGTGTACGAGAAGATGCGGGAAGGTGATTACCAATGGTCGGAAAATGCAAGAGAGGATTATACAGTGAAATACGTAAAAGAGGCTAATGAAGATGAATGCTTTAGAAGGAAATTATACCTTATGCAAGAACAACTTATGTTGTTGAAGATGTCAAGGAGAAAAAGTGAGGCAGTCAATGGAAGCAAGTATGAGAGGTATGATGAGATATTTGAAGAGACCCCAATGCAATTGCCGATCATTGACAAGCAAAATAATGAAAAGAATCAGGAGAGGATAGAAATAAAAGAATTCAATAAAGAAGGAATAAAGGAGTTGCAAGAAGAGGAACCAAAGAAGGAGGGTGAAGTGATACCTCAAGGAGATGAGGAGGATGAAGGCACCAACGAGTCGGTGCAAGATGTTGATTATGTGTGCCTTGACCCGAGGAAGTTCAAAAAGTTCCAGTTTTTGCACAACTTTTGGAAGAAGAGCGTGAGGAGAAGACTATCCCGGGAGATCCACATGGAGAGATGGTGTTTACCTTTCCTTCTCAGTCAATAAACAAAGATTATGAGGAAAAAGTGGTGCCAAAGGACAAATATAATGAGGTACATAAGTTGGATGAACGGATAGATGAATCTCTTGTAGTGAAAATTTGTTGGTATGATGGATCGGAGATAAAGTCAACAAAGGAGGCGTCACCTTTGCCATTCAAGTTTTTTAAGACTTACAAACCTCCTTGGAATGATGAGAGGGGCATAAGGAAGAACACAGTGAACAAGTTGCTTCCATGTAAGGTCCGTTCAAGAGAGAAAGTTATTTTAAAAATCCACAAGATCTTTGATAATGGGTGAACAAGGTATGAAAGTCAAGCTAGTGACTTTAAACAAGCGGTTGTTGGGAGGCAACCTAACCATTTTTCTTTAATTTGTTTTAATTCTTGCCTAGATAGTTTTCTTAGTGATTAGCTAGTTTGGTTTTGTTGATAAAGGTAGATATGATGTTTAAAAGATGGATGAATGATAGTGTGCAATGTTTTTACTGACATATTGTGTTTGGGAGTTGAGAAATTAAAGTTTGGGGGATGTAGTTTCGCCCTATTGATGAGAATGTGGTTGAAAAGAAGCAAGGGAGTTAGAAATCAGAGAGAAATTCCGGCCCGGACTGAAAAATCTCGCCCCAGACTAAGAAATATTGACCGAACTTAACTTTGTTTTGACCTGGGTTCGGTCGAGATCGAGCGGGATTTCAAAATTACTTGGGGAACAGAGGAAAATATCGACCGAACCTAACTTAGTTCTGTCCTGGGTTTGGTCGAAATCAGTCGAAAAACTCTAAAAAATGTTGTGGAAGACTTCCAATTTATTCTTCTCCCTATCCTACTCTATCTACCTTGCTTTTGTATGATTCAGCTATGATTGGTGTATTTTCCCCATGTGGATTGACTTGTTACATGTGAATTTGGATTTGATTCAGAATGGTGAGATGATATTTTTTATTGGATATATGGTTTTATTCTTTGAATATTCTTATGATGAATGAATTTTGGAATGTTTGGTGGTGCTAGTGGAATAATGTTAGATTTGTATAGATTTATGGATTGTGGAATGATTGGTGGAAAGATGTTTGAATGAGATGATTAGTGGTTTGAATGCATATATTTTGTTTAGGATCTATGGTGGAAGTGTTTTGAGTGAGATTTTTGAATTGGTGAAAATGGTGTTTTGTTGATATGAAGTATGCTCAAATGGTGGTGTTCGTGTTTGTGTTTAATAGGTATCATAAGGCCAATGGAGAAACGGTTTGATCGTGAATACCGATGGGTAACTCATTCTTTTGTTCTCTTTGCCTTTAGATTTTATTGCATTTAGGTTGTTTGTGTGTGTTGTGTGATTGTGTATGAGTGATGAACCCGAAATAGACTTGAGATCTACTCATGATGTGCTAGTGAAGTTTGAAGTTTACCTAAACCGATGATAGGGTGGAATCTTGATAGCAAAGTATGCTTAGGTTAAACTTTTGAATTGTCGAGTTTTGTGTGAGGTTAGTGAGGACTTGACAAAATGCCGTGAGAATTGAGCCTGGACATTGTCATATCTTTTCGGTTGTGAGAGGCGAGATTGAGAGCAAGAGATCTAGAACTTGCATCAGTTCTCAATCTATTAGCATGAGCATCTGACTAGAAAATGATATTAGACCATTGATACCTAGTCCTACCTTACACATCGGAACTATAAGGTGTTCTATTTTGATTATTGTTTGCCTTTCATATCTTTGATCCCCGTGATAGAGCTTGAATGAAGAATTCTTTGATATAATTATGACAAAGTTTGGAGGGAATGAGAGTATGAGGGTGAATACGGTGTTGTGAGATTGTGATGAGAATTTCTTGGTACGATGGTTGAATTTAATCCCATTTGATGAGGCAAAAAAAGAAAGGAAATAAAAAAGGAAAGGTGCAAGTCTTGAAAAAAAATGAGCACCTACAAAAAAAGAAAAATATTGTTGTTGTTGTGAAAAGAAAAAAGAAAGAGAAAGAAAGAAATAAAAAAAGAGTACACTACAACAAAAGAGATAATAGACTAGATGATATAGACAACGCGGATATGTAGTCTATATCCGAATAGAAGACGCGAAAGTGTAATTGTGTAGAGAATTTAATGGGCGTTAATGGACAACGCGGGCATCCGCGTTGTCTGCATGAATATAGACCCGCATCATCTCTATTTTTATCAATTTTTGGTGATAGACGACGCATCTTGCCGCGTCGTCTGTGTTTTTATACTTTTTTTTTAAATCTTGCCCTAGTCCCTCGAGCCTTTGTAATTCACTCAGCGCACTCTCAAAACAGCCGCCTATCGCATTCGTCCTCCATCACTTTGATTAGCCGTCGCCGGAGATTTCCCTGTCGGACTGCAATTAGATGTTGTCTTCCCTGCGACTGCTGGACTGCAATTCGAAAAATTGATTAGTTGGATTCGTCGCAGACTTGCCGAACTACAAGTGCGACGTAGGAATCTCCCCTTCGGAGATTTCCCTGTCGGACCCTACCGGACTGCAATTAGAAGGTATCTTCCCTGCGACTGCCAGACTGCAATTTGAAAATGTGATTAGTTGGACCCATCGTAGGCTTGCCGATTCTGTCTCTTCCATAGGTACCCTTTCATTGTTCCACATGCTTCTCTTTGTTGGATGTCTGGGTTTGTTTTCATCCTTTAATTTGTGTATGCATATAACGTGTTTGTAAAAAATTTGATAAATAACTTATTTCCTTGCAAGTTTTATAGTTTCCTATAAATCGTAAGCTTAAATTCTAAGTAAAATTCATTGCCGTATGTACTTCTTCATGCTTCATACATGCTGCCTGATTAGAATTAGCACCCCTTTGTTTGAATTTTTTTGTCCTGTCTATTGTTGTTATTTGTCTTTTAATGAATATTAGGTTGAAGAACAATAGCTTGAGTGGGCCTGTACCTCTGCCTTTAGCCAGTCTCCCTCGTCCTACTTTCTTGTGAGTATAAATCTCACCATATATATATATATATATGTTTTTTATTAATCCTAGTTTTTGTTTTGTTTTGCTCATCTTGGTCCTTTAATGGCATTGTGAATTATGTCATGTTCTGTCTTATTTCAATATTTTAGGGACATGTAGAATCTTTAATAACTGAAAATACTGTGATAGGAGTTTCTACGATACACTTGATCAACTGCAGTTTATAATTTGCTATGTTTCTAAAATCTAGTGAGTTGTTGAATGCTGTTTGGTTATATCGTGCTAACTACTTCTGCCGGAATCATGGATCACGAAGAGGCTCGAAGGAAAAATGTTGGGGGTAAAGTTATAGGCTTCTTTTACTAGTTGTGGTGTTCATTGTTTCTTTTGCTGCTGATGTTTTTCATCAAGACCATGATGCTGTCATCTCTAAATTTTGTACTATAATGAACCATTTAAGGTTGTGCTTGTTAAAGTTGCCAGGATACATGTATCATTATGTACCAAATCCTTAGTTTTGAGTTTTGACAGAGAAACTCCAATTTATCATGAAAACAATTGCATTTAGATTGCCTTTCTTGGATTTAAAACTACCTGCCTCCTAAATAAATTGTCAAATTCATCATTGTTGATCATCACATTCAAAATATAGGCAATAGTTCAATATTGCAAGTTTTTCAGAGTATTTTTCAGAAAATTGCAGGTGTTTTTTGAATGGATTCCAAGTTTCTAATTGCATGGGTTTTGTTCACAATTTTCATGGCAGACTCGGTGATGCCATGGACCGGTGAAATCCACGACAGAGTGGTCTGCGATGTGTGCGCCGACTCCTCGATCGGCCCCTAAGATCACATTTTAGCGGGCAAGACCGCCTCCTTTCCCCAAATCTCCATTTTTTAGATTTAATTTCTGGTTGAGTGTTAATCATTTTTAAGGTATTAAATTGCTTAGTTGACGATATTTGCCTTTAAGATTAGAGAAATTCACAATATGTTTCAATTAGGTTCATAAATCTTGATCTTATGATGTGATTGCATTAACAAAATGTTTATTCCCACTAAACATTAAGATCTTGCAAGATGGATTGCTTTGTCAAAGCATCGCAGACACTAGCAGGATAAGAACATAACATAATTCTAATGATATAGGATTTGTAGAACACAAAAAGGTGCCATCATAAGCAGTTCTCATCAGGAGAGTATGCGGAGCTCTATCAGGGAGGAAATTACAAATGGTTTAAATCGTCCCCACCCCATACCATCAGATTGTTATAGGATTTGAAATCTAGAAAAAAGAGGATTTGATGATGGCTTTTATCTTGCATGAAAAACAAATTGTTGCCACACTACATGTCCTGCCCATAATTTTTGTTAAGTTGAGGTGGTCTGCTATTAGTTTTTCATTCTTATTTTCCTATGCTTACCAAGTTCATTGGGCAACTTGGTAGAGCTGAGCTGATTGATATGTATCAACACATAACAGCATATTTAACTTTAATAATTTCTGGTTTCTGATTTATTGTCATCAGTAATTGATTTATTTTGTTAATATATACTTCACAATTTTCTCCTCATAAAAATGTGTTACTGATGTTAAAATGAATGAGTTTCGTATCAGGAAACCGATGCTGAGATGGTGAACAAATGGAATTCTGCTAAAAGAAAGCCACCGTCAGTTTGTGCACCAGCTTCCAAGGCGAGGAGGGGCTCATCAGCTGGAGTACATAAGGTGGATTCTCCATCTGCAACTAGCTCCGTCTCCATCTACTCTTCCTTCCCCTTTGACTCCTATGTCACGCATTGCTCCCTCAACTCTACATCATGTGTAAAACCTCCCTTGCCCATACTATGTTCTTGATTATCAACATTGTTTTAATGTGTTTGCTTGCAAGGAGTATCATTTAATATTTCTGTATAGTTTCTAAGTTAATTTGTAAATTTAGATTGTGATGATCATTTTTCATTTCAGTGAATATATAATTAAAAAAAATTAAATTCATACAGAATATCTGCTTAAATTACCAAAGCTCAATCACAAAGTAGTAGATTTAGGTTCCTCAAAAAATAAAAAATTAAAAAAAATAAATTATATACCAAAGCTCAATCACAAAGTAGTAGATTTAGATTCCTAATAAAAATAAAAATAAAAAATATATAGACAACGCGGAAATCCGCGTTGTCTATACCAAGATAAACAACACAGATATTCGCGTTGTCTATCTCTGTATAGACAACGTGGATTCCTGCATTGTCTATCTCCTTATTAAATAGACTACACTATAATAGATAACGCGGAATTATGTAATCGACTACACAGATTTCGCGTTGTCTATTACCTTTTTTTGTTGTAGTGATACGAGAAAAGAAAAGAAAAAAAAGAAAACAGAAAGAAAGAATTGCGAATAGAATAAGCTTTGGAATTAGTGGTTCGAAAATGATAATTGAGGAGTGTTTGGGAGTTTGAGGAGTTTAGCTACTTTGGCCTAAGACCACCTATCCTTTTAGATAACCACGTTATAACATAAACAAAGACCTTCTTGATTTTAGGATCTAGCTCATTGTAGTATAGTGGTGAGATTGGATGCAAACTTATGGAAATCGAGCTTTATATCTTGTGCTTGTGTGAATTATTCCTAAACACGTAACGGAGTGCATTTCATTTCTTTTATCCAATTTGTTGAGTGGATTAGGTCATTAGCATTAATCGCGTCACAAAGTTAGGTGATAATCTTGTTTGACTGTGGCATGCTAAGATAGACAAGATGAGCTATGAGGTATTGCACGAGGTAGAATGATTGTTTTGTTTGTTTTGATTGGGACAATCAAAGGTTCAAGTTTGGGGGATTATGATATGTGCGTAAAATGACCTATTATTCGATGTGTGTATGCTTGTTTGTGTTCATTTTACACCCATATCATATAGTTTTTGCTGGTTTTTGTTTCATTTTTGTGTTTTGTGTTATTTGAGTTGTTTAGGGATAAAATGGAATATATTTCATCAAGTTTGGCCAATTTTCGGTGAAATACCGACCCGGATGGGGTTCTAGTACTGGAAATACCAACCCGAATGAACAGAGGAGCAGCAAGGGTGATTTTAGAGCCAAATCTCGATCCGAACCACTTTGGGTTCGGTTGAGATTTGCCTATGTTCGGCTCATCTCGACCGAACCCCTGTTCAGATCGATTGGCATCTGCTCAACAGAGCCAAATACCGGTCGATCCTGATCGGTCCCGGGCGATCCTAGATGTGTTGTCTTGGCGGTTTTTCAGATTTAAACGATCCTGGTCGAGATGATCTCATCCGGGGTGATGTTTGTGGCTGATAAATTACTATAAAAGGGGAGAAAACGCAAATTGGAAGAACTTTTGGCGGATATTTGACGATTACTCACTTAAATTACACCACCTATCCATTTTAAACATCAATTGAAGAGCTTCAAAGGCAAATCCAATCAAATTTATGAAGGAATGAAGATCTAGAGTGGAGATCAAGATCATATCAAGTCAATTTGGGGAAAATCTCTTGTTTACCTCTTTTGTAATGGCTAAGTTGTCCATTTGCTTTTATTTGAGCCAAATAAGAGGTATGTGCGGCTAAACTCTTTTGGATGTTGGATTGAACAAAGTAGTGGATAGTTTTGGTTGATGAATTGATTGTTTACCTCTCTCTGTATCATTAAAGCATGCTAGATCCTGTTTTTATGCAAATGATGTAGATAAGAGTCAGTCATTTGTTAATTGACACTGAGATTACAACCAATACACGAGTTAAAGTGCCGTGAATAGTGTGTACTTATCTGTGTCTCGATCCAATCCTAGTGCAGAGGAAGCACATAGGTCGATAATTCACGAGCCTTTGGGAGTGTAGTAGAATTTAACAACGTAACGGTTCAATATTTCTATTGTATCTATGATTTGTTCGCCGGTACAACGGGGATTAATCAATTTTGTGTGAATTGACCCTCTATAGAGAGATTAAATGAGTTTACAACATTCAATTAACCAAAATAGTTCACTACCTAGTTCTATTCAACATCCTACTTTTTATATATTGTGATTCTTGATTTGTTCTTGTTCTACCTATTATTGAAGTATTTGAGGTGAATCTTTTATAGTGAGAATCATGTTAAATGTGCATTTATATTTAAGCTTGATAGTTGTTGCTAGTAATTAATTTATTTCCATTGCCTAGATAGTAAACATACTCAACAATTGTTCTACCTAGATATAAGCCTTTATATATGTAATTGGTACTCTAGTGGGCGAACCGAGCAAGGACCGAATTGATATTTTATTCTTGTATTGCATTGGAAGTTCAATTGAGTTTTTGGTGTGATGAACTTATCAATCAATTGACTTCAAGTCCGACTAAGCTTGGTTCACTTCGTGTTCCACATTCTTAATAAGCAAAGGCCTCCATACTGACCTTCTATAATCAGTATAGACAACCCTCATCCTGACATCTCATAAGTCAGTATGGTTAACACTATATTGAGTACCCAAACTATTACAACACAATTAATCCTATACACGGATTACATTATGGACTTTAGAAACTTAGTGCTAAAGTGAGTTTTGACATATCGAAACATCAAATTAAGAAGGGAACTAAAACGTAGTTCCTAACAAAAGTGGAGTGCATGGAGGTTACCTAGTTGAACACTCCACCACTATCCCTCCATTCATTCACCATGACACCACACCTCTTCACCTTTTTCTCTTCCATTTTATGCAACTGAACACCTCCATTGAAGCATCAAAGTCCAACCAAAAAGCTTGAAAGAACCCCACTTATCGCTTCTCAAATCATCTAATTTCTTGGACCAAAATACTGCCTATCACCTCCTCTATCTTTATACCAAAAGTTCCTTCATCGATGGAGTGTTAATTTCAGCCATCATCAAGAAACAAGGACAAGGAAGCAAAATTCTTAAAGTTTTGGGAGCTACACAAGGAGAGGAGTGCAAAGATACAAAAATCAAAGCAAGAAGAGGCCTATATTGTTGAACTCCAATTTCCACCCAAATCAGAAGATATCCACCTCAAGTAAAAATCATGCCTACCTTGTTCTTAGCGTTCTTGAGGTGTTTATAAAGTTTCATGTTGGATCAAGAAACCAGATTTTGAATTTGGTTTCATTTTGGTGAGAATTGGCTAAGTTATGCTCAAATGTGTTGAATATGTGATATTGATAATGATAGTATAAGGTAGAACATTTGCATGATCTATCTAAGTGAAGATATATTATTATAATATGATTTTGAAGCATGTTATGGCCTGATCTCGAGGTATATTGTGGAAAAAAACATGTCTAAACCCATTTTTGTGATGTTTGTGAATAAATACACATGAATCTAACAATTCTTATTTTCTTTTTAAAATCTTGGGTGTCACAAACATGTTAAAAGAGTTTCATTTGAGCTCATTTTTGGATAATCTTAACTTGAATTTGTTAGGAAGGTCTGGAATTTAGAATCACCTAAAACTATATTGTGGTTTCAAAGTAATGTTCATTATAGAATTTAGTGGCAATATGAACTGTACCTTGTTCAATAATTTTGAGCTAGATTTTACCCTTCGCGGAAAATTCCCAAATTATATCTCATAATATAGACACCTTGAGCTAGTTTTATAAAAAATTTCAAGCCTTCAACTGTTGTAGATAAATTATAAAAATTCCCTAAGTGCACATCCTATTTCACTAAACACCCAATTTTCATAAAAAAATAACAAAAGTTCAATTCTATTATATTCAAACAAAAAAAATGGTTTTTACGAACCGGCACTTCGAATTTCTTCATTTTAAAATCTAGTTTTTGCCTATGAAACATCAAATCCAAATAAATTGTCCAGCTCTTTGTTTAAAAACTCTACATTTTTGCTAAGCTTGTTGGTAAATTTTCTAAGTAAGAAAATATCAGAACTTTGAAGTGAGATAAATTAAAACTTAGTAGACATATTTGTAATCCCTATGAGTATTTACCATGCATGATGCTCCTAGAATTATTATATTATGAACCATATGTGCATGACTATATGATTGCGATGGTTTGATAAGAGAAGCATGAAATTTAAGTACTACGAACTCAAACATGCTAAATGAATTAACTGAACTAAATATGACGTGTGAATTAAGTTGAACATCTAGTAACATAATGTCAATATCTCGGTGTTGTTGATTAGGGAAAGAAAACATCTACTAGTGGAACCAAGTGAGCCAATCTTTCCATCAAATAAGGTGTGCACTGCTTTATGTATGATTAACATGATTTTGCAAAATGATTTTTGTTAGGATTTTTATTAGAGAAATTCTTCCTTAATTTTTGTTGTTTTGGTGGGTCAAATATTGTAAGTCATCTTAGTGAATTTTTCCAATTTCTAGAGTTGTAAACTGTAATTCTTGTATAGGATCGATCGAGTTATAATAGAACTCACGCTGAAGACCGAGCAAAGGAGAATGCTCGAGAACTTACTATCATCACTGATAAGTCCGTATTTTCACTAGCTTATCAATGAGTTTCTTTGGTGTTTTTAGTGTTTTTAGGATAGTTTAGTCATTTTCGCATTCATGATAGGTTTTTACACAATAGATGCTTTTGATGGTACGTTTTGCAGGTTTTTGGATGAAGAAAAAACACTAAGGAAAGAAGTGAAGTCCGAGGATGGAGTCTCGACTTCGATCGACGCAGACCCGCGTCGATCGAAGTCGAGAGCGTCAAGAAACCGGCGTGCATGGATTTGAAGGGATTCGTGAATTAAATCACGAAGTCCGTTTGCCCGGATCGTTAATAGGAATATCAAAAATAAATTGCTATGCCTATGATTATTCCTAGCATGCTCCTATTGATTATGCATTAAGAAGGTTTATGCGGAATACCTGGATTGCGAAACCCTGAAGAACGAGTGCGCGGAGATTCCTCTTGATCTTTTCCCACGCACAAAGATTAATTCCCTAACAGATAAAAGGAATTAAATCTGATAAAAATATGATAATATTTTTGAAAACAGAAGAGGGAGAGAAGAAAGAAGATCCTCCTGATCTGATCTTCTGATCTGTATCCCAACTCAATCTGAATATCTGGTGAAGACTCCCTTCAGATTCCTTGCCCGGTTGAGAAGCAGAATTTCCTCCTCGTTTCTCAGATCTAGTCGATCACCACAGCTCCCAAATTCTGGTTTGCTGTGTGCAACTTATGATCTTGTCGTGTGTTGAGATCTGAGTAACTGATGCTTATTTATAGGAAAATACTGGACTTCTATTGGGCCTGAGTTTCATGGGCCAGACCAGGGACCAGAATGCAAATAGCAAATAAGGCCTATCAATTAATTAATTCCCATATTCAACCCAGAATATAATTAATTAATTAATATTGATTCATTCCACCAGAGAATCAATACTGTCCTACCTATTTGCTACCACATTTTGAGATACGGGTTGCATGGGCTCAGTATATCCTCACATTTAAGGTTGTATACATTCGTTAATTAATTTAAGCTCTAACAAGATATTTAATTAATTAACATCTTATATTCCTGAGTCAATCCACTCAAACCTTTTCACTTATGCTTGAACTTAATCAGCATGCAGGACTTTAGCATAACGAACCTTTTGAGCTGCTCAGGGAATGTCACGATCCTATACTGGATGTGGTTACCTAGTTCCAGTACCAGACAGTCATACACAGACTATCATTACCCAAGATACAGATATATAGGCTCAACCAGAGCCTTTCACTGCAACTCAAAGTAATACACAATCTGCATATACTTCTGTACCTTCATATAGGCTTAGGATCTCATCAAGCTATAGAGATCTAGATTCTTTAAATGTCAAATAAAAGAATCGATCTCGACTTAGGTCCTTATCAATGTGTGCCCCACACCAGCATACCAAGTCATCCAAGATAAGATGTTTATTACCGCGTATGCTGCAGCCTACACTGACAGTTTATCCTGGAACTATCTCAGTTGTGATAACTATTTATATCTCGCTAGGTCAAATGATTCATACGATCTTCCGTGATCTACTACACACCGTATGATCTCCCTATCAACGAGATAAGAGGATAATTGCATTTGCGACACATGTTTGTTAATTCAGTCAGGAGATGAACATACAACATTTATGATTCCCAGTATATTAACCAATCGACCTTGTACATAATATACCAATCATATTGCTTTCAGTATATAAATCCATCAGGATTCGCTTCGATCGACGCAGACCCACGTCGATCGAAGTCGAAGGCATCAATGGCTTGGCAAGGAAATTCACCACGATCAACGCATGGGTCGAACCGAAGCTCCACGTCGATCGACGTGATTCCACATCGATCGACGCCGACATTTGTGTAGATTTTTTCTTATTTTCTGGGATAGATTCATATCTTATATCCTAAGCCTGACAAGATACACCTAAGGCAACTAGAAAAAGCCCTCTCTTGGTCGAAAATTTGTGTGGAAGATTTGAGATTTTATTAGCGTAAAGTACAATAGCAGCAATTTAGAGTTTTGAGTTTGTTTTTACATTTGGATTTCATTGTTGCAACAACTCAGGATTATTTCTGGATTCAAGTTTTATTTATGCAAGACTCTTTTAGGTTTTACTTTTCCATGTTAATTATGATTATGTCTTTGCATAGGTAAATTCTCTATAGATTCTAGGGTTTCGAATATTATGCCTTTGTGTGATTGAATTAGATTAACTGCCTTTCTGATTCTTAGTTTATGAAAACTAGAACTTGTTATAATCTAGATTTACTGGCCATAGATTAGAATTAATTTAGTTGAAATTTAGAGACTCAAAAGGTGATAAATTTCAATGGAACATGGTTTTCATAATACAAACTGATTTTCTTGTCTAAAAAAAAAGAAGCACTTGTAGGAATAGATCTGTAAAACTGTTTGGAGTTAATTATATTTTCTTGAGACTGAAAAGGTAAAGAAAATTAATTAATCAACTTTGTGAATTGTCTTCATCAGAAGTTCATAATATCTTTCCGATGTTTCACTACGAAGAAAAATGGAATTTGGCAGTTAATTGATTCACGATTACATGTATGACATAATAGGTAGAAAACCCTAGGATCTATGTTCGTCATCTTTGAATTTCAAAATCTTTCACAAGTTTATATTTTATTCAGTTTTATCGCTGTTTAAGATTCCAAAAACAAAAACTTTACTTTCTATTTCCTAACCAGTTTTCCAAAAACGTTCGAATTAGTACTTAGGGTTTATTCGTTGCTCTAATCCTCTTGGTTCGATAATTTTATTTGCCGCTATATTATTAGATATGCTAAGTCTCTAGTGAAATAATTTTAGCGATCAATCATGCCTTGTGATAACCTAAAGTTTATAAACTATGTAAATTAATTTAATTAAGGCTAACTAAGAGTTTATTAGTTTTAATTTGGAATCAATTAGATTTCAAAATGTAACTTACGTAATCACTTGCATGTCTAAATTTTTCATGGATTATGTGAATAAGTATGATTTAGCATATTGTAAGTGATCATGCAAGTGAAATTTTAGGTCGGAACCTCGAGTTGAATAATTAGGGTTTCGATTTGATAATTGAACCCAAATGAGCCACAACTTGCGATTGAAAGCTACATTTTTCGAACCGAGTTGGGGATTACTAGAATTTGATGTTACAAATCAATCCAATTTATCAGATTGAAGATACAAGATTTGTGTAGAATTAAATAAATTTATGAAAATAGAATTTAAATTAGTGTGAGGATAATTATGCAATTGAAATAAATAAATTATACTCCCTCCGTCCCAGTTTACTTGTCTCACTTACCATTTTGGTCCGTCCCAGTTTACTTGTCTCATTTCCTAAAATAGTAAATAATTAACTCAAAATTAAGAAAATTAATCAAAATTCTTTTAATTAATTCTTTTATCTCTCTTTCCGTTTTGTCCTTTTTAAAAAATAAATAAATTAAATAAACACTCCACCCACTAATACGTCATTAAATTCCCTTATTACCTCAAATATTGGTTATTGTGCCATTTACCTTCGGGACAAGTAAACCGGGACGGAGGGAGTATAAATTAATGGATAATTGCATGAGTGAGCACTTGGCATCTTGATATGATTTCAATCTTGTGACTCAGCTGTAGATAGCGATTAGGTGTCTGGGGTGACTAAGAAGAATCAGATTTAAAAAAAAAAGAGAGAGAGAAACTCCCCAACCTACGCTCCAAATCGTCTATCTACTGTTTAGCCATTTTTTGAAAAATAGAAGCAGATTCAGTGAAAACTTCCTTCTGTAAGAAGAAAGATCTTTTCGAGTAGATGAGAATAGACACCAAGTTTGCTTAATTTGGCCAAGAATTGAGGGAGATATACGTCTCTGAAGTTCAAGTGACAGCTAGGTGCGATGTTGAGTTTTTGGCGTTAAATTCATATAAATTCAATCATTTGGCCTAATAATTGGATATATATAAATTTTAGGGATCTTTTATTTACATATTTACGGGAATTCTGCTGGAGAACAACATTCGAAGAGTGATTTTGGTTAAGAAATTCTGAAATTAAAAGGTGAGAAGAACTACCCTAACTTTTAGAAAATTTGATGCCTAAATTCTCATTTATTTCACGTATGGTCATGTATTTGGATACATGAGTGTATTAATATTATAACTTTTTTCTGTAAATGAGGTATATTATCTAGGTTGGTTGGAGTTTTTGTCTTGGGTGTTGAATGCATGAAACTGGGGATAGTTACAAACGGCGGCACACTAAGCCATATTTGGTGCTGAAGGCGTGAACTTGTGTTTCCATAATGAGTGGTTAATTCATTAATAGCCACAAATATGATTATATAATAGGACCTTAACTAAACTTATATATATAATTAAGAGCTTTAATTCCATGCAGTGAATGAAAATTATGGGTTTAAGAAGACATAATGTAAAAAGAAAATGGCGCACAGGCCCTGTAAATTAAGAACTTAAGTTAATGAGAATTAATTGAACAATAAATTAAAAAGGAACTTATTAATATTTTATTAACTGGAGCTAAATTGAAACATAGATTATGAGTGCGCAACATAAAACTAATAAATCTACCTAAGCTTGGATATGTAAAGTGGAATTAGAAGGCATAAATGACATTATTTCATTAACTCATGCGCATTATTATTTTTAGTTGGTTTATTTTGCTCCATTAGTTCCTTTGAGGTTTCAGACATAATAATATAAGTTAATAATAATCCCATAAATTATATTGCTGATATAAATGAAAGATTAGAGATTTGGAGCATCATATCATGTGATCGCTTGTATTTTATTTACACTTGGAAGTTAGTTGATAAAGAAATAAATAAGCCATGAGCAAGAGTAAAACTTATTGAAATTTAATAAAAGGCTGGAACTAAAAAAAGGGGTATAAATTATGAAGTGTAGAAATGAATTGATTGGGATAAACTTTAATTAAGAAAAATAATATTAGTCCAAGTAAATAAAGTTAATTGTGGGTTAGGAGTCAATCATGAATGTTTAATATTTGATTAATGTCTGAGTCATGAATGTCATGTGTGTTTACTTATATTATTTGTACGAAGGAAATAATCCAGGACAAGCAAGGGCTTTTGCAAACCCGAACCAACACCCGAATCCATAATGGACGAAAGGTAGGCTTTTCTAACTGAAAATCAAATCGTTTTTGAGCATCTAGCTCTATTTCCTAAAAATATATAAAATGTTTTGTTTTAAAATTGAATGTTGTGCCAAAATATTTTGTGTGTCATATTTGTTTCCTCCGAGCCAGACGTGGTTGGCCGGAGAGTTAATGACGTCAATGGGAAATGAACTGGGTTTGAGTCCCGAGTTATTTTTCATTGATTGTGAGCCAGGATGTCAGTCCTTTGAGCCACAATATCAAGTGTTCAGTTCCTTGATATGTTATTTACTAACGATCGGGTCTCAAGGCTTCGTGTTCCGAGACTAGTGCACTATTGTTGACAATTGGTTAAGTGGTTTGGCCATTTCTAACTTGTCAATGTGACTTGGAAGGAGTATCATTTAAGTGACCTAGATATCAATTCACCCATCTTCTAAGTGAAACAACACCTAATTATTATTGCAATCCCCTCTAATTCACAAACCTATCAAGTTAGTTCATTGAGGCATACTTTCCAACACATGGTGATCAATCATGAAAGGAACACAAATTCAAACTCACAATAATAATCAAACCCTTGAAAATTCAATTATTCAAATCCAAACAATATTCAAATCAATACCAGTCACATCCAAATCCTCAACAATGGATTTAGCTACTCATAATTACAATGAAAATCGTCACAATCCCAAAGTAAAACATGGAAGAGAAAGGAGAACAAGAAAGCTTAGGATTTTAATGATGAATCTTCAAAACCAGCTTCGAATCCTTCCTTCCACCTTCAATTTCCAGCCTTGAAAGGTGATAATAGCCTCTAACTCGTGCCTTAGTCTCTCTAGGGTTTGCAAAAGTCGAACCCCTAATCTGTTCCATTCCTTGGCCTTTTATAGTTCAGAAATCCGCAGCCCAACGGATCCCGAACGGAATCATCCCTTTGCAATTATTCATCCTGCGCGGAATGGATCGAAGGAAGAACCCGAAGGTCCCGACCCGTCCCGAATGGGACGGTTCCATCCCGAGTGGGATTGGCTACGACCTCTCATCTCCATCTCCTCGAATTCACGCCAAAATGACGTATCCCGAACGCCACAGCTGCCTCCTGAGCCTCGGTCCCGAACGGGACCGGCCTCGAATTTTCGGTAAATTTCGTGTTTTCCTGTCCCTAACGGGACATATGCATCCAGAGCGGGATTTGCTTCGGCCAAAGCCTCAATTTAGCTCTAAAACTCGAATTTCAAACACTTTTCATGCCCTGTACACTCAAAACAACTCACGAACACCAAGTGAAGGAAAATCAATGAAAATAAGAGATATGTGTGTGATTTGTGCACTTAATTCTCATAAATCCATTCAGTTCAAACCCCAAAAGTAATGCAAATTACGCACATATCACATGCATGCTGTTGTTGTAGGCTTTGTATAGCTCTAGAAAAACCAAGATCATTCACATTAACATCTGGACTGTTAGGTGGTTGTTGCACCAATGAAATCTAAAATACATCTGCATGTGCACTTGCTCTAAAATCTGGATCACGGCCTAGAATATGCAGTTTTGCATTATCTTGTTGAATAAAAATTGTTTTACTTAAGCATGGAGGCCACTTAGCCTTGATTACTGCTAAAATCTGAAAAAAAAAAAAGGGGATAATTAGATGCATTACAATAAAATTACAGTGGTTTTAAAAGAATTAATTCATTGTTACATGCATCACAACTTATAAAATCTATACTAGATACATGCATTACCAAACAACTTTTGATTACTTGCTTCGTGATTGATTCTAGGGGTGCTTTATCTCCATAGTTCCCATAGCTCTCCTCTTGTTGTTTCTTTTTGCTTCATCCTCTTGAATAAAATGACCAAATTCCTATTTTTCCATCAAAAATAAAAGACCCATTTTCTGTTAATATGGGCCGAGTTACAACACACCTAAACATCACCTTCAGAATGAATTTTTTGCTCTTGAATATCCAACGTGGGTCTACTTCTTGCTATGTCATGTAGTATCTGTGGGTGTTTTTTGTAAGGTAAAATAACTTTTCATCTATATGAATCACATTCTCCATTGCCTTTAACTTAAGCATATTCAAAACACTATCAAATTCTATGGCTTGCAAACTAAAATTCATCCTCAAGAGTTTATTAGGAGCCATTAGATCAAGTTTTACTGTATTGGTGTGAGCTCTAATCAGTTTTTCCTTAGCCCATCTTCCCACAACAGTTTTTGGAACATTAATGCTACCTGCTAATGCTCTAATTGTAGCTCTTTTTGATAATGTACTTGTTCAATTTGTGCTAAATTTACCTCATGTTTTGCTTGTCTTGGCCTTTCTATTCTCTTGCATACCACTTTCATTATTTCACCTCTTGTTGTTCGATTTTTTGCAAATTTCTAGATTCTTGAAACTCTCCATCCTTTCAATTTCCAAGGACAAATTGCAAAAATTCTTCCTTAATCTCATTTGATAAATCTTTTTGTAAACACATCTCTGTTTTCATATTTTTTTTTTGTAATGTTTGTAATGAATTTTTTAGGCCGTATTTGTATTTATAGAATCTAAGAATGCATGACTTCAAATTTGTAAATTTGGCTCCAATTTTTTTTGATTGAATCAATAGATTTTGCAGGTTTTTGGCTCCAATTTTTTGTATTTTTTTTCATTTTTTATTACTAATCACTAATCCAATCCTTAATCAACCAAAACACATCCCTAATTTTTTTTTCATTGGTATGTATGCCCACTAACATGTAGATTATTTAGGAGGGAGAGAGGGAGTATAATATAGAAAATAGTATTTGTATCACTAATAACAATTAACATGTACGCTTAACAGTGAAACTTATATGATGTAGAAATAACCTAATTAAGCCGTCGAAAACAAGGCAAAAATATGATCGCCCATAAAAATACAGCTAATGTTGATTCAAACAGAAACATAAACATTAATTATTATTTAATACTTTATGTAATGCTTAAATCATTTTTGTTGGTTGAGATTTGCAGCTCGTACCAAATCTTCAAACTCTTCCGTCCAGCGCTCCATGGCATCGTTGACATGAAGTTCACTGAGGTGTATCTTCTCCCAAGTTTCCTCCACATATCTTGCATTTCTGTCGCCGATCAAATTCAATTTTTCCTGCAGCTGCGTGGGCGAGTAACGGGGGGTGTTGGTAAGCAAATGGCGGAGGTAGTTGGTGAGGAGGGGGTATTTTTGTGGGTCCACCTTCTTCCTCGATCTCGCCTTCTTCTTCTTCCTCCTCCTCTCCTCCTCTGGTTTGTAATCTGAATCTGGAGACTCGTGGAACTTCCCCATCTTCTTAATTTATTTCATTATCTAAACTACTAATTGCTTTCATTTTTATATATCGTTATATTCACCTCCTTCTTTTCTTTGATTCTGGAACAGATCTTCTTTAACATCTAGATCAACTATTACGAATCCTTTATTTTTGGGCACTGTTAGTTTTCTTTTAAAAAAAATCTCCCTTCTTTATAAATTAATGTTATTTCCAAATACAAAACTGATGTGCTATAATAATATGGCCGAGAAAACAAACCCCAAGATTTGTTCAAGATTTTTTATATATTACCTCATCCCATAATTAATTACATTTCTAAACTGTTAAAATTCTTTATTCCTATTATAACAAATTTTATATTCCTACTAAATATTTTTAGGAATAGTGACTCTCTTGACTTATTAAATTTCTACTACACCCTCTCTAAGAAAGTATAATTATAGATATTTTTATGTTTTTATTACATTAAATATGTTTATTTAGATATTTTACGTTTATTCGAATATCTAATTTCCTAAATTTTTCATCTTATTATGTATCATAAATAAAATGGTTGCATAAGAGAGGTAAACTTTTAATTAAAGTATTAATAATATATTCACCATTAAAAGGTTCAATTAATTGTATACTAGTATTCCACACCACACAATGTTTAGAAACTTAATATATGTGATGTGATTAACCGGTCAAGTAACACAAATTCGATAGATTCAAATAAGCAACACACTACAAAAAAAAAAAACTATTTGTAGTGAAAATAATCTTAGTGACTTTTATATTTTTGTGGCTAAAAATATATTTATAGTAACAATTATGCATTTTTTCACAAAAAATACAATTTGTGACAATTTTTATTAGTTGCAAGTATTTATTATCACGAAAGTTAGTGACAATAATATTTTTGTCACTAAACATATATGTATAGCAACAATAAATTCTTTCTTCACAAAACATATAATTTGTGACAATTTTATTAGTTGCGAGTATTTACTGTCACTAAAATTAGTGACAATAATATTTTTGTCACTAAACATATATTTACAGCAACAAGTTTTCTTCTCACAAAAATACAATTTGTGACAATTTCATAAGTTGTCAATATTTGTTGTTAGTAATGTTAGCGACAATAACTTTTTTGTAACTAAAAACACAATTTTAGCTACAATAAATTTTTTTATCACAATTTATTTTTAATTTGTGACAAGTTCATATGTTGTTAGTATTTACCGTCATTAAAGTCAGTGACAATAATTTTTCTGTAACTAAAACGATTTTATGGTGACAATAACCCAATTTATCACAACAAATTATAAATTGTGACAGTTTAATATATTATCACTGAATTCGACAACAAAAATATTTGTTATGATGTTTTAGCTAAATTTCAAAATCTAGTAAACCCCACTAATTTATTATTAATTATTTTTACAAGCCATCAATTTAATTTTGATAAAGTAATATCTCAAACTCTTAAAATTTCATAAAATTCTATTTTATACTGGCAAATTTATGAAGTAATATAAATAAAAATTAAATATTGACTTTATATATTTCAGTAATTAAATTATATAACTTTTTGTATTTAAGTAATAAAGATTAATAAAATTTTAAATTTAATCACGCTTAAATTATAATTGAAAATTATATTACTATTCAAATTTGTAATGAGTTAATTACGTAATCAAAATTCTAAATAATGCATATATTTTAAATTGTTTAATTAAATTAAAATTTTCAATTAGAAATTATGTAAAATCTATTTAAAATATAAATTAAAATATTACCTAATAATTTTTTAATTAAAACTTATTATTTATTCAAATTTAATTCATATTAATCTTATAAATTAAATAACTACTACCACTTCGACAAATTCTAAGTAAAGTAAAAGTAAATATTGTGTAGTAATTTTTTTGTATAAAATTTCATTCTACCAATATATATATTTCACTTTTATTTTTTAGAATTCTATGGTGTGGTAGTAGTTTTTTAATTTATAAGATTGTCAAAAATTTAATTTATAAAACGTGAAATAGGATTCCACAAATTTATAAAGATTAGATAGATAGTCATCATTACATTATATATATTAATTATCCTAAATATCAACAATCAATAATTTAGTGCAGTGGATGAACACAAAGGATTGAACTAAGAGGTAAAGAGTTTGAATCCTAATATAAGCATAAAGATTAATTTTTTCTATTACTATGTGCAGAGTCTTGAATATTGGTAGTAAGGTGTGGTGATGGCTCGGTGGGCCTGATTACTCTTGGTGCAGTGCGGTTGGCTGCGGCTCGTGGTGGCGGGCTAGTTGCAGTTGGTTTATGGCTTAAGGTTGTGCCTTGGTGGTGGCGGGCTAGGTGTGGTTCGTGAATTGCGGTTGGTAGATGGCTTAGTGCATTAGTTGCGACTCGGTGGTGGCTAGGCCGACGGTTAGGTGCGGTGTAGATGGGTTCAAGTGACTTGGTTAACGGGCTAAATAATAAAATTTTTGTGATAATTAGTGTTGTTGCTAAAACATGTTTATTTAGTGACAACACATATGTGTGACTATATCATGATAATTTATTGGCGATTATAGTTTGTAACTAATTAATAGTGAATTAAACATTTTAGCCACTATTCAGTAACCACGACATTGTGACGACACATAATATTATCACTAAAAGGCTATAATGACAAAATTCATATTTTTAGTGATAACTTCTATTGGCATATTTCATTTAATACTTTTCATCTAAATTCATCCCCATTTTTTAATATTGTGTATTCGTAGTTCCTGTCTAAATGTTATTTTTGTTGATTATTTTCAATTGACTAATTAAATTATGCATTAAAATTATAGAGAGAAAATAATTGATGAAAAGTTAATCTACTTGCATTATGCATATACAAAATTTATATATTTTTAAGATTTTACCCTATACCTACGAATTATTTTTTAAAATTTAATATGATACGTTTATTTTTTTTTCTTTAAAATGGATTATAATTCTCATTAAATAATAGTAATTAAGGAAATGCAATCTAATTGGATCATTCATATTTTCCTAAAATATATAAATTGATTATATAATTTAATTTTTGTAATCCTAGTTTCTTTATAATCTAGGATTATAAGGAAATAAGTATCATATTTCTTTATATTTAAATTTACAAAAGTTATAAGTATCTGTTTATAAACTTTTTAATGAGCTCAATTGGAAAATAATTGATATTACAGTTACCCTTAAAATTTGGGATTATGATTATGACTATTTATATAATGTTAGAAACTAGGAAACTGGTTTACTCCTTATTTAATATTTTGGTGTGTCAAAACTAGTCTTTAAGTTTCTAGTCGGTATGTACATATAATCCTTGTATAGAATAAATTGAGTTGTATTAGAGAAACTAGAAATTGGAAGTTCTGAAGATATAAAAGATAGAAGTCTAGTTTTTGAAGACTGGAAAGTAGAAAAGAGAGCTCGAGAAGTTTGAAGTCAAGTTTCAGAACTAAAAATTGGAGAAACTAGTAATTAGAAATCAGAAATCTAGTTTCGTAACTTAAAACTTGAAAAGACTAGAAAATCAGTTTTTGGAAACTGAGTTTTCACCTGCGATGCTACATCAAAGGAAACTAGAAATTAGAAAACTAAGAGGAATTCAGTTTTCGGTTTCAAAGCTTAAAGAGCACGTGAAAATCTAGAAGATAAAAGGAATCAGAGTGGAACTCGAGGTCTAATCCAAGATTCCTTAAAGAAGTCTGCCAACAATCATTTATGAGGAATATTCAGTTTTTAAGTTTCTCGGACTAAAACTCATTCTGAAAAAAGCAGGTGAGAGTACACTGCACAAAAGCTAAAGCAGACCAGAATAGTGCAGAGCAGGCTGCTATAGCAGACAAAGTATGGGCGATGATTAGACGACATGCTGTTTGTCTCTAATGTACATAAATTCATACGGTCTGAAATCTGCCTATAATTAATAGTAGACCACATCTTCAGAGGAGAGCTAATTGCTAATCAACAACTTGAAACTCACGTGAAAAACAAGCATAAACTCTATTGAATTAAAAGCTCTCTAAAATTCCGTGTGTCTGTCAAAGAACATGTTGTTCCCGAATTTAGAGTATTATTGTATGCCACAGAAGTTTTAAAAGGATCTTGCACTTCTTGAAAACTAACATTCAGACTTAGTTTTCAGTTTCTTAAAAAACACAGTTTTAGTTTATAGTAGTGAGTTTAAGTTTCAGGTTTCAAGTATACACTTCAATACTTAGAAAGTATTGAAGGTTTCAAATCAATAAGAAAACTTAAAATGCGAAAACTTAAATAAAGTGGTAAATGACACATGATATTATAGTGGTTCGGAGCCTCAAGTCCGACGTCCACTCTTCAAAACTTAATCGGAAATCCACTAAGTCAAAGAATACAAGTTCTCACGATCTATGCTAACCTATCAGAAAACTCCGTCCTTTGGTCTGCTAGGTCACTCGCCCAGAACCTTGGTCTGCTTCTTCTTAAGCTTGAAGTGAGGACGCACCTCACGACCTTCAATCTGGATGGTTGGATGTGTTCGGTTCTTCCCAGAAGTTCAGGTTGTTGGCTAAAACCCATTGCACAATAGAATACAAACTGCTGTGTTTATTACTTGAACACTAATAAACACCTAGAATTTAGCTTAAGCTTGGAAAGTTTTTACCTTGTGTACTAAGACAGTTACACAGAATGAGTAGCTTGAGCAAAGATGCTAAGCCTTGTGTTCGGACATGGAGATTCAGAGAGCTTTTGAGCTTTGAGTTTGACAGAGTTTTGGATGAGCTTTTCATGTGATTCAGGTGTATTCTTTTGAAGTGGTTTTCTCCAATTTGTAGGCAATTGGTTAACAATTTGAATTTTTGTCCGTTAGAGACAAAAATTCATATGTTAGAGAGAAAGACTGGATCTGATCTGCTTTTGACAGAGTACTTTTCACCTACTTTGTCAGACCAAGTTTCACTCCAAAGAATCTAAGTTCCAGTTCCTTGTACTGAGTTTATAGAAACTTTAAAGAATCTTGAACATATCTTCGAGATCAACTTTGATCCATTTTACCTTTGCTTTACACGTGCTCTCTTAAACTCTAAAACAGAAAATTAAAATTGCCAAATTTCAAGTTTTAAGTTTTGTCATCTCTTCAATGAAAACTCAGTTTCCAGAAACTGAGTTTCTAGACATTTTTTGTTTCAAACTCCGAAACTTGACTTTCGGTATTTCTCTTGCCGTCATCACTTTATGTTCTGAAACATTATTCTCAATCTTCAGCTTCAATTTATAGTTTCTATTACAACTCAATAATACAATGATTAGATTTAGAAACACTCTAGAAACTTAAAGCTAAAGTCAGTTTTGACACACCAAAACATAAAAACAAAGGGTTAACTAAAACTCAGTTTCTAACAATTTCCCATTTTTTGATGTTGTCAAAACCACTTAAAAAAGTCAGGAAAAAGGACAATTGATGTACTGAGTTTACAAAGACACTAATCAGAACACCAAACTTTTAACCAACCTACTCTATTTAATCTTTCCCCTGAACTAGAGAGATATTACTCGATTAATCAAAATAGAGTGAAAGTAAGATTGTTGATCACTCTTAATATGTGAATTCAGGCAGGATAAAATAGATTTTTTCTTCAATCCAATTTTTAGTTTTTTATTGATTGGAGAAATTACAAGTAAATTCAAAAACTAAAAAGGTAAAAAGTTCACAAACTTAAAATCCACAGACTTAAGGAGGAGGAGGTTGCACTGATGAAGATGTCTTTGGATCAATCAGTTTGGTGGCCAACTCCATTAGTGCTTTGAAGTGAGCATTCGTCCTCTGCTCTCCTTCCTCTTCTCTCCTCAGCCTTTTAGCTTCTTCTGCATCCCTTCTCTATTTCTCTTCTTCTTCATTCTTCTACCTTTCCTCCTTCTCCTTTTTCCGCTCCTCGTCGTCCTTTTTGACAACATCAAATAAAGTTGCCATTGTCTGTTTAATGGAGGAGACAGATTCTGCAGTTTCACATTCTTTCCTTTCTTTCTCTTCCAACTTCAATTTATCCTCTTGGGTTTCAGCTCGGATGGCTTCAAGTTGGGTTTGAACATAATGCTGAACCTTAGCAAACATAATGGTTTGAGTAGAGCTTTCCACATCCCGTCTTGTATCTCTAGAGTGTCGAATCAGTGGGATCTCAGTATAAACAATAGTAGGGGTATAGATTACCATTCCACTGATCGACCTCCTCTCCTCTTCTTCTCTATCGAACCTCTCTATTCTGAGCCTTTTGGCTTATTCTGCTTATCTCCTCTTCCATTTTCTTTCTACCATCCACAATCTGAAGTGCTCCATAATTCGATAATATTTTATTTTCTTCACCACTTCTCTGAGATGTTGAATGTCAGGCCCTTGATTTTGTTGGATCATCTCGGCCACCCTCTATGCAGTATTCTGTACGGTCAGTTCAAGAGATAGTTGGACAGCTTGCTCCATTTCTTCATTTTCAAGTTCGGCCTCTGTCAACTGAAGTTTTGCTCATTCAAATGTTGTGCAAGCTTCCTCACTCTCTCAAGCTTGGCAGCTATTATGATCTGATAATCACCTGGAGTGGGATCTAGAGGCTGTTGTACTTCTTCATGAATGGGCGGTGGAGAAATTGAAGTTTGAGTATTTTTCAGTTTCAGGAGGGTTCACTTCTGGAATCTCTGGCACATAGTCGAAGTCAGCAGGGGGGAGTCTATGAATTTCCCTTGATAGCTCAGAAGAGGATTTAGTATGGCATCTGTAAGCAAGAATCCGTTGTAGTCTTTGCCTGATCTCCTCCACAGTTAGTTGTCTGCTCCTAGTCTGGCCACTCCATTCTCTGGCCAAGACCTTCTCTTACCTCTAGAAAGTGAGCCCGAACCTGGCTTGCATAATTCGGCCTTTCATCCTCATCTAGCTCGTGCTTCACTATATTGAACCTCCTCCACCTCTGCAACTCAACCTTCAGACCGTCGGTTAGTAGGGATTCGTCCTCGAGCGTGTCTCAATATAAGAGTATAGACTCTTCAGCAATTTTCTCTTTCACCCTCTCAGAAATCTCCATTGCCCAGGGAATCAGCTTGGCATCAGCGAATCTCGATATAAGTTGTGACAATTTCATAAGTTGTCAATATTTATTGTCACTAATGTTAGCAACAATAACTTTTTCGTAACTAAAAACACTATTTTAGCTACAACATCTTTTTTCATCACAATTTGTTTTTAGTTTTTGACAAGCTCATATGTTGTTAGTATTTACTGTCATTAAAGTCAGTGACAATAATTTTTTTGTAACTAAAAAAATTTTATGGTGACAATAACCCAATTTATCACAACAAATTATAAATTGAGATAGTTAAATATACTATTACTGAATTTGAGAACAAAAATATTTGTTAAGATGTTTTAGCTAAATTTTAAAATTTAGTAAACCCCACTAATTTATTATTAATTATTTTTACTAGCCATCAATTTGATTTTGATACGTAATATCTCAAGCTCTTTAAATTTCATAAAATTCTATTTTATACTGGCAAATTTATGATGTTATAAAAATAACAATTAAATATTGACTTTATATATTTCAGTAATTAAATTATATAAATATTTGTATTTAAGTAATAAAGATTAATAAAAATTTAAATTTAATCACACTTAAATTATAATTGAAGATTATATTACTATTAAAATTTGTATTGAGTTAATTCCGTAATCAAAACTCTAAATAATGCATATATTTTAAAATGTTTAATTAAATTAAAATTTTCAATTAGATATTATGTAAAATCTTTTTAAAATATAAATTAAAAGCTTACATAATAAATTTTTAATTAAGCTTATTATCTATTCAAATTTAATTCTTACTAATCTTATAAATTAAATAACTACAACCACTTCGATAAAATTCTAAATAAAGTAAAAGTAAATATTGTGTAGTAATTTTTTTTATAAAATTTCATTCTACCAATATTTATATTTTACTTTTATTTTTTAGAATTCTATGGTGTGGTAGTATTTTTTTAGTTTATAAGATTGTCAAAAATTTAATTTATAAAGCGTGAAATAGGATTTCACAAATTTATAAAGATTAGATAAATATTCATCATTACATTATATATATTAATTATCCTAAATATCAACAATCAATAATTTAATGCAGTGGATGAACATAAAAGATTGAACTAAGAGGTAAAGAGTTCGAATCCAAATAGAAGCATAAAATATTAATTTTTTCTATAACTATGTGCAGAGTCCTGCTTATTGGCAGTAAGGTGCGGTGATGGCTTGGTGGGCCTGATTACTCTTGGTGCAGTGCGGTTGGCTGCGGCTCGTGGTGGCAGGCTAGTTGCGGTTGGTTGATGGCTTAAGGTTGTGTCTTGGTGGTGGCGGGCTAGGTGTGGTTCGTGAATTGCGGTTGGTAGATGGCTTCGTGCATTAGTCACGACTCGGTGGTGGCTAGGCCGACGGTTAGGTGTGGTGTAGATGGGTTCAAGTGACTTGGTTAACGGGCTAGGTATTTTAGTAATGATAAATTATGCATACTAAATTTAAATTTTTTGTGTTAATTAGTGTTACGGCTAAAACGTGTTTATTTAGTAACAACACATAAGTGTGACTCTATTACGATATTTTAGTGACAACAAATTATGCTACTAAATAATAAAGTTTTTGTGATAATTAGTGAAACCACATTTGTGTGACTGTATCATGATAATTTAGTGATGATTGTAGTTTGTAACTAATTAATAGTGAATTCGAGATGAAACTTGGTGTCACTATATAATAGAGCAATAGTGACAACTATCGTAGTTCGTGGCTAAACCTTTTAGCCACTATTCAGTAACCACGACATTGTGACGACAAACAATATTATCACTAAAATGCTATAATGACAAAATTCATATTTTTAGTGATAACTTATATTGCCATATTACGTTTAATATTTTTCATCTAAATTCATACCAATTTTTTAATATTGTGTATTCGTAGTTTCTCTCTAAATGTTATTTTTGTTGGTTATTTTCAATTGATTATTTAAATTATGCATTAAAATTTTAGAGAGAAAATAATTGATGAAAAGTTAATCTACTTGCATTATGCATATACAAAATATATATATTTTAAAGATTTTACACTATACTTACGAATTATTTTGTAAAATTTAATATGATACGTTTATTTTTTTTTCTTTAAAATGGATTATAATTCTCATTAAATAATAATTAAGGAAATGCAATCTAATTGGATCATTCATAGTTTCCTAAAATATATAAATTAAATATATAATTTACTTTTTGTATTCCCAGTTTCTTTATAATCTAGGATTATAAGGAAATAAGTATCATATTTCTTAATATTTAAATTTACAGAAGTTATATGTATCTGTTTATAAACTTTTTAATGAGCTCAATTGGAAAATAAATGATATTACAGTTACCCTTAAAATTTGGGATTTTGATTATGACTATTTATATAATGTTAGAAATTGGGAAACTGATTTACTTCTTATTTAATATTTTGGTGTGTCAAAACTAGTCTTTAAATTTCTAGTCGGTATGTACATATAATCCTTGTATAGAATAAATTGAGTTGTATTAGAGAAACTAGAAATTGGAAGTTCTGAAGATAAAAAAGATAGAAGTCTAGTTTCAAGACTGAAAACTAGAAAAGGGAGCTCGAGAAGTTTGAAGTCAAGTTTCACAACTAAAAATTGGAGAAACTAGAAACTAGAAATCAGAAATCTAGTTTCGTCACTTAAAACTTAAAAAGACTAGAAAATCAGTTTTTGGAAACTGAGTTTTCACCTGAGTTTTAGGAAGCGTCTCTGCATAGCGAGAGATGATGCACACATCTGAGAGGTGGTTGTTATCAGCAGCTCTGAGGAGGACCCAGACGAGGACATTGGGTCTAATGATGTCTTTGGCCATGATGATGGTGATGCTGATGATGAGGGTGCCCAGTCTGGAGGGTCCCCTCGGGACACTTCTTCTGCAGGATAGCTAGGAGTTAATCGTATGTAGTTAGTTGATGTATAGCTTTTGATGTACTTAGATGTAGTGCTATTATTCTGTAGATGATTCGAGAGTATGGACCCTATTTTTTTGCTCATGGGTCACTCTTTAGACTAGTACACTAGATGATGTTAGGCTCTACAAGGTTAACATCATAGTTAGTACTAGAATTCTCGATGTTTGACTTCACATACACAAAGACCTCGTAGAGGAAAATGTACTTTTGATTACTTATCGAAAATATATGTGAAGTCCCCTTTTATGGGTTTTGGCTAATCATTCATGTACATGTGTATTTTTTTTCATTGTATTGTTTATGAAAGATTTTTATTACTATACTGGATATTGTGGGCTGCAACAAACGCTATTTGTTTTTTTTGAAACTATGATTGGCAATAGAAATAGAATATATACCTAATATTTTTTTTGGTTTATTGTTGATTTACAGAATGGATGCAGAAATCAATATTCAAGGAAGGGGAAATGGTCGAGACCGAGGCCGAGGCCGAGGTATAGGTTGGGGTTGTGGTCGAGGACGAGCTGGGCCTCAACACGGAGCACCAGAAGTTTAATACCCTCAACCTCCGCCACCACAATCTCCCCGATGGATAGTCGAATTATTCATGAAGCAGAACCCACCAACCTTCATTGGTGAAGGAGACCCATCAGATACTGAGAGATGGATTAAAGCAATAGAAAGAATCTTCCGACTTCTTCAGTGTACGGACAGGGAGAAAGTCAATTGTGTCTCTTACCAATTGATTGAGTCGGCTGAGTTCTGGTGGGAAACTAAAGTGAAAACTATGACACCTGACCAATTAGAAAACCTTTCTTGGGAAGATTTCAAGGAGAGTTTGTATGATAAATATGTTCCAAAGAGTTACTGTGAAAGGAAAGAGACAGAGTTCAATAACCTCCACTAAGGAAAGATGGCTGTGGCTGAGTATGATAAATTGTTTAGTAGTCTGTCGAGATATGCTCCACAACAAGTGGATACTGATGCTTAGATGGCAACAAAGTTTCGCCATGGTTTGAAAACTGAGATCAGAGCTGGATTAGCATGCTTAGGGGAATTGTCTTATGCTGAATCTCTAAACCGTGCTTTTGATATTGAGGCAGCACATGCAAGAGATAAGGCCCCACCCACTATTTCTATGCCCCATGTCTCAACCCCTTAGAGCCAAAATTAGAAAAGAAAATGGGAAGAAAACTCTAGGGGTTCATCCTCCAACTTCGGAAATCAAAAGAAACAATGGCGTGGATTCACACCACATCAGCAACAAATGTATCGAGGTGGTCAGAGCCATGGGCAAAAGGTTGAGAGACATGACACCACTAATCAAGTGCGTAATGAGCAGAAAAATGAGGGACCACGACCTTGCACTAGTTGTGGAAGAACTCACACTGGAATTTGTGCGGCTTTGAATTGCACCTACTACACTTGCGGTTGACTGGGTCACTATGCTTCGCAATGCAAGGGTAGAGTTCAAGGCTATGCTCAGCGACAAAATCAGCAAGGCCCTAGGAATCAGATGAGAGCTATGCAAGGGCAACCTCAGCCACCACAACAAGAACAAGGATGAGGGTTCAGGGGAGAACAAAATCAGCAGTAAAACCAACCCCGCCAACCACCACAACCACAACAACAACGACAACAGCCACAACGCCAGGCTAGAGCTTATGCTCTGGAGCGAGGGAAGCAACCAATAGAGAATCAAGGTAACCTTGCAGGTATGGGTTCAGTTTATGGCATACCTGTTATAGTTCTGTTTGACACTAGTGCGTCACATTCCTTTATTTCAAATGCATGCGTAGAAATCTTAGGGTTAAAAGCTGAGAAAGCCCAACAAGACTTAAAGGTTACTACTCCTTCTGGAAAATGACAATGACCACTCATGTTTGTAAAAACCTAGAAGTGGACTTAGAATCACTTAAGGTTCTAGCAAATAACCTCAATGTCATGAAAATGTGGGTTGTCGATATCATCTTGGGTATGGACTGGTTCATGGAGAATCACGCCACAATCTTGTGCAAGGAAAGGAAGATATCATTCCACACTCAAGGAAAAGATACTACATGTTTTCACGGGGTCAGTAAAGGAAAAAAAATACCCATTGTGTCTGCACTTCAAGCTAAGAAGATGTTAAAGAAAAATGACAACCAAGCCTACTTAGTGTACATTGAAGGAGAGATAGATGAGATGAAATCTATCGTGGATGTACCTGTTGTACGGGAGTATGAAGATGTCTTTCCTAAAGAATTGCCAGGATTACCCCCAGATCGACAAGTAGAATTCACAATTGATTTAGAGCCAGGAGCAACTCCAATTTCTAAAGCACCCTACAGGATGGCTCCAAAGGAATTGCAGGAAATGAAGATTTAGCTGCAAGAGCTCTTAGACTTGGGATTTATTAGACCTAGTGTCTTACCTTGGGGAGTACCAGTACTATTCATGAAAAAGAAGGATGGAACGATGCGTATGTGCATTGATTACCGTGAATTGAACAAGTTGACCCTAAAGAATAGGTATCCACTTCCAAGAATAGATGATCTGTTCGACCAATTGAAGGGAGCAAGTGTTTTCTTTAAGATAGACCTAAGATCAGGCTATCACCAGTTGAAAATCAGGAAAGAAGACATACCAAAGAATGCTTTTCGAACAAGATATGGGTATTATGAGTTTATAGTTATGCATTTTGGCTTCACGAATGCCCCAGCAGTATTTATGGACCTCATGAATCGAGTGTTCCATCCATATCTCGATAACTTTGTTCTAGTATTTATCGATGACATTCTCATTTACTCTAAGAATGAACTAGAACATGAAGGGCATTTGAGAACTGTGTTGGAAACACTGAGGTCTGAGAGATTGTACGCCAAATTTTCCAAGTATGAATTTTGGCTAAAGGAAGTAATCTTTTTTTGGCATATTGTGTCTGCTGAAGGAATCAAGGTGGATCCCGTGAAAGTACAAGAGGTAAGTGATTGGAAATCACCCACTACCCCAAATGAGATTCGAAGCTTCTTGGGTTTAGCTGGGTATTACCTGAGGTTTATCGAGGGGTTCTCTAAGATCGCAAGACCGATGACATAGTTGCTTCGTAAAGGTGTTAAATATATTTGGACAGAAGACTGTGAAGCAAGTTTTTGAGAGCTTAAAAAGTGACTAACCACAACTCCAGTCTTGGCTATCCCAGAGGCAGAGAAAGAATATGAAGTGTACACCAAAGCATCCAAGAACAGGCTCGGTTGTGTACTCATGCAAGGTGGATAAGTGATTGCTTATGCATCACGACAATTGAGGCTGCATAAGTTAAATTATCCAACACATGATTTAGAATTAGCAGCTATAGTGCATGCTTTGAAGATTTGGAGACACCATCTTTACAGAGTACGGTGTGCTATCTTCACTGATCACAAACGTCTAAAGTACTTTTTCGAGCAAAAAGACTTGAACATGAGGCAACGAAGATGGCTCGAACTAGTAAAAGACTATGATCTGACTATTAACTACCACCCGGGTAAGGCAAATTCTGTGGCAGATGCTTTAAGTCGAAAAGCTTCATCCAAGGTGAGTTCGATCTTGACTCAAGAAAATGAGATTGTGAAAGAATTTTCGAAGCTAGAGCTAGAAATCATAACACCCCCAGAAATAGTGAGAAGTGTGATTGCAACGATGGTAGTGATACCCAATTTGAGAGAAATGATAATTAGTGCACAGAGGCAAGATGAAATACTTGAGAACTTTACTTGCTTTAAGTCCTTAGCAAAAGATCTTCTATTTAAAATAAAGTTCCCCCTCAAAATATGCTGGGAAATATTTTCCCTTAGTAATATTTACAAATAAATCATCCAGCAAACATTTTTAGCCAATCTTCCAGATTCTGATTCGTAGAATACACAAAGAGTGTTTTTCAACTATTGTATGCACTCGGAAAATCAGAATTAGATAGTAAGATCTTGTCATGATTCAGATGATTTCATATATGATTTTGAAAATACAAGTCCAGTGAAATCAGTTCAGAATTACGGCTAGAAAAAATAGGAGCGACAGATGAGGATGACCTTAGTTTTGGGCGTCCGGTGGAGGTTTTGGCTTCTCAAGAGATTCCACCTTCTTCATTGTCATGGTCAAGAGTTTCTCCATCTGTTCGATACGTGCTTGTTGTTCTGCTCTCTGTTGTGCTTCTAACTTCATCCTTCGTTCCATCATAGTACGTTCGAACTCTTTTTCTTTCCGCAACAACTCAGCTTCCTCTGCTTTCACTCTTGCTTGCTCAACAATCCTTCTTTCTTCCCCCTCTTTGAGCGCATCCAAAACAGAAGAGGAGAAAGACTTGTGTGCATCAAGGTCTACTCTGAGAGTCACCACATTCGTCTGTACCGTAGAGACGGTTTCCTCCACATGTGTGATCTTTTCAGTAACTTCACCGACCTTTTGCTGAACCTCAGAGAGAGAGGCTTTAACTCCAGAGATTGCTCCTTGTACATCAGCAACCTCTTTTCGAACTTCTTCATTAAATCTGGCTTGCTGAATGTCGCGTTGATGTAGTGCGTTTTGGAGTATGTTAACAAGAGACTGAAAACTCACTTGTATCGGTTCAGCAGCAATGGTAATGTTGGAAATAACCATTTCATTTCCGTCTGCTGTGGTAGTTATCTCACCATCTCCTCCTTCTACTGTTATGATGGCAGATTCTGGAATAGAAACTTCAAGTCTTTGGGTGGTAGTTTTTGCTGTGGTTGTGTTCGCAGGTTCTTCAGTAACCACATTGGTATCCACTTCCATTGAGTCAACCACTACATCTTGATCGGGATTTGAAGCAAAACCTTGAGCTTCAGAAGCTTGAAGTGAGGTAGCAGCTCCAGTATAGTCTTTCTGAAAAGTAATCATTTTGAGATAATCTTGTCTCTTGATCTCTTATTCCTTCGCCTGTTCAATAGCAGCTAGTTCTAGGCTTCATACTCGCAACTTCTTCTCATAAGCAGCTTTTTTTTCTGATAAGCATCCATTGCAGCCCTTTGTCCTTTGGTTAACTGTATATGTGCTAAAGACTTCTTATCTGGAGCAAACTGTGATGGGGGCAGCGAGTGGGATGCGGAAAACTTTCTGTGAGCACGGATGGCTTTCAATCTTGCAATCACCTATTGATCGGTATACTGTTTCATGCAGGAGGGCTGATCCATCCATTCGTTTGCCCATAATTCTTCTGAACGCCAGAAGTTGAGGCCTTTCCTGGCAATGGTAATCATCCTTTCTTCAAAGCAAAGTTCATGCATGATGTAATCATACGTTTTCCATCGCCTAAATTGTTTACCAAGTGCCTTGCCTTCCTCTGTTCCTTCATCAATTTCAACATAGAAGACCCCGGTAATGTCTCTATTGACTTCTTGATCCACAAATGCTAAGATCTCATCACTCTAATTTCGGAGATCAGCATTCACGCCATCTTCAAGTGAGACAGATGTGCACCATTGGGCTACTCTTCTAGAGAGAAAAAGTTTGCCAGGTAATCCATGAAATGGGATCCTCAATTGTTCATTCTTTAAGGTGGGGTATTTTCTGAGGGTTTTGGCATCAAAAACCTCAATAGATTCCCCCTCAGAATCAGATTCTGATGAACAGGTGGACTCATTCAAAAATCCAGCAGAGGAGACTTCTTGTTCCATTGTATCATCTGCTTGATCCACATTATCAGCAGCAGTGATTGTCTCCTCAGCAACATGGACCTTTTCAGCAGTGTCCGTCATGATGATTTCAGCTACAGTAGATTCTTCAGCATTTGTATGAGCCATGCCTTCAGTGGATGGTTCCTTTTCAGACTCAACAATATTTTCGATAACAGGAGCTTCTTCAGCTGACATGTTGGTGTCTTCGATGTCCTTTGTGGTTCCTGACGACCCTGCATCCTTATCCCTGGGAGGTATAACATATGTTGCTTTATGTGGTACGTCCTCCTCTGAACTATCACCTAGATTGGGTTCGTCGGTTGGTTCGCGAATTTGAACCTGTTTGCCTTTGGAGTGTTCCTTAGCATCGAAGGCTCCAGAGTGGATCATCTTAGCTAGCTCTTCATCAGTCATGCCGTCTTCTTCAGGTGTAATTTTGGCAGTTTTATTAACTTCAACAAGAATTTCCACTCCTTTCCCTTTCTGAGTAGAGTCTACTGTTGTCTTGCCTTTCTTTGCTACTCTGCTCAATTCTTCAGCAGCTTCTTCATTCGATGTTGCACTAGCAATCTTCTTCCGCGCCTTTTGCTCGTCGTGAGATTGCTTTACCTGTTCAAAATTCAGATCTCTTCCTTCGACCATAATTCTTTCCATCTCCTTCCTGTATTCTTTAGTTTCCTGTGCTTTCTTTGCAGCATCACGTTTCGTTTTAGTTTCACATTCGCCTTTGACACGATCCTCAAAACTTTTAGAGGACAAAGGTGGGTCAACCTCTTTTTCAACAGCAGCAGCAGCTTGATCAGCAGCTGCTTTCTTCTTGGCTTCTTCGATTTCCTGAAGTTCAGCAGTTTTGAATAGCCGTTGACGAGTAGATCTCCTTTTTTCGGTTGGCACAACCCCTGTTTGTTGTTCAGATAAAATTGGAACAGCTAATTGACCAATCACAAGTGGTGGCTGTTCTGCTGCCTTTTTCTCCATAATTTCCTCTATCTTTTCTGTAGGCATATCACCGAGGGTTACAATGTCCTCAAGTTGCTGAAAGCACTGCTTTGTTTCAGCATTCTTAGTCAGTACTGCTATTTCTTCAGCAGTAACAGGTGATGCTGTCTCAAGCACCTGTTGTCCTAAGGAGCGTTCGTCTACTTCCTCATCTGAAGTAGGCTTATCCTTATCGACATTGGACTTGCTGGTCAACTTCTTTGGTTTCTTGAAGTCAAGAGGGTTGGCTTCCTTCCTTGTTACCAGAATGAAATATGTGGGAAGCAACTTCACACCTTGATCAATCTTCTTGGGATGCATGACTAACTCCAGAAATTTGCTTATTTTCAATCCAAAGTTAACATTCGATGAGAATGTTCCATCTTCAGACATGTGATCATTCTTCTTGGCGTGCTCTGCCCACCGTTCAAAGAAAAACGCTGCCCAATTACCCTTCACTTTGTCCGTGAGAGCCATCATCACTGCATATTTCTTAGCAGATAGCTCTGAATATGATCCATCATCGCATTGAAACATCTTGATCACCAATTCAGCAAGAGTTTTAAACTCATCCTTTAGAGTGTTAATGGGGGTGGCAGCCCTAAATATAATTAGTTGACCTTTTGTATCCTTCATTTTCTCAGACTTTTTCCACAAATTCCAACGCCTTTCCATCTCATCATAATCTGATACTCTGTATTGAGATATACGTTCCCCCTTATTTCGAAGACCAAAAGTCTTAGCAAGAACATCAGCATTCACTTCAATGATGGTTCCATTAACACAGGTTTTAATAGACCTTCCATCCTTATTCATGACTGCTCTGGCATAGAACTCAGAAACCATATGCGGATGAAAATGAATGGGTTCAGCGAATAAGTATTGAAGTACCTGTTCGCTGTCTAGGATATCCATTATCCAATCTGGGATATGTTCAGCAGCAAGACGTTTATACAGAATGCGATCCTTCATGATTTGAGCTAAACGCCTTTGCTCCTTTGTGTGGCCGGTTTTCTTTTTCTTCCGAGCCATCATAACTAGTTGACCATATGGTATTGAATCGTCAACATCTTCCTTCTTTAGAATGCCAGTAAAACCTGGTGCATGTCGCGCATGCAAGGGTTCTTCAGAATTTGGTGGAAAATTGAAGAGAGGGGGTTCACTGGTTTCAGAACGATGTTTATGGGACATGAGTTTCTGGGATGAGGAGGATTTGGGGTCAGAGGCCATGTCTACGGAAAGGAACATTGAGTAATCTCTAAAAATTTTGAGATTTTGGGAATTTTACTCTGTATTTCGAAGGAAGGAATAATGAATAGAAGTGAACAGTGATTAGAGCAAAGTAGGGTTAAACTTTGAATGTGAGATCTAACGGTTGAGGGAAGATCTGCGACGGTTTAGATCAATGGTTCAAAATGAACGCGTCTTTCCATATGGCTTCCTATGCTCCGAGAAACACTCAAGTGCGTCTGACGTGCTGTCTCCTCAGTTGATGCCGTCGTTTGCATACATTAAATGCACCTTATCGGGTCCCATCAAGTTTGAATTTAGAGTCATCCTGCCTCGATTCTGGATATGCTAATGCTTCTGATCTAGCAGCCATCCAAGGATGCTAACAGATAATAATGGGTCTCAGCACCCTTATTCGCAAAAGAGTGTGCTAACCTTCCACACGATTTGTCAGCATCTTCCAAAGCTCTGCATAGTCTCAGTTGTGACTCTGCTTAAAAAATAATAATGATGATGAGATCCTCGAGCCTCGCAATGACCATTACTTGTTTACTGCTAAAATGATTTGACTCCCATGCATACACGTCGATTCCTTTACTTGTGATGGTTCGTATTCCGAGAGACGAATCATTGTGATCTTCAGTTGGTATTCCCGTCATAATTTCTCTATATATACTCTTGTTCAAGATTATCCAAACATCACAACTTTCCTTCTTACCTAACCCATAATTGCAACTTTTCCAAAGGTAAACTTCCTTCTCCACTAATGGATTCTCCACCAAAAACCTTAGAGATCAGGCGCAACCTGATTCTTGATGAGCCTGGTCTGGTTGGATACATGTGGATAATTATGATGTGCCCGTGAAAGTTATGGCCGCATTGCAGTGGGGAGGTCTCTCACAGTTTGCATGTGCTACCCCTCATCATTTCCAGGAAGAAATTCTCAGGGATTTCCTTGGTGATTGTCGTGCTGAGCAGAATGCGATTTACGGCGTGTTCCAAGGTAAGCTTGTCCGTTGGACCCCTGACACCTTTGCTGAGGATTTCGGCCATCCTCGTGGTCCGCTGTCCGTGCAGGATTATCTGGAAGCAGAGGTGGCTCCAGAATGGCAGTCATGGGAGAGATGGCGTCATTCTCCTCGCTTTGAGTTCAGCCCTAACGTTCCAGCCTCTGGTCTCCAGACCTCATATTGGGTGATGTTCCGCATTGCTCATGGTATTCTTCTTGGAGAGGAGCCTTATCACCTCTGTTTTTCAAGGGATATGTGGCAGCTAATTATGGCTATTGACGATGTTGCCTCTGTAGACTGGGCCGGTTTCTTCTTCAAGAATGTCTGGGAAAGCGTCAAACTTTACCCTTACGTGCCACTTCGGAATGGAATGCAGCTCAGCTGGTTGATGGAAATGAATTTTCCAGAGGTTGCTGAAGGACCATCCAATCTCCAGGGAGTTGACTTTTATCCTTACAAGCCTGTTTCTCCTTTCTGAAGAATATGAATTATGTAGTAGGCTTTTGCTGACTTTTGACTTATGATGTAATAGCCCTCTCTTTTGAAGATGAAATGAAGTCCTTTTGCAATGCTTATCCATCCTTTAGAAATGAAAAATTACATAACTTTATCATATCAACTGAATGATCTGTCACATATGTCCTCAAGACGAAAGATAGGTTTTGATCTTCAACATCACATATTCTGCTGAGCAGATACGATAGTCCGCTGACTGCTTAGCAGTGCATTTGACGTTTGCTATCATCCTAGCAGGCTTCATTTAGCAGAAACTTTCATCGTATACTGAGATAAAAAATCCACAAAAACCAGAAAGAATGAGAATATCATCTCATTCATCCGCAGCAACATCTAATTCCATTAGACCTAATTTGATGCATAATTCTTTGAATCTTGCTTCTGCTAGAGGTTTAGTAAAGATGTCTGCTATTTGATCCTCCGGGCATATACGTTAAATATCAATATCCTTCTTTTCTTGATGATCACGAATAAAGTGATGTCGGATATCAATATGCTTGGTTCTGGAATGATGTACTGGATTCTTTATGATGCACATAGCACTGTTGTTATCACAATAGATTGGTACACATTCAGGAGAAATATCATAATCCTGAAGTTGTTGTCAAATCCACAAAACTTGCTGACAACAGCTAGCAGCCGCTACATACTCTGCTTCGGTGGTTGATGTTGCTACGGAGTGCTGCTTTTTGCTGAACCAGCTGATCAACTTATGTCCAAGGAATTGACATGTGCCGCTGGTGATTTTTCTATCTATTTTGCATCCTCCAAAATCAGAATCTGAGTAACCACTCAGAGCTAGACTGTCGGCTCGTGGGTACCAAATTCCTAAGCCTTCTGTGCACTTCAAATATCTGACAATTCGCCTTGCCGTGTCTAGATGTGTTTTGTTGGGATTTGATTGATATCTAGCACATAGTCCCACAGCATATGAGATATCTGGTCTGCTGGCTATAAGATATAGTAGAGATCCGATGATCCCTCGATATACAGTAGGATTTACTGCTTCTCCTTCTTTCTCAAGAGCTGCCATGCACGTATTGCTGATGGGAATACTCAAGCTCTTGGTTCTCTCTGGAAAATACTTCGCAATCAGATCCCGCGTGTATTTCCTTTGGTGAATGAAAATCCCTTCATTGGATTGTTGAACTTGAAGTCCAAGGAAGTAGGACATCTTCCCCCATCATACTCATTTGAAAGTTACTCATCATTAACTTGGAGAATTTATTGCAGAGATCTTGATTCTTCGAGCCAAAAATAATATCATCAACATAAATTTGCACAAGTAGAATGCTTCCTTTGTCCTTGATACGAAAGAGAGTTTGATCAATCCTTCCCTTTTTGAAACCATTGTCGAGCAGAAACTTGGATAACAATTCCGTACCATGAACGTAGCGCTTGTTTCAGGCCGTACAAAGCTTTCCTTAGCTTATAGACTTGGTTTCCAATCTCTAATCCTGGGGGTTGCTCAACATAGACTTCTTCCTTGAGCTCGCCATTTAAGAATGCACTTTTGACGTCCATTTGCATGATCGAGAATTCATGATGTGCAGCATATGCTAGAAATAACCTTATTGCTTCCAATCTGGCTACTGGAGCAAACGTCTCGTCATAGTCAATGCCCTCACATTGTTTATAACCTTTGGCTACAAGACGTGCTTTGTTCCTCACCACCACGCCTGATTCGTTCTTCTTGTTCTTGAATACCCATTTGGTGCCAATAACATTCTGATGTTCTGGTCTATCTACCAGATCCCACACGTGATTGCGAGTGAATTCAGCAAGCTCCTCTTACATAGCGTTCACCCAGTCTGGATCGCGAAGAGCATCCTCAACCTTTGTTGGTTCCTCACTAGATAGGTAGCAAGAAAACATTGCGGACCCTTGTCTTGTCAGAATAGGATCATTATTATCTCCGAGAATGTCTTCAAGAGAATGAGCACGCAGCCATGTTGGTCTGATAGATTCTTCAGCATTTCCTTCTCTTTCTCGATTATTGGCGTTCTCTTCATCATCTGCTGGTTCTTCAGCATCTGGATGGTCAGCAACAGGAATTCCTTCAGCAACTGGGGCTTCTACTACAGGGACTTCATGGATAGGAACATCTTCTTCAGCAGGCATTTCAGCAGCTGGTATCTCAGCAGCTCCTCTGCCAAGATCTTCAGTAGCACCTACTCTTTCAGCAACAGGAGGAGAGGTTGATATCTCCTCATCTGAATAATCAAGCAGATTGAAAATATCTTTTTGAGGATTGGCCTCAACATGATCATTAGCATCACTGGTCTGGTCAGCAGTTTGATCACCTGCTGAGCGCGTCTGGATTGGATCGCAATCATTCATAGACTTAGTCGGGTCAATTCGTGAATTTTCGAAAAAATTCTGAATTGATTGACTATTGACATCATTAGTCTCATGATTGGTTTCCTTCTTCTCTTTTATAGCTCTGCACACTAAAGTAGATTCATCAAAAATAACATTGCATGTTATTTTCACAATTCCAGTAGTCTTGTTCAACACTCTATAACCTTTGTGAGTGGGGTGACCATATCCAAGAAGTACACCCTCATCTGACTTAGGTGAAAAAGTGTTAAGTTTTGACTTTCCTTTGTTATGGATATAACATGTCGCACCAAAAGCACGTAGATAATCTAAATTAGGCTTACGACCGTTATATACTTCGTAAGGAGTCTTGTTGAATCGGCCGGTAATGGAACTTCTGTTCTGCGTATAGCAGGCCGTCATCACCGCTTCTGCCCAATACTTAGCAGGTAGATCAACATCAGCTAGTATAGATCGCACTGCTTCTTTCAGTGTTCGATTCCTTCTCTTTTCTAGACCATTTTGCTGAGGAGTCTTAGCAGTGGACCTCTCATGATTTATACCAGCTTCTGCGCAGAAATCCATAAGGATTCCATTGCAAAATTCGGTTCCATTGTCAGATCGAATCCTCTTCACAGTAACCTCTTTACTGTTTTGCTCCTTAAGGATTAACTCGGGTAGAATGATCTTAACCTCATCTTTTGCTTTAAGTAGACGAACCCATGTGTACCTAGAATAGTCATCAACTACTACAAGAGTATATATCCTTTTACTTACAGATGGTGGAGTGACTGGTCCAAAAAGGTCCATGTGCAATAATTCAAGAATCCTGCTTGAGGTATTCTTCTCTGGGTTGGAATGAAACGAAGCTTTGGTCTGCTTTCCTTGTTGACAGGCTTTGCATACGCCTTCCTTACGAAATGTGATGTCATCAGGTAGACCTGCGACAAGCTCATTTCTGGCAATATGGTTAATGGTTTTGAAATTCAAATGATTTAACCTTTTGTGCCATAACCATGAGGTTTCTTCTTTGCTTAGTGCTAGAAAGCATGAATGTTGTTGACCACTTTGCCAATCGAGAACATAAAGACCACCTTTTCGGATTTCTCGGAGTTTTACTTCTCCTGTGTCATTGTCAGCAATTGAACAACCAGAATGAATAAAAGATATTGTGTACCCATTTTCGCATAGTTGACTTATGCTTAGCAAATTATGCTTGAGGTTTGATACGAGAGCGACGTTGACAATCCTTAGTCCATTGCACTCTATACATCCTCTCCCAAGTACTCTGCCTTTGCTGTTATCTCCAAACACGACAGATGGACCATAGGATTTCAGAATGTCTGAGAACAGGTCTTCGTCCCCTGTCATTTGTGCCGAACAACCACTGTCTAGAATCCACTCATTTGACATGCCTGATGTTTGCTCCTGGATCCTGTTCATGCAAGAACAATTAGGTTGATTTAGGTCCTGAAGGATTAGCTTGGGTCATTGTTCCTTTCGGAACCTACATTTTGGTAATCTTCAAGGTTTTCTCCTTGAGATCCTTTTTGTCAACCTTCTCAACCTTTTTATGTGTGTGTGCATGTGGTTGTGTGTTGTGCTTCTTCGCCTTCATCGTCCTTTGGTGATACACGTATCTGGACTCGGGTCTCACATAGGTGTTTCTCCTATGGGGTGTGTAATGATGGTTTTGGGGTTTCACTGAATGATATTCAATGTGTCTTCCCCGAGTAAGGATATGATTTGGCTTCCTAGCATTTGAAACATGATGCTCAGCCTTTGTTCTTGAATTTTCTAAATAGTTCTGCGTAGCAGACCTATGATGAAAACTTTGCTGAGATTTATCATCTCTTGTGGTACTCTGCTGAAATCTTGCATTCTGCTTGACCTTTTGCTGAGGTCTAGCATAGTGCTTGACACTCTGCTTGGGTTCAGCAGACTGCTTGATATTCTGCTGAACGATTTGCATAGCATCTGTCCTAGCATTCGATGATTCAACAACTAATGTATCCTTCTCTTTGCATCACCAAATATTTTTCCGGCAGAATCAAAAATGATTTTTCCCTTTTGCCTCGAAGTTCCATCTTCGTCATAACAACTGTGCCCAATTCCAGATCGGTCACTATGACGTCTCTGTTGGCTTATCAGGTTATTCAAGATATCCTGACTAGTCATATACGCGCAAACACACTTCTCATTAGCTTTGTTTTTCAAAATCAAATTTTCTTTTTCAAGATTTTTGAAACTTTCAGAAAGTTCACAAAATTCAGTTCTAAGTCTTGATAGTTCCTCACTATCGGACCTTAGTCTTTCGACTTCATCGATCAGACTTATGACTTTCTATTTGAGTGAAGAATTATCTTCTACGATAGCATTTTTCAATGTTTATACCTTCGAAAGTTCTAAAGAAAGCTTGGTAAGATAATCTTCCTCGGAATTCAAGAAGGAATCCTCCGATTCAAATGTGTGTGCTGAGCATGAAATGTTAGCTATAGATGTTACCTCTTGATTGTCGACTGCTAGGGCCTATTTGGAAGGTTGCTCAACAACTGCGGATGTTTCACCATCCTCAACAATTTTTGCCATGATAACCATCAAGGTTTCTTCTTCCTCGTCAGTAGGGTAATATTCCTCTTCGTTTTCAGGAATATCTGGGACTTTTGTCTGTGTCAGCAACGCCTTTGCCACAGCTCGAACCGCTCGTCTTTCAAATCTTTGCCACAACCGTTCTCTTCCTACAGGACTCAGTTTTGGGCAGTCATGCTTCAGGAGATCAGGAGATTTGCATTCAAAACATGTTCTTATCTTTTTCTCAGTAGTATGGTGCATCGAGGTTTCTTTTTCTTGCTTTTTGGCCTTTGCTTCCAGAATCATTTTCTGTATCTTCTTCATCTGCTCCTCCAACTCATCTATCTTTCGATTTTCACTATTTGAGTTAGAAGTTGAGGGAGTCTCCTTTGTCGGTGTTTTTGGTGTTGATCTCTCCTAGTTATAGAACGGTTTCCTAGGAGATTTCTATTTGTTTCCGTCCTTTTTGATGAAATATGCTACGTCTTCTTGAGTTCCGGCGCTAGTTGCATTAGGATGTACTATAGCAACTTTGTTCTTCTTTGACTGCTGAATAATGAATTCATGCACCTTTAATTGAGAGAAAATTTCAGCGGTAGTCATGTTGCTAAGATCCTTATCACTCAAACTCGTCATCTTAACAAACCAATCACTTCTGGGGTAGAGCTTGGATATAATCTTGTTATTCATTTCCCCTTTGTCATATGTCTTGCCAACATTCTTCAGTTCTCCTATGATAGTGTGGAATCTTTCTTCCATCAACTGAATGGTTTCACCAGGAACCATAGCAAAGGATTCGTACTTGTCCACAACTACTTGCAGCTTGTTTCGCTTCATTTGTTCCGTCTCCTGAGAAACTTCACAGACGTACTCCCACATCTCTTTTGCTGTGTTGTAGTCTAGAGCTTAGTCAGACATCAATGGAGGTAGACAATCCATGATTAATTTCATGGACGATAAATTCAAGTTGGCCTCTTTTTTTGTCTTCAAGAATCCATTCCTCGTAGGGTTTCTTCACCATCTCAGGTCTGGGTGGACCATCAGCAGGTCCAGGTGGTGCGGTGTTAACCTTCAGGATCTCTATGGGACCAAGCGTGAGAATGTCCCTCATCTCTGGATGTATGCTCTGCAACTGGATCATGGCCTTCTTCTTCCAGGTTTCAAATCCATCCTTGTTGTACTTTGGAAGAGCGTGATTCATCATTTTGATTTTCTACGCCTTTACCTGAGCTATGTAAGACACAAATACAAGAAACGCAAGGAAAACTAGGATCTAGGTCCTAAGCGACTCAGAAGCAGTCGGTTTTTCAACCTCCTGCTCTGAATACCACTTGTTGGTCCCCGAGATCAGAGTCATCGTGGTAGTGATGAAATACAAACACGAAATGCAGCGGAATTATATAGCGTTTACTTGTATTTAGGTTATTTTTCAACTAGGGTTTTTATTCAAGTTCACTTAAGTTTCTTCTTGCAGTTATACACTAGCAGCTCCGTTGCTAGGTTTTAAATCTCAGTCGCACAGTAGAAATAAAACAGTAATTAGCAAGAGAACACAAGGTTTATAGTGGTTTGATCAAATGATCTACGTCCACTCCTTAGCCGAATCGCTAAGAATTTCACTAAGAAAGTATACAGTGTACAAAGAGTTGCCTTTCATGTAAAGCAGGCAGCCGACGTTTGGTCTGGCTACTTCACGGCTATCTTCCGATACTCCGAACCTCTCAGGTGTGGATCCAGCTGAGTCAATGGCACACCTTTGTAAAACTCGCTTTTACCACCTTTGGAAGAGTTTAAAGTTCCTTCTGAACTATCCGTCTTGTGCGGCTTCAGTGCTCGTCCTAATCAATTTCTTTTCAAGAAATTGACTGCTGGATACTTTCTATAAAGAAAGCGATCCCAATGATTGAAGATTCTTGAATCAATTCAAGAATCTCTCAGATGAGTGTCAGACGTACAATGAGACACTCAAGTTGTTGAAGGCTTTTCAATGTCTCTGTGTTATGCCTTTCAACAGAACCGCTCTCGAGCCTTTTTGCCTTTTTGGAATCTTTTGAATATCTTTTTGTGTAAGAGAGTGAGCAGGTTATTGTATCTTCCTTTGACTTGCCTTTTATAGTTGGAGATTCGAAACTCGAGCCGGCAATTTCGTTTAGACACAACAGATCTTTTGTCTTAATTGCAGGTAGCTTTCTACGAACTTTTCTGTCTCCGTACAGGCTTTTCCGACCTAGTTCTGACAGGTCTAGTCTTCGCGCGTTGGTCAGAATTACGGTGCAGCAGTCGTTGAGATTTGTTTTGCTGAGCTTTTTTGGAACGGACTGCTGGACATCTTTTAGCATGCTGCTGGGCTTGATGTTTGTCTGTGCAGCAGATACTCTTCTGCTACTTTTGACTTCCGATTGCTAGCTCCCCTAGCAATCTGTGACGTGTTAGCAAATGCTGACTCCTCAGCATTTTGATATTACTAGCTTCCTTCCTCTTTAGCATTCTCTGATGTTTGCTGAGAGTATCCTACTCTATTACAACTCAATATTTACCCTATACAGGACATTACAAGAGTTTGCTAAGCTATGCTAAGATTCAGCAATGATCGACCATCTACTAAGGTTTGATCCAACAAAACCTTTTACAATGTGATCCTAAGGACAGTTCATGAATATTTTCCCAACACCAGGGAATCAGCTTGGCATCAGGGAATCTCGATATAAGTTGTCAAAATGGAAGGGACATGCGCCATAACCCACTATTCGATGACAATCCCGACAATGGAGAGGATGACAACCAGGATCCGCCAGGGGAGTCTGACGATGAGGAAGAAGAGGAGGCCATGCAGAACCGGTATAAACCTCGGTTCAGGGAGACAGACTTCAGGATTGGCATCAATGCCAGCAATTTTGAGCTGAAGACCGGATTGGTGCAAATGGTCCAACAAAATCAATTCGGAGGAAGGGCTACTGAGGATCTCTGAGGGATAAGGCACAATCATGGTTCACTGCACTGGACAAGGAAAGTATTAGCACATGGACTGAATTGAGGAATGAGTTCCTGGAAAACTTCTTCCCCTCGAATGTCATCAGGCAGAGAAGGAAGGAAATCATCAGATTCGCTCAAAGACCTGATGAGAGCTTCAGTGAGACATGGGAGCGATTCAAAGAGCTACTGAGATCTTGCCCCGGACATGGCTTTCCGCCAGGAGAACAGGCAGAAGCATTCTACGAGGGACTCAATGAGAAGACCGTCAAGTTGGTGGACACCACACTGGGAGACACCATCATGACGAAAAGTGGAAAGAAGGCCATGGAATTCTTCCAAAAGATGGCCAACAACACTCAACGGTGGTCCTCAAGTCGAACTCGGCTTGTGATGGCGGTCGAGAAAGTGGTGGAGAAAGTTGCCGAACAACCTGATTTGGCAACCGAGCTGAAAAAGCTAAGGGAAGACTTTGCTGCACTGAAGCAGGAGAAAACAGTTGCTGTAGTAGAGCCAGTGCAAGCTCCGTCTGAGGGGGATTGTGCCGCTGTAAATTTCATGCAAATGGGTGGTTACCAAAACAACTACCGTGGAGGATATCAGCAGCATAATCAGCAGCACAATCAGCCCTACACTTTTAATCATGCAAGGAACCATCCTGGATTTTCCTACGCGAACCCCCAAGCCGCTGAGCAACCACCACCTGGGTTTGCAGTGCAAGATGGAGAAGTGGTGGAGAAGAAGAAGCCAAATCTCGAGGAGATTTTGGCTAAATTCATGGAAGGCTCCACCGATACGGTAGCCAAGCTAAAGCAAGAAATCGCAGGCGTGAATACTAAAGTGGACCAGGTGCAGAAGCATGTATAAATCATAGAAACCCCACTAAGAGGGGGAAAATCCTATGAAGGGCCAAAGCAAGCAAGGACTGGTTCAAAAGAGAATGAAGATGTCGAGCAGGCCAAAGAAGCTGTCACTGATGCAGCCCTGTCGATCGATGGCATTGACGGAGGATTGCCGTCGATCGACGCCAATCCAAAGGCCACGTCGATCGACGCCCACTCCTGTCCAGCCACCTATGTATAAGCCTCCTTTGCCATATCCGCAGCGGTTTGCCAAATCAAAGATGAACGAGAAGTATGCACGCTTTCTTGAGAACATGAAGAAAGTAAACATCAACATCCCGCTGATTGAGGCACTACGAGAGATACCGAGGTATTTGAAGTTTTTGAAGGATATGGTCTCTCATAAAAGACCCTTCATGGAGCATGAGAGGGTCAACTTGTTCGAAGAATGCAGCGCGATTATTCAAAAGAAGATGCCGCTGAAGAGAGAGGACCCAGGATCCTTCATGATCCCCTGCGTCATTGGAGGAGAGACCTTTGGGAAGGTCCTTTGCGATTCCGGCGCATCTATCAACTTAATGCCGCTGTCAATCTTCAAGCGACTTGAGATCGGGAGCATCAAACCAACGACCATATCATTGCAGATGGCTGACAGATCGGTATCCTACCCAAGCGGCATCGTAGAAGACGTACTTGTGAAGGTGAAAGACTTCATCATTCCAGCAGATTTCGTGGTGCTTGATATGGAAGAAGACCACAACATCCCGCTTATCTTGAGGAGATCTTTCTTGAAGACTGCTGGAGCATTGATTGACATTCGAGACGGCAAACTGACGTTCCGAGTTAATGACGAGTCGGTCACCTTCCCCATCTACAAAGCAGTGCAGAAGCGTAATGAAGAGAGCTACCAGGAAGAGTGCCACATGATCAATTGTTCAAATCCGATGATTTCCTCTCCCTTTCCTTCTCTTAAAACTGATCCGGACTTTCTGGAGAACTGCTTACTACACTCTTTGTTTTGTCTTCAGATTTTGATAAGGCGGACGATGAGCTTGTGGATCTGGTGATGGAGCTGGATGTACCCGAGGGAATAACACATGAAAAAGAGAACAAACGGGAGCGATTTCCAAGCAGACGCAGCCAGAAAAAGAAGGGAAAACGTGGAACTGCCTCCACGTCGATCGATGCACACCATGCGTCGATTGACACAGCCTCAGGACCCACGTCGATCGATGCAACAGTCACGTCGATCGATGCACGAAGGAAGTCAGACACGGAGAGTTCATCGGCAGAAGCAGTGCGACGTAGAAAAGGGATTGCGGCAGTTTTATCCATGTCAACCGACGCAAATCGGGGAAAGGTGCAATCTAACTCTGATCCGCTGGTTCTGGAACTCAAGATGCTTCCGGCACACCTCAGGTATGGGAAGTTGGAAAAATTACTACGAGTTCTACGGAAGTACAAGTCCGCCATTGGGGGGACATTGAGAGACATCAAGGGGATCAGCCCCTCATTTTGCACAAACAAGGTCCTTCTGGAAAAAGACACCAAGAAATGGGGTATGCAAGTTATCAAGAACAAAGATGGAAAGGAGGTCGCGAAAGGATCTGCCTGGATCCGACCTCCCTGATGGTGATTGAAGACTCCGGGGGATAAAAAAGTTGATGTCTGAGATCAACTACCAGGTATCGTTCCCTCTTTTGTCTGATTTTCAAACTTATTCCACTCTTCAAGTTGGAAATAAGTTTGGGGGGATGTGGACAAGAGATGGAACGTCCTATCTTTTATTTATTCTGCTTTCTGTCTTTAATTTTTCGTACCTTTCTATTTTATGGTATTTTGTGGGGAAATTTTTGAGTTTTGAGATAACCTGAACGAGATTGTGAGATTAGAATTGATTGAGGGTTGAGTATTGAATTGATTGAGATTGTGGTTAGATGCCTATGAATGTAGAATACCGCATGATAGGACTGATTTGACACTTATACTTGCATGATGATTGAGCTGATTTGAAATTGACTGTGGAAGAAAATTTTTGAATCCTTGTGTGAGAATTTGAACCTTTATTTCGTTTGATGTGAGATTCACATGTGTGTTTTGATTTCTCTAGAACTTGCCTATTTTCTGTGTTGAGACTGCATAGTGTGCACAAGTTTAGGAAATGATATTAGGCCATCTTTGTTAACCCAATATCCGAAACACTGTCCCTTCACAATAAAATTTTCCCTAGTTAGCCATTTTGAGCCTGTACAGTTTTTCTTTCCTTGTCTATGAGATTAAGAAAAGTATTGTCTCACTCGTGTCTTGAGTTGTGGTATGTATGGGGATTGATTAGTGAATCGGTGATAAGATATGATAAATTAGTGGTGAAAAGATGTGTGAAAAAATAAGCTCAAAGAAATAATTAGAATTCTCATAAGCTCTCTGAAAAGAAAAGAATACAAAATTACCAAAAAGAGCATAAGAGATTCAATATGAGCTATAAAAATATATATATATATATATATATATTGTGAGTTTGTTGATGTATATGAGGAGATAAGGTGGATGATTATAGATAGTGGTTGGAGATGTTGAGAGTCATGAACTCAATTGATTTAGTCACTTGGCCATATTTCCCTACCTTATCAGAAAAAGCCTACGTTACAACCTTTCGAAAGTCCTTTTTGATTCTAGACTTGTGTGCACATTCTAGCAGTGGAGATATTAGAAAATCTGCAAGCCTATGATAGAAATTTCTTCATACATGTTGTTGAGTGCTTTCATCTTTACCTTAACACTTGAGAGTTGAGCGATACACTTCCTGTGAGTTCTTCCACGGTTGATGAATTTTCTGTCTCTTTCAAATTGCTTGTGGGTAGTGGATTCTTAGTTCTTGACTGTGATGAATCTTGTGAGGCATTGCACTTTAACCACATAATCTTTTGACTTCTTACTTGCCTATTGATTGAGGACAATCAAACGTTCAAGTTTGGGGGATTTGATAAGCTCATTATTTCACTCACTTATCTATATTATATTTATACTATTTTATGTAGTTTTATTGAGTTTATATAAATATTTTATGCATGAATCAATATTAGGTGGTTTTAGGTGTATTTTGATGTTTATGCAGGTTTTTAGGCCTAAACCCACGAGAAAACCGTTCCGAAAGCAGTGACGTGTAAGAGTAGCATTGAAGAGTTCTTCCACAAGAGGAATTCGGGTTGTTGGCACACGACAATGGATGAAGCTTTGTGTTAGCTCTCCAACGCAACTGGAATCGAGTTTAATCGGTGTCCGGGAGAGGAAGTTATGGCCAAAACCGTGAGACCGCGCAGAAGGGGCGAGAAGCTGCATCGACAGACGCCAATCAGCATTGATCGACAGACGCCAATGCCGCGTCGATCGACGTGGACCTGCTGGCGCGGGAAATTGGTTAAATTCGAGTTTTTTTCATATCTTTAGTCCTAGATTTGATTTGATACACCTCCACCTCTATATATAACTTTGAAGACAGAGTTTTGTGGGAAGACATTCTAATCCATGTTTTTATGCAAATCAGGTTTTATTTTTCTATGATGAATATTACTCTGAATATGTGTAACTAATCTCTTCCTCAGATTCTAGGGTTTCGAATTATCAATGTATACATGTTTGATTAATTGAATTATTTTCCCTTTCCCTTCGTAGTTTGTGAAAT
>JAPKLW010001110.1:55283-129200 GCA_026898455.1 Plectranthus barbatus
TACATAAAATAATAGAAAATAATATAGATAAGTGAGTACAATAATGATCTTATCAAACCCCCCAAACTTGAACGTTTGATTGTCCTCAATCAATTGGCAAGAAAGAAATCAAAAGATCATGCGATTAAAGTGCAATGCCTCACAAGATTCATCACAGTCAAGAATCAAAAATCCACTACACACAAGCAATTTGAAAGAGACAGAAAATTCATCAACAACGGAAGAACTCACGGGAAGTGTATCGCTCAACTCTCAAGTGTTTTAAGGAATAGATGAAAGCACTCAACAACATTTATGAAGAAATTTCTACCATAGGCTTGCAAATTTTCTAATATCTCCACTGCTAGAATGTGCACACAAGTCTAGAATCAAAAAGGATTTTCAATAGATTGTAATGTAGGCTTTTGTGAGGGGTAGGAAAATATGGCCAAGTGACTAAAATCAATCAAGTTGTACTTGCTCAATCAATCCAAACCACCATCTAAGTTCATTCACCCTTCTCCTCAAATATATCAACAAATACACAACCTCCTTTTTTTTTCTAGCTCATTTTGAATCTCTTATGCTCATAATTTTATTTTTTTTTCTTTTCTGAGAGCTTATGAGAATTCTAATTATTTTACTTTGAGCTTCTTTTCCACACATCTTTTCACCACTAATTTATATTTTCTTATCTCCATATCACAATCATTCCACCCATATACCACAACTCAAGACATGAGCGAAACCAATACTTCTTCTTAATCTCATAGACAAGGAAAGAAAAATTTTGTATAGGCTCAAAAGTGGATAACTAGGGAAAATTTAATGTGAAGGGACAGTGTTTAGGGAATTGGGCTATCAAAGATGGCCTAAGATCATTTCCTAAACTTGTGCACACTATGCAGTCTCAACACAGAAAATAGGCAAGTTCTAGAGAAATAAAAACACACATGTGAATCTCACATCAAACGAATAAAAGGCTCAAAATTCTCACACAAGGGTTCAAAAACCAATTTGATCTCTGCTATTCTTACACGTCACTGCTTCCCTATCGTTTCCTCGCTCCCACTCAATGGCAGCTGCTTCATCTTCTTCAGACTCATCCTCTTCTTCAGTAGTGGAGATTCGATTGCACTCCGCCTTCTTCTTGTTCTTGTCGATCACAAAGGTGATCCTCTCGTCATTTGCTCGGAGTGTGATCTCGCCGCCTCGACAGTCAATGAGAGCGGCGCTAGTGTCGAGAAACTCACGCCCTAAGATCATGGGCATATTCTCGTCCTCCTTCATCTCGTGCACCACGAAATCTGCAGGAAAAATGAGATGGCCCACGCGAATGAGCACATCCTCTAGTATACCTTTCGGGCGGGACACAGACCGGTCCGCCATCTGCAGGGAGATCATTGTGGGCCTCATCTCTCCGATGTTGAGACGCTTGTAAATGGAGTACGACATCAGGTTGATACTAGCCCCAGTATTACATAGTACTCTTTCGAATGTGTGTCCCCCAATCTCAACCGGAATAGAGAAGCATCCAGGATCGCTTCTCTTAATGGGCACCTGCTTTTGGAGTAGCAGGCTGCACTGCTCGTGGATCTTCACCGTCTCGTTCTCCACGAACTGCTTCTTTCCACTCATCAGTTTTCGAAGGTATTTCATGTACCCCGGGATTTCCTTCAGTGCTTCGATCAGCGGAATGTTGATGCTGACCTTCTTTAGATTCTCCACAAATCTGGAGAATTTCTCGTCCTCTTTCTGCTTTGCAAACCGCTGTGGGAAAGGCAAAGGAGGGAGCTGATCTTCAGACTGCTTCAACTTCATGCCTGGAGCAGACTTTGACGTCGATCGAGGTAAGTCAGTGTCGATCGACGGGCCTCTGCCTTCTGCATTGATCGACGAGGCAGGTCCGTCGATCGGCGTGGAATCGTCTCCCGCACAGTTTTGCTCCTTTTCGCCTCCAAAATCATCCGTAGCCATCTCGGGACCCATGTAGCTCGTCCCAGACCTCAGAGTAACGGCTTTGCAGTCTTTTTGGGCCTTTGGGTTCACCTCCGTTGTGCTCGGAAGCTTTCCAGGCTTGTGTTGGTTGCCGAGTGTCGTGGCAATCTGGCTCAATTGCGTGTCCATCATCTGAAGGTGTTTTGTCATCAGCTGCATGTGGTCGGCCATCCCCTTCACTTCAGTTTCTACTTTCCCAAACCGGTTATCCGAGCTCTTGATGAATTTCTCGAGCGTCTCCTCTAGCACGAATTTCTTCATTTCCACAATTTCTCCTCCAGTACCTGCATCAAAACCAGGCGGAGGGTGTTCTGCAGCAGAAGGGTTAGCATAAGAAAAACCAGGGTGAGATCGCCCATGGTTGTACTGATACCCTTGATTGCCTCGGTAGTTATTGTGATAACCACCGCCAATGTAGTTCACCTCCGTACCGGCAGTTCCAGACGAACTGCTTGCACCCCTGTTGATGTAGTCAGCCTCCACGGGTACTATGGCCATGCTTGGCTCTGCAACTTGTGATGTGCCCAATTTTTCAATCTCCTCCCGGAGCTTTTTCACCTCAGCGACCACGTCGATTTCTGGCTTTGTCTCTACGGCTTTGACTGGTAGCTGCCTATCAGTTGGCCATTGGTGGCTATTCAACGCCATATCAGCCAGCAACCTCATACTCTCTGCACCGCTCTTCTTCATCAGTATTCCTCCGGCAGATGCATCAACCAGCTCCTTCATGTGAGGGTTCAGTCCCTCATAAAAATGACACACTTGCATCTCCAGATCGATGCCATGTCCAGGACAGAGTCGTAGAAGCTCTTTGTATCTCTTCCAGGCCTCGTAGAGTGACTCGTCATACATCTGCTTGAAAGTAGTAATGGCAGCTTTCCTCTTCAGCAGCAGGCTCGGTGGGAAGTAGTTGGTAAGGAACTCTGCTCGAAGCTCCTCCCATGTCCCGATTTGACTCTTATCCAGTCCAGCAAACCAAGACCGTGCCTCGTCTCTGAGTGAGAACGAGAACAGTCTCATTCTGATCACATCTTGGGTTACTCCGTTCTGCTTCACAGTGTTACACACCTCAATGAATTGGTTGAGGTGGGTATATGGGTCTTCTATAGCTCTCCCCCCAAACTGGTTTTGTTGCACCATCTGAATAAGGCTTGTGCGCAGCTCGAAGTTGTTGGCATCAATGCCAATTCTGAATCCGGCCTCTGCTTGCTGTGGAAGAAATCGATCCAAGATGGACTTTTGCGGAACCACAATCTGCCTATTGTTCAACTCTACCAGTCTTGCAGCTTGCTCTGCCTGAGCAGCCTGGGCTGCTTGAAGTTGTACTCTTAGCTGCTGCACTTCATTCACAAATTGCCTCTGCTCCTCGGGAGTCATATTTTGCAGAGGTGCTTCAGGATTCTCAGCCATCTCTCGTTGTTTTTCTTTTTCTTTCTTTTTGATTTTCCTGCATGTTGCTTCGATTTCAGGGACAAAGGCTTCGAGTGTTTTTCCTTTGGCTCGCGTGTTCATGCACCTGCGCAGGAAAAAGGTAAAAAATCAGTTCAGCGTCGATCGACGTAAGGTGTCCGTCGATCAACGCAAAAAGATGATCGACGTCGATCGACGCTAAGGGCATCGATCGACGTGGAATTCTGAAACAAAAACTCACACAAGCACACGTACAGAAAAATAAAATTCAATCCAGCAAATCCTAGAACGAACTAGTAACAAGATAAAATCTAGCAACTCCCCGGCAACGGCGTCAATTTGATCGCTGCTATTTCTAACAGATTAATTATAATAACAGCGGCAAATAAATTTGTAAACCCTAAGGTTATCGATCCAGGGGAATTGTATGGGGAAATTATCCTATGTACTAGCTATGATCCTAAGATTCATTGTTTGAGGAATTCAAAATCAGGGTTTTATTTGGAAAATAAAGATAACAATACTTGAAAATTAAAGGAGTTTTGGAAAGCAAATTAAAGAACACAGATTCTAGGGAAGAACTCTTATTATGGATAACATGTAGGAATCAATTAATTTAACAGGTGGAATACTGCAATGATGTTATATCTCCTTGTTTGGCAAATATAACCTAGATTACTAATTAGTGACTCATCTCCGCTCGGTCTCAAAGTACACCAAACTAATCAATCCGATAAGCAAATCAGTTCAATTCCTACATCTAGTACATCTGTTTGGATAGTGTAGATCGTATCATGTATTCCTATTCCCACTATTAATATTCACCTCTCGGTCCTTCTATCAATAGCTAGACATCTAAATTAATCGTCACCTCTCGATCCTTGAATTAATCTAGAATTGAAAATAAACACAGGAATCATGAACCTAATTAATTAATCCTAACATGCATCCATAATAATATCAACCCCTAGAACCCGCTAGGGTTTCTAGCCACTCATCGTAGATAGAAATCCAAAAGAAAACATATTAAATTGCGTAAACATAAAAGAACTTACAAGAAAAATAAAGGGTTTCGTGTTCCCCAAGTCTCCAAACTCTAAAAACTCTAAAATATGATTGTATGCAATTGGGAATCATAATTGGTTCGAATTTTATAGGTATTTATAGTGGTGGATGTGTATCTTATCAAATCTAGGGCTAAAGATATGAATAAATACGAATTTAATCAGATTTTCGCTCCAGCAGAAGACCTCACGTCGACCGTGGCTATTCACCGTCGATCGACGGAAGTTCTTGGTCGCCGTCGATCGCTTCTGATTGGCGTCTGTCGAAGCAGCTTTTCGCCCTCCTGCGCGGTCTCACGGTTTTGGCCATAACTTTCTCTTCCGAACTCCGATTGACCCGATTCCAGTTGCGTTGGAAAACTAACTCAAAGATCATTCAAATGATATGCTCCATTAGCTCAGATTCTAACGGTGGAAGAAGTTGTGACTGTTTCTTTGAACATCTGCTGCTCTTGGAATGGGTTTCCATTGAATTTGGCCTAAAACCTGCAAAAACACCAAAACGCGCATAATACCACCTAGTATAGACTCATGCACATAATATATATATAAACTCAATAGAACTACATAAAATAATAGAAAATAATATAGATAAGTGAGTACAATAATGAGCTTATCAGATATTAGGATGGATCAGGACTGACGAACTAACAGTTGGCCTCGAAAAGGCATTTCGTAGACTTGGTATGACGTAGGGGTTGATTTTGATATAGAAATTAAGTTGTTCAAGTGGAGTGAAACAACACTTGTAGTTGACTGAACCTTAGAACTTAGTTTTTGAATATCATGAAATTGAAAATTTCTCTGTATAGTCTAGTATAGCTGAGTAGTGAGAATGAATTGACTTGTGGAAACTACAAGTTAACAGCTAGCTGTACAGAATGTACACGGTGAGCCTGCCAGATGTAGTCAGACTTGAGTAAGTGTGTTAGTGTGAGGATCTATTGGAACCTCGGCATGGTATGTTGGAGAATAACGATGCAACCAAAACATAAAATCTTGGATATGTGAGTAGATGTAGAGACGCTATATTACGATGATTGATAGTACCGATTGTGAAGTGATGTAGTTGTTGTTGTTGGGAGTGACGTGAAATGGCACCCGTAGTGGATTAAACCTAGAACCTTGAGATATAGATTGATTTGATATTGGTTGGGACCATGGTGAGTGACGTGAAACAACATTTATAGTTTCAATTCAATCGGAAAGTATCTGAGTTATGATTCATTCACGCAAGCATAAGCGTATTAATTAAGCAAAGTAGATGATCAAGCCCATTATTGAAAATTTCATTGAATCTGATCAATTAAAAACTTGAAATTGAGCGAGTAAAGTATTGATATAACTCAACCTTGCGAATTGAGTAAGAATGAACAAGTTCTGGATATTGCTTGGATTGAGTGAAACTGTTGCTTCGTGGTACCTGTGAGTCAATGAGATGAGTATCGATAATTGCAAGATGCCTGATAAGTCGTAAAGACGATAAACAAGGGATTCTTAATTGAAAGAAATTTTCGTGCATGGAGATCTTTTAAGATTCTAATTTCAGTACGACAGAAATTGTAACGATAACACTCACTGTTTTGGATATGACGCCGTTCGGGAAAAACTTTGACAAGCCAAGTAATGTCTTATGAGAATGTTGGATTGCCTTATTATGTTCGACTAATTATTAGTATCCTATGGGGTATAGTTCTCTTCTTACGTGGTACATTTTCTTTCATTACTCTAAACTATCGGTTTGCGATCCTTTGATTATCCTACTCGCTTCCAGTTCTGAAATGACTTGAGGACATTGCCTTATTTCATGTCCGAATTCCTTGTAAATGTGACAGAAGTTATTCGCAACATAACATTTCTCAATATAATTCCTTCTACACTTGATAAGTTGCAGAGTAAATTTGCCACGTTGGTTTTGTGCTTCCAGCGCTTCGTACAATTCTTTGAGCTAGTTGAAATTTATGTCTTTGATTACTCTGACGATTTCTCTAATCCTTAACAATGTATGATTGCGCCTTGGTCTTAATCTCTTCGTTAGCTGTTAACTTGTTTCCTTTGAATCAAGTATGTTCACTTCTCAACTATCTTCCTTAATCTCTTGAAATGAACAAGTTGATCTTGTTCCTTTTTCCCAATATGCTTATTTGTGTTCATTCCTGGACTCGACTTCTTCCAGATGAACATGCTTATTCATAAACTATCATCAATCGATCTTTTGAACATTAATATGCCTTCTTTGTTCAGGCATACTCAAAAGAATTAATCCTTAATAATTTATTCGATTGTTTCCTTGATTTCCGAGAAGACATGTTATTTGCTGTAATCTTATTATTGAGATTCCTTCATGATATATGAATTACTTTGGTTATTTCTCCTAATTCGAAGGAAGCGTACCCTTTTTATAAGTTATTGGTATGTCCATTTGCAAACGAGCATGCGTTACTACACTTCATTATTACCTTTTGATCGCAGAATTATATCCATTTCTCAGGCCTGCTAAATCGAATTTGTTCCCATTTGTTTCGGTTGAAGTTAAGCATGCGTATTGAACCTCTTTGATGTCAAGTATATCATTTCGTCAAGCATGCAAAATTATATTTTGGTTCTCACTCGTCACTTAAATTGTATTCTTGAATCAATCATGCGTAATCACACTTTCTGATTTGCCTTCTTGATCATTGAAATATATCCATTTCACAAGCATGCTAAGCCAAATTCGCTCACATTCGCTTTGTTTGAGATCAAGCATGCACATCTGAACCTCCTTGTTGTCAAGCGTATCGTTTCATTAAGCGTGCAAAATTTTGTCTCGTTCCTATTAATTACTTAAATCGTTGACTGTCTCTTTCTGATCAAATATGCGATTTGTTGCACATTCTCTTGGGTTCCTCAAATACAAACATGTTATTCCTTGTTCAAACATGTCTAAATTGAAACACGTTCTTCATCATTTCAATGAGTTGTTATGATTATTTCCTTCAATTCCTTGGTGCTTACCAACTGAAGAGAACCCTAACAAAGAAAGTAGGGAGTTTAACTCGGGACCGAGTCATTGGACTGCGTTTGGCTTTTCACTTGGAGAACGTTCCTCTGGCTTAATACTTCAAGACTAAGGAGTGTCAGGAACGTAGAAATTGTAAGAAAAGACGAGATCGTGGTAGAGGCCGAGGCCAAGGGAAAACAATCAGAGGAAAATTTGAGTGTATGCTTTTGGGAACAGTAAATATGAGGGCAACTTATTATGGTTTAAATTGATATTTTCATCAAGTGACAAATTAGTAAGACTTAAGGCAGAGAGAAGAGTCATGAGCTAAGCATAGCATTGCTTTTGGGAGAAGACAACTACAATTACCTTAGTCTGTCGTGATTTAACAATCAGATTATATAGATATGTGATTTAGTGGTCGAGTTAAACGTTGTGATATGTAGGACGTTGATATAATTCTAGAAATGGATTGACTAACCGAGAATAAAGCGACAATTTTATGTTATGAGAGGAAAGTTAAGATTCTGCGTTCAGAAAACTAAGAATCTTTCGTTATGGATTTCGAAGAAGGCAGAGAGTACAAGTTATTTCAGTTGTGCATGTCTCGAAATTTTTGTCAAAAACTGGAAACCAGAGATACTTGGTTTATTTGGAAGGTAAAGAGGAAGAGGAGTTAGTGGTCCAGGAGGTGCCCATCGTTCAAGAATTTGAAGACGTATTTCCTAAAGAGATACCAGGACTGTCAGCCGTTAGAGGAATGGAATTCATGATCGATTTAGAACCAGGAGCAACATCAATTTCTAAATACCGTACTGTATGGCACCAAGGAGTCAAAAGAGTTGAAAGTTCAGTTGCAAGAACTCCTAAATAGGAAACTTTGACGATTTCGTGTTGGCATTTAATGACGATACCCTTATATACTTGAGGAATGAGAATGAACGTGAGTAGCATTTAAGAATGATATTGCAAACTTTAAGAAGTAAGAAACTATATACTAAACTTAGCAAATGTCTTTCTGGTTGAGGGAAGTGACATTTTGGGTCACAATGTGTCAGCTGATGGCATCAAGATAGATCCAACAAGATCCAGACGGTGATGGGTGGAAGTCGTCGACAACGCCGAAAGAGATTAATATCTTTCTTAGTTTAGCAGGTTATTATCGCAGCTTTATTAAAGGATTTTCAAGGATCACTAAACCTATGACTCAAATACTTCAGAAAGGGATGAAGTTTGTATGGATAAAGAATGAATGAGGAATCTTCGGGAATTAAAGCATCTTCTGACCATAGCGCCAGTCTCATCTGTACCTGAAGCAGATACGAATTTTGATGTCAATATTAATGTGTCAAAAAAAGGGGGGGGTCGATGATCTTGAGTTAGCAGCGGTGATTCATGCGTGGAAGAAATGGAGGCACCATCTTTACGGAATTAAATGCGCAATGTTCACGGATCATAAGAGCTTGAAGTATTTCTTCGAGCAGAAGAAATTGAATACGAGACTGAGAAGATGGTTAGAGTTAGTTAATGATTATGACTTGATAATAAATTATCACCCATGTAAGGCCAACGTATGAGTACGAGATTTTGAGAAACTTAGTCTTGAAGTTAGTTCACCACGGTAAGAAACAGGTGTGACGTAGTTGCTTTCACTGTTTTATCAGATTTAGGAAAGAGAATCGTTGACGCACAAAGAAAATACGTGGAGCTTAAGAAGTTACATCAGGAGATTAGAATCAAGCCGTTGAGTGAATACAGAGAAGCGCCTGATAGTACACTGATGCTCAAGGATAGAATCTTGGTGCCAAATAAGGAAGAATTGAGGAATGAAATCATGAGTAAGGCTCAGGATATACCGTATGCCGCTCACCCTGGGAATATGAAGATGTATCAAGACTCAAATACTACGTACTGGTGGAAAACATGAAAAAGCATGTAGTCTTATATGTGGAGAAACGCCTGGCATGTCAGTAAGTCAACGTATTACTAAGGGCTTTATCACGGGATTCCCGAAGTTGCAACGAGGAAACATAACAATATATATATACGATGGAGTTATACGTACGGATCAGATAAGCTAGCTAGCTACATGTACGAGAGATTGTCAGACTACATGGAGTGCTTGTAACGATTACGTCTGATAGGGACACAAAGTCTATGTCTCATTTCTGGATTAGGCTGCAACAAGAATTAGGGATGCGCCTAATTTCAGTATAATGTTTCATCCCCAATTAGATGGTCAGACAGAGCGGACGAGTCAGACTCTCGAGGATATGTTAAGAACCATGATTTTGGATAGAAGAGTGAGTTGCGAGCCAATCTTGTCGTTAATCGAGTTTGCGTATACTAACAGTTATCAAACGACGATCAAAATGGCACCCTATGAAGATTTATATGGAAGGAAGTATCTCTCACCATTGTTTTGGGATGAGGTAAGTGAAAGATAAGTTCTTAGACCCGACACAATCAGGAAAAAAATGATTGAGGTTGTGCGCCAGATTTGAGAAAGGATAAAAGAAGCTCAAAAGTCGACAGAAGTCTTACGCTGATACGAGAAGATCTGAGCGACAGATCGAAGATGGGAATAAGGTGTTTCTGGAATTATCACCATCTAGAGGGATTGTCAGACTCGGACTCAAGAGAAAGCCAAAAGCTATCTTAGATTGATTGATGCAAGAATCGAGGATATGAGACAGTTTCGTTTGTGAAGACTTTGTGGAAACAACCCGAGTTTTTGAAGAACCTTAGCAAATTTCATGACGAAATTTTTGTAAGGTGGAGAGGATGTAATATCACGAGATTAATTAAGCTAATTAATTGCTTAATTATTGTAATAAAATGATTTTCTCCTCAATTGTGCAATAATATATTAATTGTTAGCAGGAGTCCGATTAAATTTGCAATTCGAGTCCGGAAAGTCGATTTTCTAATTCGAGCTAGGAAAATTCTTGTAATAATTCATGAAAGAATATGAATTGATCGAATTAATTTTCGGAGATTGGTGGAAGGAGATATTAATTTTTGAAGGATTAATCATGTTATTTGGAGATGGAAAATTTTGGAATATGTATTAATTGGATTTTGAGGAGATATTGCATGGGGGGGTAGGTGTCACAAGGCTTGCATATGTTGACACCTCATTTTTGTTCATATTGTAATTTTTGGGAAAATACAAGAAAGGGAAAAAGGCAAAAAGAGGAATTATCACTCTCACCCCTTCCCTTTCTCTCTCCCCGTCAAACCCCCCAGCCCCAAACCCATTTTCCACCTCCCAGCCCAGCTCACGCGACTCCCCTTCCCGTCCAATTTCCGGCTAACTCCAGCCACCCCAAACCAAGAGACCACCGCCATCATAAAGCTTGTTCTTCAAGCTTTGTTTTGAGCTAAGGTAGCCATCGAGTGGTGGAGTATCGAGAGAGATATCGAGGAGAGAAGGAAGGTCGCCGGAATGTGGAGAGATCTTGAAATCCGTCCAAGTCCTTTTCGCCGCCCCTGTTCCCGGTCAGATTTCGGCCAACTCAGACCGCCTCCGGCCACGAGACCAAAACCATTGCCTAGCCCTTGCTTCAAGGATTCCATAGAGCCTTGGTATGCGTCGGGAGGTCGCTGATCAGAAGAGAAACGGAAGAGAGAAGTGAGGCCGTCGGAAATTGTAAGATTCTGATTTCCAGTTTTGTATCTCATTTTTATGCGATTAATTCGAGCTTTAACTCATGTATTCATGTTCCCTACTTCCTATAGATCATTTTGGTACCTTGCAAGTCGAGTTTGGACGCCGAATTCTTGTCGTCACCGCCACCATGTTCTCTTTTCAAGTGAGCTTCACCCACCTTCTTTTTCTGTCATATTTTCGAGCGTTATAGCATGTATTCATGTTCCTCAAGGGTCTAGGATCTGGTATAAGTGCTTGCATGTTGTTGGGAGTGGATAGGATGTGATAAATCGGGAGTTGCAGGTCCAGATTCACAACTCGCCGGAGAAGATGAAGTGTGTTGACCGACATAAGGCTGCATCGATCAACACAGCAGGTGCATATCGACCAGACATATCGACCGATATGGGGTGAGAATTTGGTCGATATGGTCTGTGTCGACTGATACAGGGAGGCATATCGGTCGACACAGACCCACAGAGAGGAAAAAGTAGTTTTCTTGTTCGTTTTTGATTCGTTTCAAGTCGTTTTTGATTCCTAAGTTTAATATATGATTCTCCAAGCATGTTTAAGCATGATTAAAGTGTTGGTTTATGTAATCGAGAGTCCGGTCAGTTTTATTCGATTAAAGGAGGTTGAAGCATGTAGTTAAAAGATAGAAAATGGGAAGTGTTTGTTTGAGAATTGTTGAGTTAGATGTCTATCCTAGATCATCCATCCTAATTAGTTGTATATTATTATTGTAGGAGGATAAGTGATAAAGTGATCGTGCTCAACCACACGGTTAACGGAAAAAGGCATCTAGACAAGTAAAAGCTTAACTCAGGTGGGAAACTATTTCAAATATAAAAAAAATGCGTGTTTTCATTTTAAAAATGTGTTACAAACTGTTTTGTTGTAACTGAGACTGCTATGTATGTTTTGTGCTATTATATCTATCCTCTGTCGTTTCCCATCGACAAGAGAGAATAACTAATGAGTTTAGAACCATGTTCCCATAACTGCGCTAGAACTCAATTAGTAGTATGGGGTAGCGACTCCATATGATTGGGAAAATTGGAAGATATAAGGGGGAAATTTTGATGTGTTTGGATTCGGTGATTATTAATATTTAACGATCGGGTCGCAAAATGGATTGCTGAGACTAGTGCACTTAGATGACAGTAGGTTGAGTGTATTTGCATTCCTGACTGATCATCGTAACTTGGAAGCCGGCCAACTTCCAGTTACATAAAAACTGAAACAGATATGATAACATGTAAATAGCACGCGTGTCAAATAAAATGATTTAGATAGCATGGTTCTTTTCAATAAAACCCCATGTCTATCTGTGTGAGTTGCATAACATTTCTCATATATAATGTATGTTTTCGGGCATGTTTCTCATTGGGTACATTAGTACTCAGCCCCTCGTATTTTTTCTAAAATACGCAGATTGAGCGGCAAGGATGGGTGAGCAGGGGTGTAAACGAGCAAAATAAAAGATTTTGAAGACCACAGATCCTATGGCATGCATCTTCATATGCATGTCACCATCACGTTACACACACTGCTGCACCACACTCTGTTTATCCTTCCCGAATTATGGTTTCTATTTGAATACTTTTATTTTGAACTGACTCGAAGTACGATTTCAAATGTTTATTTATCTCTTCATTTCAATTTAAGTCTTCCGCTAAAATATTGAGAACGTGTTTGATAAAACCTGAAACATCAATGTAACATGGCCTAAAATTGGGAAGGTCAGTTGGAGGCGTTACAATTTATCACAACAAATTATAAATTAAGACAGTTTAATATATTATCACTGAATTTTTTGACAACAAAAATATTTGTTATGATGTTTTAGTTAAATTTCAAAATCTAGTAGACCCCACTAATTTATTATAACGTATCATCTCAAACTCTTAAAATTTCATAAAATTCTATTTTATACTGGCAAATTTATGAAGTTATATAAATAACAATTAAATATTGACTTTATATATTTTAGTAATTAAATTATATAAGTATTTGTACTTAAGTAATAAAGAATAATAAAATTTTAAATTTAATCACACTTAAATTATAATTGAAGATTATATTACTATTCAAATTTGTAATGAGTTAATTAAGTAATCAAAATTACAAATAATGCATATATTTTAAATTGTTTAATTAAATTAAAATTTTCAATTAGATGTTATGTAAAATCTATTTAAAATATAAATTAAAATCTTACATAATAAATTTTTAGTTAAAATTATTATTTATTCAAATTTAATTCTTAGTAATCTTATAAGTTAAATAACTACTGCCACTTCGATAAATTCTAAATGAAGTAAAAGTAAATATTGTGTAGGAATTTTTTTGTATAAAATTTCATTCTACCAATATTTATATTACACTTTTATTTTTTAGAATTCTATGGTATGGTAGTAGTTTTTTAATTTATATGTTTGTCAAAAAATTAATATATAAAGTGTGAAATAGGATTCCACAAATTTATAAAGATTAGATAGATAGTCATCATTACATTATATATATTATTTATCCTAAATATCAATAATTAATAATTTAGTGCAGTGGATGAACACAAAGGATTGAACTAAGAGGTAAAGAGTTCGAATTCTAATAGAAGCATAAAATATTAATTTTTTCTATAACTATGTGCAGAGTCCTGATTATTGGTAGTAAGGTGCGGTGATGGCTCGGTGGGCTTGATTACTCTTGGTGCAGTGCGGTTGGCTGTGGCTCGTGGTGGCAGGCTAGTTGCGGTTGGTTGATGGCTTAAGGTTGTGCCTTGGTGGTGGCGGGCTAGGTGTGGGTCGTGAATTGTGGTTGGTAGATGGCTTAGTGCATTAGTCGCGACACGGTGATGGCTAGGCCGACGGTTAGGTGCGGTGTAGATGGGTTCAAGTGACTTGGTTAATAGGTTAGGTATTTTAGTAACGATAAATTATGCATAATGTTACTAAGAAGATATAATGACAAAATTCATATTTTTAGCGATAACTTCTATTGCCATATTACATTTAATACTTTTCATCTAAATTCATCCCAATTTTTTAATACAGTGTATTCGTAGTTTCTCTCTAAATGTTATTTTGTTTGTTATTTTCAATTCATTAATTAAATTATGCATTAAAATTATAGAGAGAAAATAATTGATGAAAAGTTAATCTACTTGCATTATGCATATACAATATATATATATTTTAAAGATTTAACCCTATACCTACGAATTATTTTTTTAAATTTAATATGATACGTTTATTGATTTTTCTTTAAAATGGATTATAATTCTCATTAAATAATAATTAAGGAAATGAAATCTAATTGGATCATTCATATTTTCCTAAAATATATAAATTAATTATATAATTTAATTTTTGTAATCCTAGTTTCTTTATAATCTAGGATTATAAGGAAATAAGTATCATATTTCTTTATATTTAAATTTACAAAAGTTATAAGTATCTGTTTATAAACTTTTTAATGAGCTCAATTGGAAAATAATTGATATTACAGTTACCCTTAAAATTTGGGATTATGATTATGACTATTTATATAATGTTAGAAACTAGGAAACTCGTTTACTCCTTATTTCATATTTTGGTGTGTCAAAACTAGTCTTTAAGTTTCTAGTCGGTATGTACATATAATCCTTGTATAGAATAAATTGAGTTGTATTAGAGAAACTAGAAATTGGAAGTTCTGAAGATAAAAAAGATAGAAGTCTAGTTTCAAGACTGGAAACTAGAAAAGAGAGCTCGAGAAGTTTGAAGTCAAGTTTCAGAACTAAAAATTCGAGAAACTAGAAACTAGAAATTAGAAATCTAGTTTCGTAACTAGAAAAGAGAGCTCGAGAAGTCTTAAGTCAAGTTTCCTCAGCCTTTTAGCTTCTTCTGCATCCCTTCTCTACCTCTCTTCTTCTTCATTCTTCTACCTTTCCTCCTCCTTTTTCCGCTCCTCTTCGTCCTTTTTGACAACATCAAATAATGTTGCCACTATCTGTTTAATGAGGGAGACGATTTCTACAGTTTCAGCATCTTTCCTTTCTTTAACTTCCAACTTCAATTTATCCTCTTGGGTTTCAGCTCGGATGGCTTCAAGTTGGGTTTGAACATAATTTTGAACCTTAACAAACATAATGGTTTGAATAGAGCTTTCCACATCGCGTCTTGTATCTCTAGAGTGTCGAATCAGTGGGATCTCAGTATAGACAATAGTAGGGGTATAGAATACCATTCCACTGATCGACCTCCTCTCCTCTTCTTCATTATCGAACCTCTCTATTCTGAGCCTTTCGGCTTATTCTGCTTCTCTCCTCTTCCATTTTCTTTCTACCAACCACAATCTGAAGTGCTCCATAATTCGATAATTATTTATTTTCTTCACCAATTCTCTAAGATGTTGAATGTCAAGCCCTTGATTTTTTTGGATCATCTCGGCCACCCTCTATGCAGTATTCTGTACGGTCTAGTTCAAGAGATAGTTTGACAGCTTGCTTAATTTTTTCATTTTCAAGTTCGGCCTCTGTCAACTGAAGTTTTGCTCGTTCAATTGCTCTGCAAGCTTCCTCACTCTAAAGCTTGGCAGCTATTATGATCTGATAATCACCTGGAGTGGGATCTAGAGGCTGTTGTACTTCTTCATGAATGGGAGGTGGAGAAATTGGAGTTTGAGTATTTTTTAGTTTCAGGAGGGTTGACTTCTGGAATTTCTGGCACATAGTCGATGTCTGCAGGGGGGAGTCTATGAATTTCCCTTGATAGCTCAGAAGAGGATTTAGTCTGGCATCTGTAAGCAAGAATCCGTTGAAGTCTTTGCCTTATCTCCTCCACAGTTAGTTGCCTGCTCCTAGTCTAGCCACTCCATTCTCTGGCCCAGACCTTCTCTGACCTCTAGGAAGTGAGCCCGAACTTGGCTTGCATAATTCGGCCTTTCATCCTCATCTAGCTCGTGCTTCACTATATTGAACCTCCTCCACCTCTGGAACTCAACCTTCAAACTGTCAGTTAGTAGGGATTCGTCCTTGAGGGTGTCTTGATATAAGAGTATAGACTCTTCAGCAATTTTCTCTTTCACTCTCTTAGAAATCTCCATTGCCCAGGGAATCAGCTTGGCGTTTCTAACATCCTTTTCGTGAATTGGGGGGCACCAATTCTTTAGTCTTTCGGTTGTATATTCAGGATGAGATGGCCCACTGAGGGGGACTCTGTAATTTTCAAACTCACTTGTATTGAACAGACTGTCCTTCGCCCCCTCATCCCAGGGGTGATATCTCCATTGCCCATGCTTATACTTTGAAAAATTTAGCAATTCCTCCGAAGGTTTATCATCATTGATGGAGATATCGATCGAAGATTAATTGAAGATTAACTGGAGAATTAATTTCGAGTATTAATTTAGTTTCTTAATAAATCTTTGAATTTCTATTTTTTTCCTTCAAGATATTTAGATTTCGTTTTATTACAAAGATATCAAGATATATTTGTTGTATATCTTGATAGATTTGATATGATTTATAGATTTATTTTCCTAGTTAGATAAGGTTTAGAGATTTTATTTTCTCCCTATAAATAGGGCTTCATATTTTCATTGCAATTCAATTTTAAGTTTTTAATTTCCAATTAATAAAAATTGCTAGTTTTATTCTCCAATTGTAAGAAGCTCTTGTTTTTCTGTGGAGTACCTTGAAATTCAATATCGACTTAAGTAGACTTTTACATCCGTTTGTGGCGTCTTGGCTATATCCATCGCTGTTGAGGCGAGTTGCTTGTTGGGTCATAGGGGTTCATTTTCGTCCTTGCATGCGGTTCTCTAAGGGTCGACTTCTAAGGTGTTGGATCTTCCCCAACGTATCAAGTTGTCAGTTTGCTTCTGTATCGCTTTCGAGTCATTTCAGTCAAGCACCTGAACTGCGATCTAAACCTTTTTGGTGAGAATGATGAACACGATGAATTATCAGGCATTCGAGTCTTGCCTCCCATGGAGCTTTGAGCTTGACCTTATCAGTTTCAGTTTTTCCTGCAGATGTAGAAGTTTCAATTCCAGTTTAGGTAGAAGCTTCCCTTGGCGAACCTCCTTCCTTCCTCCTTCCGCCAGTTTTACCAGGGTGGTCGCCCGCTTGTCAGCAGCCTCCTTTAGAGCTTTCTCCTAATCAGAAATTACTCCTTCAAGAATCTGCATTGCCAAAGTAGCAGCCTCCTTTGCCAGTTGTTCAAGGTCGGTCTCCCCTTGAAGAGTTTCAGTTTGAGCAGTAAGCTCAGGATCCACGAAAATCTCTACTACTTGCTCCTTCTGAGCACCCTGATCATAGCCATGAGCTTCCTTGTAGAGTGTGGCAAATGCTCCTCCAGGTATGGCGTTGTGGCGAAGGTAGCAACATGATCTTTGAATCCAAGCTTCTTATTGGGATTTACCGTGTAAGGGTCATAGTCATCGCCTTTTCTCTTCTTCCTCTGCTCCTTCTCAACTACCTTCTTCTTACCCCTTTCAGCAGATTTAGCTTTCTCAGCTTCAAATTCATCTCTCTTTCTCTTCTCTTCTTTAGTTCAGATCCTTCCTTTTTAGCCTATTGAGGTGGATCGAGCCTTCTTCACAACAACAGAGATTCTAACATCTCCGAATCTCCCCTTTGGTGAGCTCGACCTTTTTTCAGTTTCATGCTTCTTTCTTAGCCTTCGGTGTGGCTTGCTCGTAACATCCCCAAGATTGGTCAAAGTTGGAAGATCTTCCATTGCTTGCTGGAAACTGTCTTCCCTCTCTATTTCAGTTTCCTCCTCCTCTTCATCAGAACTGACAACCTCCTTTATGTTGTGTTTGGGTGGAACAAAGATGGTAGGCAGTAGTGCTTCTCCATCATCCACCACCTGCACCACCTTCTCAATCAAATAACTGACTTTAAGTCCAAAACCTACAACGGTGGCAAAAGTCATTTTATCAGGAATGGTGATTTTCCTCCCCAAATTATCCAAAAATCTCTCGAATACAAACTTGGCCAAATTTTCCTCAACTTCATCATGGAGGGCCATCAATACTGAGTACTTCTTATTACTTAACTTAGAGTAAGAGCCAACATCACATTGCAGCATTCGAATCGCAATGTCTGCCAAGAACTTGTAAAAACCATCAAGTTTGGAGGTCTTGTGGTTTACTCCAAGGAGGTTAGACAGACTCCTTCTTCCATTTTTCCCAATGATCGTCCATGTGCTTTCGAGCAGCTTGGGCTCCGCCTCGTTGTAGATAAATGTGGATTTGAACACTATCATTTCTCAGATAGAAAATCTGAATCAACAATTTAGGATGGACTCTGATTGTCACACCAGCCACGAATGTATTAAACGACCTCTTGTCAGATGCCACAACGACATTGACATAGAATTCTGCCACCATATATGGGTGAAACCTCTTTGTGGAGGCAGATAGAAAGAAAAACAACTCTTCACTACTTATTTTCTATCCCGATGAGGGTCTGAACAGACTTTCACAACATCATCCAAAAATTGAACTTTCTCCTTGTGGACTTGAGCAACCCTCTTCTGCTCTGATATCATCTTCTCTGGATCATCCTTGGCAAATTTTAGGAGTTCGTCATAAGAAATGTAGTGATCAATTGATGAACATTTTTCTCGGCTGGATGTGGATGCACCTTGTTCTGGGTTCTGGGCAGTAGTTCTTTTCGGCATATTAAATGGAGATGATTGATAGTTATTGAAGGAATGTATGTTGGGGTACTATGAATGCTTAATGAATTTCTAGGTTTCAAGACTCGAGCAATAGAGCAGAAATGGTAAAGATTTAGAAAAAATACCTGCCGGAAATAGGTTGACATAGAATGTATCTCCAATCTCCATTTGGTTCTAATATCAGAAAACTCATTGTCAATGGTGAACCAAGAATTGAGAGAATATTCTTAGATATGATCTCTGTGAAGATTATAATTCTTCCTATCAATTTGGAGACTTCCAAGTCATGTTGGTCGAACCCATTCTGAAGGTATTTCGGTGAATGGTAGAAGACAATTCTGATTTATCTAGAGAAATAGGTTTTGAACGAAGGGAATAAAAGGCATAGGGAGGTTCTAGGTTTCAGAGGTTTTGGATATGAATTCCTAAGAAACTATCCTCGCCTTAAATAGATGTATTCGACCTAGAGACTTGTTCAACCAATCACTTCGTCTGCCTTTGGAACCGACGGTTTCGGTATGACTTTCCACATAGCCATTCGGGACGCTATTTTCAGAACTGAATTGTCTCAAGCGTTGAACAAAATCTTTGGTAATGATAGAGAATATCAATCGTCACTTTGTCATTAAAGATGATCTTTACTTGATTCGTCAGTTGAATATCCCAATATTTGTTCCCTTATCTGATCAATTTCCCAAAATTGATTCAGCAGTCATCTTTATATGCTGACTTGGTCTGTTCAAACTAATATTTTTCTATATTTGACCTTTAAGATTACTGAGAGCTGGGACTGAACAATCTGGTTGAATTTGTCAAAATTCCTCTGAAGAGCGTGAGCTTGAACACACTCTTATTCCGCATAATCTCCAAGAAATCTAAATAATTCCATAAATCCAATAAGTCTAAGAATTCCAAATAACCTTGGAGAATTCCAAGAATCCAAGAACAGAATGAGAGTTGGGACTCATTCTTTCATAACCTCATCTAACTCTAATAGACCGAGCATTAGACAAAGTTCCTTGAATCTCCCTTCTGCTAGAGGTATAGTGAAGATGTCTGCTAGCTGATCTTCTGTCCTAATATAATCCACTGAGATATCATTTTTTTCAACGTGATCCCTGATGAAGTGATGTCGGAGATCAATGTTCTTTGTACTAGAGTTATGTACTGGATTCTTTGTAATGCACATTTCACTGTTGTTGCCGCCGTACATAGGAACACAACCCGTGCTGACTTCATAGCCTGGAAGTTGTTGTTTGATCCACAACACATGTGTACGCAACTTGCAGCAGCCACATATTCAACTTCTGTTGTGGATGTTGCTACGGAGTGTTGCTTTTTGGCTGAACCAGCTTATCAGCTTATGACCAAGGAATTAGCATGTCCCACTCGTACTCTTTCGATCAATTTGACATCCTCCGAAGTCCGAGTTTGAATATCCAATGAGTGTGAGATCATCTTCTTTGGGATACCAAATTCCTAAGGATTTCGTGCCTTTCAGATATTTGAAGATTCTTCGTGCATACTCCATGTGCGATTTCTTTGGATTTGCTAGATATCTATCACATACTCCTACAACATCTGAAATGTCTGGCCTGTTGGCCGTTACATGTAACAGAGAACCAATAATACCTCTATATGCTTTGGGGTCCACGGATTTGCCTTCTTCGTCCATTGATATATGACATGTGCTCATGGGAATCCGCAGCGTCTTCGTCTTCTCTGGACAAAATTTGTTGATGAGATCCTTTGTATACTTCTTCTGGTGAATGAAGATCCCATTACTGGATTGCTGAACTTGTAGACCTAGGAAATATGACATCTTTCCCATCATACTCGTCTGAAAGTTAAGGGGTGTTTGGTTGGTGGGTTTCGGAATCAGGGAATGGAATGATTCCGAAACCCACTGTTTGGTTTACGGGTATCATTCCCACGGGAATCAAATGATTCCCTAATATTTGAAAATCCTCATTCCTCTTTATTTTGGGGGGTTTCATTCCCATACCCACATATTCTTCCTAAAAATTAATTTATAATTTATAATTTTATATAATATAATAATTAATATTAAATTAGTAATTAAATATGTTGAGTAATAATATCATTATACAATATAATAATATTAAATAAAATATTATATTAATTATATATTATTATTAATATGATAATAATAATAAAATTATAATAATTTTTTTAAAATAGCAATTTAAAATTAGTTTTTATTAATTTAAGATTATTATAATAAAAAATGTATTTCATTATAATTAAAAATTTTGATAATATTTTATTATATTCTTTTATTTTTACTATTTATCAATTTATTATTATATATTTAATAATTATATATTATTATTAATCCAATAATATTAGTAAATTATATTAATTATTTTAAAATAGTAATTTAAAACTATATTTTATTAATTCAATATTATTATTATTATATATTTTAATACTATTATGTTAAAATACATTTTCCATAATTAAATGCCGTGATAATATTTTTTATTTTTATCTTAATTTATATTATATAAAATAAATAAGAAGATATATATTTCATAATAAGAATAATATTATTTATTACTTAATTTTATTTTTAATATTATTTTATTTAATGGTTTTTTATTACCAAATTAATTATTATTATTTATGTAATATTTAATTTTTTAAAAAATAATATAAAAACTTAAGAAACCAAATATCATAATTTAAAATGATTCCCAAACCTATCTTATATACCAAACATCTTGATTGGAATGGTTAAACCCATACCCATTCCATTTACTTTCAAACCCATACCTATACCCATACCCATAGTGATTCCGACACTTAAACCAAACGCCCCCTTAGTCTGCATAAGTCTAGCAAACTTTTCACATAGTGTTAGATTTCTTGATCCAAATATGATGTCATCCACATAAATTTGGACGAGCAGTATGTCTTCAGAATCCTTGATCAAGAAGAGTGTCCTGTCGATCTTCCCTTTCCTAAATCCGTTCTTTAGCAGATCCTGTGATAGCATCTTGTACCATGCTCTTGGGGTTTGCTTCAGATCGTAGAGAGCTTTCCTTAATCTATACACCTTGTTTCTGCGTTCAAATCCTGGAGGTTGCTCCACGTAGACTTCCTCCTTTAATTCACCATTCTGGAATGCACTCTTGACGTCCATCTGAAGGACAATAAATACATAATGAGCAGCATATGCTAGGAATAACCTGATTGTTTCCAACCGAGCAACTGGAGTTACCGTTTCATCGAAATTTATTCCTATGCACTGCGCATATCCTTTCGCAACGAGTCTTTCTTTGTTGCAAACGATGAGTCCATTTTTGTCGCGCTTGTTCTTGAACACCCACTTGGTTCTTATTACTGACTGGTGTGTTTGTCGATCGACAAGTTCCCACACGTGATTCTGAGTGAACTTTGACAGTTTTTCGTGCATTGCGTTGATCCAATTAGATGATTTGAGTGCGTCTGCTATTTTGGTAGGCTCCTCTTGAGATATAAAGCAGGCTAACATAGCGTTGTGTCTTGTTTGGATTGGATCTGTAAGATCTCCTAAAATTGCTTCTGCGGGATGATTTGTGAGCAACCACTTTGATCTTTGTAGTTCTTCTACTGGAATGGCTTGACTGCTAGACATTCCAATATGAATCTCTGATATTGGAACATCGACAAGCTGTAGGTTGTTCAGACTGTCTGCTACGCTAGAAGGGTTAACTTCTGCTGAAGATTTGTCTTGTGGCGTATCGTCTGCTGAATTTGAATTTGCTGGTGTAGCGCTCCGGTCTTTAGCAGTCTATTCCTGGTTGACTCTAGTAGAGTTGTCTTCAATAATTCTCTCTCCAATTCGGGGATTCTCAGCAACATCTTCATTTTGCTGATTGGCTACTTCTTCTAGAGTTCCCCCTTGAGATATGAGTTCCTTGAGAGAATTTATGGTGGCCTCAGCATTACTAGTTGCATCACCGGCCTTCTTGAATTTTTTTTGATTAGTCAAGATCTCCAGTGGAGATGATGATTCATTCATTAACCTAGTCGGATCGATCATTTCAGCTTCGGAAGTATTCGAGCCCGAAACTCCATTGACATCATTGGTTTCATGAATCACATCTGTCTGACTTCTCATGGTCCTGCGCACTAAAGTAGCTTCATAAAAAATATCATTGCATGTTATTTCCACAAGTTTGGTTGTCTTATTAAGTACTCTATATCCCTTGTGAGATGGATGTCCATATCAGAGGAACACTCCTTCATCAACCTTAGGAGAGAAAGTACTTATCTTTGACTTCCCATTATTATGGATATAATATGGTGAACGGAAAGCACAAAGATGAGCTAAGGAAGGCTTACGACCATGATATATTTCGTAGGGAGTTTTGTTCAAGTGAAGGTTTAATCCACTTCTATTCTGAGTGTAACAGGCGTTCATTACGGCTTCTCCCCAATATCTCTGACTTAGATCTGTATCCGCAAGCATTGTTTGTACTGTATCCTTGAGAGTTCTGTTTCTCTTTTCTACCAGACCATTCTGTTGAGGTGTTCTTGCAGTGGACCTTTCATGTCCTATCCCAGCATCGGCGCAGAAGTCCATTAATGCTCCATTACAAAATTTTGTACCGTTGTCAGATCTTATCCTTTTCACCGTGAGCTCTTTGTCATTCTGAACTCTAAGTATCAGCTCCGGCAGGATTGTCTTCACTTCGTCCTTGCCTTTGAGTAGTCTCACCCATGTGTACCTGGAATAATCATTAATAACAACCAAGGTATATTGTTTATTACCTACGGTGGGTGGAGTTACTGGGCCGAATAAATCTATGTGCAGCAGCTCAAGGATTCTAGATTCTAATTGATGTGGCCTTTTCTGGATTAGATCTGAAGGACGCTTTGGCTTGTTCTCCTTGTTGTCAGGCTCTGCATATTCCTTCCTTCATGAAGATCTCCTTAGGTAGTCCTGCAACAATGTTATTTTTGGTAATATAATTGATAGTTTTAATGTTTAGATGTGTTAGCCTTTTGTGCCATAGCCAGTTTGTCTATTCCTTGTTGTATGCAATAAAGAAATATGTTAGCTGACCACTTTCCCAATCGACAACATAGAGTCCTCCTTTTATGATTCCTCTAAGCTTTACTTCTCCAGTGGTCCTATCAGCAATCTCACAACCTGTATCAAAGAAAGAAACAATATATCCATTTTCACTTAGTTGGTTGAAGCTTAGTAGATTGTGCTTGAGGTTATCGACGAGGGCTACATTAATGATGTGAATGCCATTTTGCTCGATGCACCCTCTCCCAATTACTCTGGCTTTGGAGTTGTCACCAAACAAGACTGAAGGTCCTCTGATGTTCTGAAGTTCTGTGAAGATCTCTTCATCTCCTATCATGTGACCTGAACATCTGCTGTCAAGGATCCATTCTTTTGATTTTCTTGAAGTTCTTCTCTCTGGACCATGTTCCTACAAAATAAAGAAGTTATAATTTCGGTACTTGATCAATTACGGGTCCTGTAGGATTAGTTCTCTAGATTATTCCTTTGGGAATCTGGATTTTTGTGATCTTGACATTCCTTTTGTCATCACGTTTTGCTACCCTTCCGTTCCTATTGAAGTAATACATTGAATTAGTATAAGAATGTGTAGTAGCATGCCGAGCCTTAACAATCTTTTAAAAGTATGGTGTTTTAGACTCTGGCCTCAAGTAGGAGTTCCTTCTACTTGGTGTGTATGCTGGCTTCCTTGCAATCTCAGCAGATTGCTTAGCCTTGTTAGAATTTGTATGAACCTTCCTAGCAGATGGAACAGTCTACTGGGTTGCATACCTAGACTTTGCTGGCCTTTTCTTAGCAGACATGTAGTTTAGTTTTTGCTGAGCAGTCAGCTGAGGGATTTTAGTTTGCCAACATTTCTGCTAAGCAAATGTAGCTAACTTAGAGTTTTCCCTCTTTTCTTTTCTATCTGAATGGTGAATCTTCCCACTTGCTGGGACAAAGATAATCTTCTTTGATTTACTTAATTCAACATCGCATGATTCTCCTTTATCAAAACCTCTTCCTGTGAAATTCTTTGAACTACTTTGGACACTTAGAATCTCGTCTAAATCTCTCGTGCTCTTTGAAAATGTACACTGGCAGGCAGTTTGCACGGAGTTTTTGCTTTTCAAAACATCATTCTTCTGTTTTAAAATACTAAAATCTTCTTTCAAGGAGGAGAATTCTGTTTTTAATTTTAAAAGTTCCTCGTCTGCTGACCTAGATTTTTCAATCTCATTGGTCAAAATAGAAAGTTGAGATCTCAGAGAGGGATTTTCTTTTACTAAAATATCCTTTAATGCATGAATTTTGAATATTCTTTTTGCAAAAATTCAACAGTTATCTCATCTTATTCTGAGTAACCAGAATTAGCTGTATCATGCATATTTTTCTGAAGTAGAAGTAGCAGACAAATAGAATTTGTTACCTGGTTTCTTGTGACAACTAGAGCTGATTCTCTTGTCTGCTCTTCAATTCCATTACCATCATCATTAATGTTGGTCATGAATACCATGAGAACATCCTCTTCATCTTCTGATGAGTATCCTTCGTCGTCATGATCTGGGATGTCTCGTAGTTTCGTCCTTGTCAACAGAGCTTTGGTAATAGCTTTTGATGCCCGCCTTTCGAATAGTTTCCTTAATCGTTTCATTTCCTCTAGATCTATTCATGGACATTCAAATTTCTGATGATCTGGAGAGTTGCATTTGTAGCATGTTCTTGGCGTTATCTTGGCAATTTGGCTGTCAGCTGGTTGACCTTGCTGGAATTCTTCTTTCTAGCCTTTGGCTTTCAACATTAGCTTTTGTAATCTTTTCATTTGTTCTTCCAGCTCACTGACTGAGCATTTTGCTTCTTTTGCTTGAGACCCACTGGTAATTGGTATCTCATTTGTTGTATTGGATTGAGCTAATCGATCTAAGTGGAATGGCTTCCTGGTCTTCCACTTCTGTCCTTCTTTCTTCACAAAGAATGATGCATCCTCGATGGGTTCTTTAATGGTTGCTGTAGCATGAACAACTTCGTTCTTGTTGATATGCGCAATGTCCCATTCGTGTGCCTTCAGCTGAGCAAACACCTCTTTTGTACTTATTGCAGACATAACTTTCTCCTTTAGGCTGGTCACTTTGACGAACCAATCTTTCTTTGGTAGTCTTGAGAGAATCTTTGAGTTCATATCGGGAAGCTCGTACATCTTTCCCAACTACTTTAACTCAGCTACAATGGTGTTGAATCTGACCTCCATGTCCTCGATGGTTTCACCTGGAATCAATTGAAAAGATTCATACCTATCAACCCATTGTTATAGCTTGTTTCTCTTCATTTGATCCGTCTCCGTGCTTAGAGTCCCAAGAAACTCCCACATTTCTTCAGCATTCTTGTACTCCAAGGCTTCTGCCATTAAGGTTGGTGGCAAGGGATTTAGGATTAAATCCATAGCTACATGGTCCAGTTGGCCATGAACTCGATCTTCATGATACAATTCTTCGTACGGCTTGTCCACCATTATGTCTGGTCCAACTACATCTTCGCCAATCCTGATCTTCACCTTTTGGATTTTGATTGGTCCATCTTCGATCACTTGCTTCATCTTGGGATGTATATTCATCAATGTGATCAAAGACCTCTTTTTCCAAGTGGAGTAGATTTCAAGAGCAAACTTTCCAAACTTCGCGTTGTTCGCCATTGCTTTTAACCTGAGCTAAGCACAAAAACATAGATATGCAAGGAAAATATGGATTTGGTCCTAAGCAATTCAGAAGCAGCTAGTCTGTAAAGACGAACCGCTCTGATACCACTTGTTGGTCCCTGATCAGAGTGTTTTTATATGCAGCGGAAGTATTAATAATGTCTTGCACTTATCTTGCTAAGGTCTCGACTAAGGAAGTGTATATCAAATGTGTTTTAGCTCGAAAACTCGTTAAATTAATTGCAGATTATACTACAACACTTGGTGTGTTGAGTTTCAAGTATGCGCAACCACAAAATAAAAACAGTAAAGGAGACACAAGGATTTATAGTGGTTCGAACAACTGTTCTATGTCCACTCTTCAGTCCTCTCACTAAAAATTCACTAATCGATTGAATACAAGGTCAGGTCTGATCTCTAACGTAGAGCAGCTCCTCCGTCTGGTCAGCGCGCAACTTCAAGCACCTCGGTCTTCAATCTTCACCTCGTCGCTCCATAGAGTTAGGACAAACCTCCCTTCTCCTTTAACGTCGACTATTGAGAGTGTAGGAACGGAGTCTACAATAGGCGATGTGAATCGCCATTTATTTCTTAACCCCAAATTCATTTTATGGATATAAAAATAAATACTATGACAAACAGTAAATGCCCTATGCATGCTCCTACTTAATTTAATGCGTAGATTCAAAGGAATACCTCAACTCCTGCGGATTGAATAACGGTGGTAGATCGTTGATGGTGTTCCTACAGATCTGATCTTTTGATCTGTTCCCTTGCTCGATCCGGAAATCTGGTGAGGATGCGCTACTGGATTGAATCAGCCGCCCACTCTCTCACTCTCTCTAGCGTTTCTAATTTGAAACTTCAAACTTATGTGAGAAGTGAGAGAATTTATCTATTTATATAGATCTGGAGAATGGGCTATTAGCGTTTAATAAACCCTAATGGGCTCTGAGTGATACGTGCGTAAAATGACCCATATTTCGATGTGTGCCAATGCTTGTTTGTGGCTATTTTACTTCCGTATCATATGTTTTTGTCGTATTTTGGTTGTGTTTTCGTGTTTTTGTGTTTTGAATGTTGTAGGATAGGTTTTGGGCATAAACAAGCATTTTTGGTGGAGTTTTGGAGGAAAATTGCACGTGTTTGGAGTTTGGAGGCGTCGACTGGCCGAGCGGAGCAGGACCGGCCGAGCGTGGCGTACAGAGGGCTCGACCGGCCGAGCCATGTTGGACCGGCTGATCCAGGCCACAGACAGGTGGCTCGGTCGAGCCACTTCGACCGGGCAAGCCTGGCCGGATTTCTCCAGCATTTTGGCAGTTTCCAGCTTCGACCGGGCGAGCCATACTTCGACCGGGCGATCAGAGGCCCTGTTTGCTTGTCTGTAAAAGGGGGAAATTCATTTATGTTAAGAACTTTTTGTCAGATTTTAAATAACCGCTCCTAGAATTCTCTCTATATCCTTCCTCAACCACTTCCATCCACATTCAAGGTGATCTAGGCCACATTCCTCCAAAATTGGTGAAGATCAAGGAAGATCAAGAGGTAGATTGAGTCCAAGGAAAGCAAATGAGGAAGATCAACGCTAGACCTATCAATTTTCTAATGGATTCTATTACTTTCTCTATTGTATTGTACGGAATTGAAGGTATGAGGAACTAATTTCTATTGTGAATGTTGATTGGATGGATAATGTGTTGAGATGAGATTGGTTGATGATTGTTTAGTTTCCTTTGAGAGCTTGAATTGCACTAGATCTTGTTCTTTATCTCTTAGGTGTAGGTAATAGCCAACCTAGGGGGTATTTGACGTGAACGTTGCAGCCAACACGCGGGCGGAATCGTCGTGAATAGTGTAGATTCATACGATTTTAGTTCCAATCCATGTGCGGTGCTAGATCGTAGGGCAATAATTGACGATCTATTTGGAGTGGTCTAGGGCTTAATAACGTGACTGTTTGCAAGTCTTAGTATTATCAACCATTAGCTCGCCGTGACAAGGGGTTAACGAGTGTAGGGTCGATTGCTCAATCTCCTAGGAATTAAAATTGGTTTACATCACGATTCGATCGAATTTGCACACATTTGATGTTCATTCAACATTCACTCTTATCTCATTGTTATACTTGGTACTTTTTCTACCTACCTTGGTGAAATTGATTGTTGTCAAGTCTTTAGTTTGATAATTGATTAATGATTTTTGATGTGTTGCTATTGCTTAGTATAGATTACTATTTTGCCTAGTTGATAGAAATCATTCAACGACTTATTTTTGCCTAGTTATAAGACTTTGCCATAGTATCTCGGTATTCTAGCGGGCGAAGGGAAGAAGGACCTGGATTTGACAAATTTTATTCTTGTGTAGCTAGGAGTTTAATTTTGATTGAACTTTTAGCCGCATCACTGAGCACTATTGGGTCAAACCAGAGATCAAATGCAAATAATAAAGTGGGCCTCCTATTAATTAATTCCATGTTCAACCTGGAACATAATTAATTAATAAACATTAATTCATGCCACCAGAGAATTAATGCTGACCTACCCATTTATTACCACGTTATTGGGAACGGGTTGCATTGACTTGGTTAATCCCCATATTTAAGGTTTCAAACATTCATTAATAATTCAACATATGACAATTAGCTGCAATTAATTAATCTCTTATTATTCCTGAGTAGTACCACTCAACCCTTATTGCTTATGCTTGAATCAATGATTCAGCCTTCTGGACTTAGCATAACGAACCTCGTGAGCTTCCCACGGAATGTCACCATTCTGAAACGGATATGGTTATCTAATCCAGCCTGAGGAAACCCCACACAAACTACCATCATCCAAGCTGCAGATATATGAGTACATGTAAGACTCTCTACCATAGCAAGTCAAAGTGACAGTCAACCCATGTGTGCTCCTCAGCTTTCAATAGACTTTAAAACCGACCAAATTACCAAGATTTTCACTTATTCATATGTCAAGTAGAATGGTTCATCTCACTGTTGATCCTATCAATACATTGAGATGTACCGATCACACAAAGCAGTCATGATAAACCACCTATGGAATAGTGTGCCACAACCTAAACCGATAGCTAAACCAGAAACCGTCTCAGCTGTGATAACTATTTACATCTCGCTAGGTCGAACGATCTATATGATCTTCTGTGATCTCTTACACACCGTATGATCGCCCTATCGACAAGATAACTGGATGTGTTTGTTCGCATCTTAAGATTGTTAATTCAGACAGGAGTTGTTTATTGCAAGTCATTAATGATTACCAATATATCAAACATAATGTTTCCCAATATACCAATCATGATTCTTTTATGTATACAATTCCAACAATATCTCACTTATACTCAAAGCATTATACCATTACTTTCTAGAGTATAACATGTGTCTATTCTAATCTAGCTATTACATTTGGTCACTAGGTGACCCGCTTCATCCCCAGTCCTAGGCTATGAACATGACCCTCGTATGCCTTCTTTCGTAAGCCATTTGTAAATGAATCCACTAGATTATCGTTCGTGTCAATCTTCTCTATTAGCACATCGCCCCTCTCTTGATTTTTCGTATGATATGGTACTTTCTCTCTATGTGTTTTGACGCCTTGTGATTTCTTGGTTCCTTGTAGTTTGCTACTGCACCAACATTATCACAATATACCGTGATAGTCTTGGGCAAACTCAGAACAACATCTAACTCTTGGAGGTAGTTCTGGAGCCATATTGCTTCTTTAGAAGCCTCTGAAGCTGCCACATACTTAGCCTCCATGATGGAGTCCGCGATACATTTCCAGTTCGCATTGCTCCATGATACAACTCCATCTCCCAAGGTGAACACATATCTTGAGGTCGATCTCTTCTCATCCTGATCCGCCGGGAAATCCGAATCCATATAACCCACAGGGCAAAAATTCTCACATTGATAAACGAGACAATAGTCTTGAGTTCTTTTCAGATACTTGAGAATATGTTTGACAGCAGTCCAGTGCGCCTGTCCAGAGTTAGACTAATACCTGGCTACCATGCCCACAGCATAATAGATATTTGGCCTCGCACATAGCATCGCATACATGAGACTTCCCACTGTTGAAGCGTATGGTACCTTAGCCATCTCATCCTTTTCCTCTTCTGTTGCAAGGCATTGTGCCTTAGACAGAAGAACACCATGTCTGAAAGGTAGCAATCCTTTCTTGGCTTTTTCCATGCTAAAACAGGCAATCACAGTATCAATATAAGAGGCCCGAGATAATCTTAACATCCTCTTCTTGCGATCACGCAAGACTTTAATCCCAAGGATGTATCCAGCGTCTCCTAAGTCCTTCGTTTGAAACTGTTTGGATAACCATTTCTTTATGTCTGACAACACCTTCACATCGTTCCCGAATAGAAGAATGTTATCTACATAAAGTGCAAGGAATACCACTATTCCACTGACGCATAATCGGTACACACAACTTCCGGTTTCGCACTGTGATTTAATCACATAATCAAAACGTTTGTTCCATGACCGTGAAGCTTGTTTAAGTCCATACAAGGACTTCTTTAGCTTCCAGACAAGATGCTCTTCACCATCGTTCACATAACCCTCTGGTTGCTGCATATAGATGTCACGGCCTTCCTCAAGGTACTCGTTTAAAAACGTGGTTTTGACGTCCATCTGCAAGGTCTCTAGGTCCATATGTCCTGCTATAGATAGAAGAATTCGAATGGATTTGAGCATGGCTACCGGTGAGAAGGTCTCATCATAGTCAATGCCCTCCTTTTAACTATAACCCTTCGCCACCAACATGGCTTTAAAAGACATTATTTCTCCTTTCAAACCTTTCTTCCGTTTGTATACCCATTTGCAACCTATGACCCGAAATCCATCTAGTAGCGAAGACTTCTAGTATACATCCATAGCGGTAATTGATTCAATTTCTGAATCCATGGCTTTATTCCATTTTATCTTTGTCATTTACTGCTATGTCGTATGTCTAAGGGTCAATATCATCTAATTCGTCTTCTGGGATCAAGTTCGAAGATTCTCCCACGAACATATACCACTCGGGTTGGTGAGGTACCCTCTCACTACGACGGAGCAATGGTACTGTGTCAGCAGTTGGTGCAGTTACTTGTGGCTTAAAGCATTACAATGGCGACCGTGCAGTTGGTTCCATACCTTCGAGAGGTACACTCAATATGCTTTGGGGTTTTCCTAGTGAAAGCGCATCATCTTCACCAATTTCTTGGAGAATGATATCTCTTTTGGATTTGTGGTTATTCACAAACTCGTTCTCCAAGAATCTCGTGTTGGTGCTAATAACGATCTTTTGATCCTCAGAACAGTAGAAATAATCACCTTTCGTTTGTCTGGGGTATCCTACGAACAGCATTAGCTTGGACCTACCTTCTAACTTATCAAGTTCCTTTGACAAGACATATGCCGAACAACCCCGCACTCTTATCTTTGACACACTGGGCTTTCGCCCATGCCAGAGTTCTGAGGGTGTCTTAGGAACGGACTTAGAAGGTACCATGTTCAGCAGGTACGCCGTTGTTAGTAATGCGTGGCCCCAAAACAAAACAAGCAAGTTCGCATAACTCATCATGGATCTAACCATTCTATTTCTTTTTTCCGCCACACCATTCAACAGAGGAGTGCCTGATGTGGTCCATTGGGATGTAATCCCATGCTCTGACAAAAACTGCAAGAGATTGTCACTGAGATACTCACCAACACGATCAGATCGTAATGACTTAATGGTCTTGTTTAACTTCTTCTCTACTTCCGCCTTAAATTCCTTGAATTTCTCAAAGCATTCAGACTTATAGTGATGTAAGTAAAAATTCCTGTATCTTGAGTAATTGTCAATAAAAGTGACAAAATACTTAAATCCTCCACAAGCTTGCGTAGATATCGGTCCACATAAATCAGAGTGGATCAATTCCAACACATCACTTGCTCGAGACTGACTTGCCTTGAAAGGTCTGGTCATCATCTTTCCCTCTATACAGGATTCACAAACACGATGTGGAACTACTTGGATTGAATCCAACGTTCCATCATCAACGAGTCTCTTGACCCTCTTTAGATTGATGTGACCTAGTCTCAGATGCCATAGACATGTAAGATCCTCAACAGAAGATGAAAACTTTCTCTTCTTATGATTAAATGAGTTATATGCAGCATTCACGGAAGATTCATGCAAACAAGTTATGATATAAAGAGAGTTTTTCTGTATCCCACGATAGATAACACCGTTATTGCCATTGATAGTAACATGACTATAAAAAATAAATGAAAATGCATCATTTATTACACGGGAAATAGAAATAAGGTTCCGCCGAAAATTTGGCACATACAAAACATCTCTTAAAATCAAAACATTGTCTTGAAAGCATAATGTAACATCTCCAACTGCTACTGCAGACACACGAGCAACATTACCCATGGAGATCATCACCTCGTCAACATTCAGCTGCCTTGTCAGTCTGAATCCCTGCAAAGTGTAACAAACATGATCAATAACTCTAGTATCCACTACCCACGAATGGGAATAAACAGATGCTAAACAAGTTTCCATTACAAATGCTAATGACGTACCTTGTCCAACCTGCTTGGTTAGACAATCCTTCTTCCAGTGATCAGTTTTGCCACAACGAAAACACTTGTTCTTTTTCCCTGGTGTCACAGTCTTCTTTTTCCCAAAATTTTTGCTTCCAGAGGCTGTCTTCTTGATTTCTTTCCAATCACCCCTTTAGCACCGTTCGATGAAGCAGGGCGACTATCGGAAGAAACCAAGACTGCCTTTTCAGGTTGCATGACCGATTTAACTGCCATGAGGTCACTAAGTAACTCATTAAGAGTGTACTCCTTTTTACTCATGACAACATTTAATCTGAAGTTCTCAAAAGACTTCGGAAGGGAGTTGAGTATGGTATCAACCTGGACTTCCCCGTCAATACCTCCTCCATGCAACGTTAGTTCATCCATGAGGTGAGTCATGAAAACAATGTGCTCCCTCACTGAGCTACCATCAGTCATTTTACAACTCATGATTTCTCTCATGAGCTTAAATCTGACAGCTCTATCTGATTCCCCATAAGTAACTGTGAGACTATCCATAATCTCAGCTGCTTTGTCATAGTGCTGATGTTGTTGCTGGAGCACCTTTGACATAGTGGTCATCATTTAGCACTTGACTGTATTATTAGACTTGACCCACTTGTCATAGAGGTTCCGCTCCACATCAGTTGACTTAACAGTGGGGACAGTTGGGCACGGAGTGTTAAGAACAAATTGATATTCCTCTGCAACTAGGATATAATCCAAGTTGCGATTCCATTCCAGGAAATTCAGACCAGTTAATTGATTTTGTGCCATGATATTGATGACATTATTCATAGACATATCTGAACACAATAATTGATTAAAGTAAGAACATACATGCAGAACATTGAAAAAATATGCATTGTAACCTTTTGATAAACCAATACAATTGTTTCCCCAAATTGCCTAGGTGCTTCTACTGCAAGCTCCTTTCAAAGATGTTTACAGCAGACCACCTAACCAGACTGTTCTTTGAAGTTCCAATATTTAATTTCAATCCATATGCCAGGTATTTGCCGGCAAACCACAATTCTAACTCTGGAAGTTAAAAGGATGATTTGTCATACGTACTAGACCCATGACGCATGCCTCTTACAACCTTCATTATCTCATTTAAAATAATCATAGTGAACTTATGAACAAATAAAATAAGCAGGCTACGGTAGTGTAGACGATTACTCACTTCACTGTCCACTTCTCACATGTTTAAATGTTTTATTTAGAAATCTCATCTATTAGAACTTATGAACAAATAAAGTAAGCAGACTACGATCGTGTAGACGTCTACTCACTTTACTGCCCACTTCTAATAAGAGACTGCATTGTGGAGGTCTTGTTTATTTTAATTAAAAATCTTGCTTAGTCTTTTTCTTTCAAAAGGTTCTTATGGGCACAGATTATTAAATGATCCACATCTAAAATTCCATCATATTTTCCAAAATGATTCCGGAATTTATAAACATAATTTAATGCATAAAATAAATCACATAAAGCATGTTTTGAACAGTAAATAATAAAGCAATTGATGGGTTTTGTATACTGAAAGCATTTATTATAATGAGTATACGACGGTTTATTTCTCCTATCTGTCAAACAATCTTACATGTATGTAACAATGTTATCCTCTTGTCTCACCGATAGGGACGATCATACGGCATGTTGTAGAGCACAGAAGACAGTATGATCACTTGACCTAGTGAGACATAAACCTGATCACAGCCGAGACAGTGTATGAGGATACGTTCGTTCGGATGGCTGCAGCATTGTCGGAATAAGTAGTCTGTCTTGGTTACTTGACATGTTGGTACACAGGAGTGGCGTATTGATGGACCGCGGTGAGACGTATTCGTCTATCTGACACCAGCGAATACAAGATCTCATTATTGATTGAGTCCAAACCCTAACGAAGGTTCAGGGGTTTGCACGGGTTGACTGTTGCTTTGACTTGCCATTGTGGAGAGCCTGAGTAACGTGCTAATATATCCGCATCTTTGGTAACAGCAGTTCGTGTAGTACTGCCTGAGACTGGGTTTAGGTAACCATATCTGAGTAATAGGATGAGGGCATTCCTTGAGGAGCTCAATAACATTCATCGTGCCAAAGTCCTGCAGGCTGATTAAGTTCAGGCACGAGTGATAAGGTTTGAGTGGTACTACTCAGGAATAATAAGATATTAATTAACTGTAGTTAGAGCTTGTCAGAAGCTCCGATTAATTAATGAATGTCCGGTAACCTTAAATATGGGGATTCTCAATTAATGCAGCCCGTTCTCATAACGTGGTAATAAAGGGGTAGGTTAGTATTAATTCTGTGGTGAAAAAGAATTAATATAAATTAATTAATTGTGTCCTGGGTTGTGGACATGGGAATTAATTAATTTAAAGGCCCACTTTATTATTTGCATTAGGTCCCAGGACTGGCCCAAATAAACATGATGAAAAAAGGCCTAGTAGCCCATTAGGGATAAAACCCTGGGTCTATAAATAGACCACTCTCTCTTGGAAACCCTAGCCACTTGTGTGATCATTCAAATAAGTAAAAATCCTAGGTAGAGAGAGAGAGGGGCGACGCCTGTAGAGGGGAGAATAAGAGTTTTTCTGCTCCGACCTACAACACAGATCTGTGGAGTCCTCACCAGTAGCAGATTTGAACAGCATTGGGACACAACCCTCAAGATCTGATTAGGAGAACAAGATTTTCTTTTCTTTCTCTTTGTGATTTTCGATTTCATCTAGAAATTAGATCTCTAATTTCTGTTTCTGCAGATTAAATCGAATCGCGTGGTTGAATTGAAAGTTGGATATTCAAACGCGAAAGATCGGATCAGACTCTACAGAATTACGGTAATCTCTCAATCCACAATTCTAAGAATTAAATTCATAGGAGCATGCCAGGTTTATTGTGAATTTTGATTGTGTACAATATCAATAAATTCATCCGGTTCAGTTGGATTTTGTGATTCGGTTCGCATGAAATCCCTACAGCAGTAACATGCTTCCAAATTATGTACAACATGCTTTAAAAATAAATAATAAAACAGCATGCTTTCCTATTATTTACTAGTGTGCACATAATAAATCACATCAAACGAGAATATAATAAACAAAATAAAAATTCTTGTGCCCCCAGATGCAATTACATAGGAAATAAAAATTATAAACATATCTATTACAAGACTTTAATTTAATACAGATCTTCAAACTGGGCTCCCACTCTTTAATTTGAAATCTCCAACTTTGGGCTGGAATAAAATAAAATAGTTTGGGCAAAGAATTAGGGTTTTAGGCCCATAGGGTTGTAAAACCCTAATTTTCAGCAGCTCGGGCCGCCTCCAGGCTGCCGAGCCCATGCCTAGCCAGGATCTGAAACTCTAGCAGCAAACCCTAGCAAAAACTAGGATTCCAGACGCCACCCCTTCCAACTCAAACCCTAGCCGCTGTCGTCGCCTTCAACCGCCGTCGCTTCGCCACCCTATGCCGTGGCAGCCACGCCTAGTACCACCATTAGTCGCACATGCGCGCGACATAGTCGCTGGTTTGCTGTGGTTCGACTGCTGCTTTTGTTGTTCGTCATGCGCTAGTCGACCACCACCATCATCGTGCGTTCACAGGTGACGAATAGAGCAAGAGAACACTCGCTGGACTGCAGCGAACCGCGCCAGCCGAAACTAGCGCCGCTGCCTGCACTGGATGGGAGTTAGGATGAGCGCGATCTACTGTTGTGGCAAGAACGACCACCGCCGTGTGTTTTGCAGAGATCTGCTACACGCAGGAGGAGCACGGCCACTGCCCGCTGATGTGATCAGTCCGCTGCAGAGCCTGCCGACGGTCGCCGCCGCCGGCCACCGCCGCGCGTCGCGTGTGTGCGGCTGAGTCTGTTTCCAGCCCACCAAAAACTGTTGTACCTCCTTTTCTATCGCCTTTCATCGTTCTCTTTCAACTTCGGTTACATATTGAACATAAAATAAATATACAACAGATCTAAATCTATTACGTATTTTTCCTATCAATCTAATCGCGAATTTTCTCGCAATCTATCTATATATAAACCTAAAAACAAAACCCCCAAACTAATTTTTTTTCCGCCCATAAAAACCTTCCTAATATAATTCTACAATCATCATAAAAAAATTACATTTATTCTAACAATGAAAATTGTATTTATAATTTTAGTGAAAAAAAAACGCCAATATTAGTGTCATTAAAGCAATAATTTTTTAAAATTAGGAGTAACGTGTTTATCTCAATTAAGATAGCTGAATGATGGAGTAATTAATGGATTATTAAAACTTATAATTATGCAATTAAAACAAATAAATTTAATACTTAATGGTTCCGGTATATATATAGCAAAAGCTCAAGAAAAGGAATTATCCCACAATCAAGTTTACATTTTCTTAAAATAAAATCCTTGCAAAATAATAATTGAAAGAAATTATTGTGGCACAATTAATGGACAAATATTATGTTTTTTTTACTTGACTAATTTGCACTAATTAATATGGTTAGTTGTGTATAAATAGTTGATAAATTGGGTCGATACCTCACAACTCATACTATTTTGTTTTAGGTTGTACGGTAATTTTAAGGAAGAGTTCTATGGAAAAAAAAAAAAGAGATTACAAGAGGAAGATAAATTATATTTTTATGAAGAAAATTCTCAAATTGATAGTGAAGATGGGGAACAATGAGGCTGACGAATCGTTTCTCTTTAGGAGATTGGTATTATTTTTTTCCAAATTAGATTTGTTATTGTATTTTAGGTAGTGAAATATTATTTTTGTTATTTTTTTCATGCCTTTTTTTTGTAAAAATAGACAAATAATAGTTTTTACTCTCTTTTGTTATGTTGTTCTCAGTGTATTATGGTTTTTCTCTTTATCCAATGAAATACAATTTTTCTTAATTTTCTACTATTTTTTAATCTTATTATTATTATTATTTTTTTTTTTGAATAAGTGTACATTAATCTTAAACTCACATACACACACTCACACACCCAGATGTCCCCCTGGGAGCTCGAATCCGTGACCTCTCAGTCACATGCAAGGTGCTTTAACCACTACACTCCGAGACCTCTCAGTCACATTAATCTTATTATTATTGTTGATTGTTAATGTATGTCAATCTACTGACAGTTAATTATTCATTATCTATATCACAATCACGTCCTGTCTATATTCACACAATTTTTTTGTTGTTATTTATATATAATCTATCTTTTCTCAATGAATTTTTCTAAAATATTATGGAGATAATGTATTTATATTTATTTTTGAATGAAAATTTCAAATAGCCTATTTGATAATAATAAAACCCTAAATAATCACTGTTATGAATGTATTTTAAAAATAACCATTTTCCAAATAAAAATTAAAGAAAGTATGAATATCTGTTTAATTTATGAATCTATCCACATTCATGTTTTTTTTTAAAAAAAAAAAATTGTGAAATCGTACAAATTATTATTTGCATTCTCCATTTTGGACAAAAGTCGCAAACACCCCTGTCCATATTCATAAATGATTATTTTTTAAATTATTTAAAAATAATTAAATTATAACATATTACAAATGATATCAGAATCACAGAATCAAAATTATAAAAAAAAGAATTTAATGGAAATTAATATTTTTAAGAGGGTATAAAATTATAATTTTAAAAAATGAGTTTAAAATTAAAAGCAAATCGAAAAAAAATATTAAAACCCAAAATGGCATGATTAAATTGCAAAAGGCAATCGGTGCAAAATCGTAGCAAAAAGTTAGCATATTTTTTTTCATTAACATTATTGCTTAAAGAAATTAATTAATTTTCTTTAAATAAAGTCGTAAAAACTCTCTAAAAAAAAGAGTGAGAAAAATATTATCTAACACCATTCTTTTGATTTTTAATCTGTTATTTAAAAATATTGATTGAATGTCAAATCGAATTTAGTAAAGATATTCTTAATACTATTATGAGTAATAATAACTGAATAGTTATAATAATGATTGGTTTAAATAAAAATCTAAAAAAAATAAGTTAATAGTAGGAATATTTGTGGAAGTTTACACGAATTTGATTATTTCTTGCATAAGTACATAATAGTGACTATAAGATTTTTATAGAAGATAAGTGGTTGTTTTCATATATTTATACTTTATTTTATTGGTGGACTTGGATGCTTCAAATGACAAGTAATTAATTAGCTCAATCACGCTAATTAGCTAATTATTTGATTGACAGATTTTATGTTAGATTCCAAAAATTACTACACCAAAATAATTAAAAAAAAAGTATGATGGAAATTAATTAAAATAAATGGTATTATGGAAATATTAAAGTAAATTACATAACCAATCTTACATTTAAATTTTTTTTAACTACCTCACTGAAGGATTTTCACAAAGATATATACTATCTTGAAACGAGTCATTTGAAATGGAGGTATAGACAACACAATATGCAATAAACAAAGTAAATCAATTTGCTAATTTGCAAATCATTTGATTATGTACATCAAACGACAAATCAAGCAACACATGTAAAATTCAAATTCACGTTTATTTAATCTTGCAAACAAATAATAAAATAGGAGAATGTTATTGATATGAAGCATGACTTTGTTATGTATTTTTCAAAATCAATTATATTTTCATAGTTACGGTTTAACTTTCTTATATACATCATAATATCTAAATTTTACTAAAATACCGAAATCATTTACGTGGAATTTTTGTCATTCGAAACAAATTCAATCAAGTTAATTTACTGCAGTCAATAACTTATAAAGTACCTACCACCAAAATTTTTATTCTGAATTTTAAATAAAAAATAAATTTAGGATAATTGTCGATTGAGGAGTCAAAAGATAATTTATTTATTGAATAGAACCAAAAGATGAATTCTCAATTTAGCACCTCAGATATAGTATAATTCTCAATCCAATACCTGATATTGACATATTGGATTGAGAATTTTATGATATTTCGGGTTATGAATTGATATTTGTGTAATCTTTCACGTCCTCAATTGAGAATTCATCTTTCAGGGCATTAATCGATAATTAAACTATCTTTAGGGTTTTAGATTGAGAATACTCCTTAAATCTATTAACAAATTACAAGAAAGAGAAAAAAGAAAATACCATTAGGTGGACATGGAAACAATTTGATAATTTAAAATAAAAACATAACACTATCAAAATGAAAGCAAATAATGCCGATGAAAAGTTTAATTTTATTCCTTGAACTAAAAGTGCACGTTTTATGTAGTTCTCAAAATCTAGAAATTGGATTTAATTACATAATATTTTTTTCTCTTTAAATGAAAATTTTCAAATAAAGGCATGAAATTCAAAAATCCAAAAATGAAGCCGGTGGTATGCTGTGTTATTTTTAAAAAAATCCATATTTTATGATATATGTATTTTCATTTAAACACATTATAATTTAAATACATAGATTATTATCCATACATTACTTTTCTTATTTTTTCAAAAAAGTTATCACACAAAAAGTTTTTTAATTAATTTGCATTTTATTTCGAGTATAGCAAGTCTTGGGACATACGTGAAGTTAGAGGCAACGGTATCTATTCAAATATAAGAAATTTATATTTTGTAAAACTTATTTGCATAATAAGAGTCTCAAATACAATCATATCAATACGAGGGCTTAATTGACTCAAATTTAAAAATCTAGGAATTTGATCGTCCTAAATAATTAAAGTAAATAAATGAAACTTATTTTTGAATAGAATCGTAAGCAACCAAGAAGAAAATAGTAGCTTAAAGCTCAATCCAAATATTTAAATTCAAAGCTCAAATTAATTGAGTTTAATATTTAACTGTATCATATCATATGTGAACAAGCTCTATAATTTCTATAGTTTAATATTTGGCTATATACGAACATGCTAAACAATGATAATGCTTTAATGGTCTTTTATCTTTGATTTGATATGTTTTAAATTAAATATATTAATAATATTGTTGCCTGAAGATAAAATTATCTTTTTTTTTTTATGTGATAATTTAAGCGAAAAAATCTGGAACTCATTTAATATATTATATAGATTTTACATAAATATATTGGGATAATAATGGAGTACAGGATTAGAATATAAATAAAGCATGAAATCAATAAGAAAGAGAAAAAAACCAATAAAAATACTAAACCGCGTTAGATAGAAAGAAACATGGGAGGTAAAAAGAAAGGATGATTGTTGATCCATAATAACCAATTTAGGATCAAAAGATAAATTTTCAATTCATGTTGAGTATGGCGTTTGATAGTAAAAGGAATGAGTATGAGTTTGCATATGAGAATCATTCTTAATTCTAATATTTGGTAGGGGTGTGCATGGTTTGGCTAAAACCAGCCAAACCAAATTAATTTGGCCAATTTAGCTGATTTGAGAAAAATAATTGGTCGGGTTTGCTTGAAAATTTTTAAACTGGATAATTTGGTCTGGCTGACGGTTTGGAGAAGAAATGTGTCATTTCGGCCCGACCGACAACATAAATAAAATAAAATAAAATATAATAATGATAATAACATATTATTTGATAGAAAGCTAAAATATCAATTATATTGATACATATATACGATGTTTATATTCTTTTGAATAGCAAAATTAACTTATATTTTATTATTTATGCAACACAACATTATTTATTCACTCATAATCTCCAATTTATAATTAATGACAATCAAAATATATTTATATTATTTTTATTTTTTGTATCATTCTTTCATTGATATTTACTAATCAAACTGATATAAAAATTTCATTGTTTGCATTATTAGTTGAATAATCTTTCAAACCGTTTAAATCGGCCAAACCAAACCGTTTTAATATGTTTTGACTGGTTTGGTTTGTGAAGATTTCAAACCATGACTATTGATTTAACCCGTACTTCGCCCTTCAAACTGTCCAAACTGAACCGTACACACTCCTAATGTCTGGAATACGAAATGAGTTTGGAAATGATGTTCAGTTCTGATAATTGATTTTTTTTCAGTATAAAATTTTAGAAAAGAATTAAAATATTATGTAAATAATTATTAATTTATTAATAAAAAAATCATATTAAAAATAAATAAAAAATCTATTTATCTTCTTTTGTATTTCGTATTACTCCTTTTTTTTAATAATAATTGCTAAAATAATCAAGGCAATGGATCATCATTGTTGGACATAGAATTTGATGTTATTTTAACTCGAGTGAGATTTAATATTTTACTGCAATAAATATAGTTTAATAATAAATTACCAATAAAATTGTAAACACACTGCGCAACGCGCAGGTAGCAAACTAGTTTAAAACAAAACCAAAACCAGAGAGGGGCCACAAGAACAAGAACATCCACGACAATTCATCCAAGATAAATTAAATAACATGCATAAACTGAATGTCAAAATTTATTTTCCGACAGAGCCATAAAATATGAACCTGGATCTAATACCAATTATTGGAACTGACTCTACAATAGGCGATGTGAATCACCATTTATTTCTTAACCCAAAATTCATCTTATGGACATCAAAATAAATTATACGACAAACAGTAAATGCCCTATGCATACTCCAATTTAATTTAAGCGTCGATTCAAAGGAATACCTCAACTCATACGGATTGAATAACGGCGGTAGATTGTTGCTGGTGTTCCTACAAATCTGATCTTCTGATCTGTTACATTGCTCGATCCAGAAATCTGGTAAGGATGCGCTACCGGATTGATTCAGCCGCCCACTCTCTCACTCTCTCTAGGGTTCCTGATTGGAAACTTCAAACTTATGTGGGAAGTGAAAGAATTGATCTATTTATACAGATCTGGAGAATGGGCTATTAGGGTTTAATAAACCCTAATGGGCTCTGAGCACTATTGGGCCAAACCAGGGATCAAATACAAATAATAAGTTGGGTCTCCTATTAATTAATTACATGTTAAACCCAGAACAAAATTAATTAATAAACATTAATTCATGTCACTAAAGAATTAATGTTGACCTACCCCTTTATTACCACGTTATTAGGAACGGGTTGCATTGACTTGGTTAATCCTCATATTTAAGGTTTCAGACATTCATTAATTAACTAAGCATATGACAATTTGCTGCAATTAATTAATCTCTTAATATTCCTGAGTAGTACCACTCAACCCTTATCGCTTATGCTTGAATCAATGATTCAGCCTACAGGACTTAGAATAACGAACCTCGTGAGCTTCCCAGGGAATGTCACTATCTTGAAACGGATATTGTTATCTAAATCCAGCCTGAGGAAACCCCACACAAACTACCATCACCCAAGATGTAGATATATGAGTACATGTATGACTCTCCACCATAGCAAGTCTAAGTGACAGTCAACCCATGTGTGACCCTCAACTTTCAATAGACTTTAGATCCGACCAAGTTACCGAGATCTTTACTCATTCATATGTCAGGTAGAATGGTTCATCACACTGTTGATCCTATCAATACATTGAGATGTATCGGTCACACAAAGCAATCAAGACAAACCAATTATGGACTTGTGTGCTGCAGCCTAAACCGACAGCTAGGGATGCCAATTGGGCTGACCCATTGGTTTTTGGGCAAACCCTATCGGGCTGCGGGCTATTTGGTTTGGGTTGAATAGGGCTGAATTTTTGGCCGACCCGTCGGGTTGGCAGGATTTACGAGTTTATCTTTGTAAATATTTTCTCAAAATATTTTAACAACTCCTAAAACAAAATTAAAAAGAAAATAATGAACCGACATAAATAAAAGACATCAAACAATATTATCATCGCAAAAAATAGTAATAAGTGGATAAAAGGTTGTCCAATCATAAATTGAAAAAATAACATCAATCATTATATACCAATTTAATAATACACTTAAAAAAATTAATTTAATAATAGAAGTACATTCTTTAACATATAAAATGATAAAATAGAGATTATAAAATTAAATGCATCTTTCACTTGGGTGAACATAACAACGAGAGGCTAAATGTGCTTGAAAGGAAGAAATGAGTAGGTACGCTAACTAGGAGAGTGACGAGTGAAAGACAGTGAAGGAGGAAAAAATGAGAGATTTTTTGATTTTAGGGTAATGAACTACGTCACTGGGAAAGATAGATGAGATTTTGTGTGACGAAAAATTAGGTCTATAATTAATAGGTACAGAAGGATATAAATAATATTAGAAATAATGAATAATATATATATATATATATATATATATAAATATATATATTTTAAATATTGCCGAACCTACGGGCAGACCCGCAACCCACCGGGCTCAGCTCGTTCGGGCCACCAACCCGTCGGGTTCAACCCGTTCTATTAAAAATAATATCGGGTTGAAATTTTTTTACCCTAAGCCATATTTTAGCCCACCGGTTTCGGGTTGACCCATCTCAGATGTGATAACTATTTATATCTTGCTAGGTCGAACGATCTATACGATCCTCTGTGATCTCTTACACACCGTATGATCACCCTATCGACGAGATAACTAGATGTGTTTGTTCGCATCGTATGATTGTAAATTCAGACAAGAGTTGTTTATTGCAAGTCATTAATGATTACCAGTATATATAACATAACATTTCTCAATATACCAATCATAATGCTTTTATGTATACAATTCCAACACGGAGTTTTATAGTTCTTCCCAGAACCTATCCTTGTGTTGGCGATGTCCGTAATAATCAAGCTAGCACAGCAAGGTGACTGCTAGATTCTTTCTAGGATTAGAAAGAATCCCAATATCAACCTTAGAAGTTATACTTCAGAGGTCTCGAGCTTCAAGTATGATAGTTTGTGAAAAGATTCAATCACGTACTAGCTCGGTTAAGTTCGCGTAGTGTAGATAATATTTTGATCTTCTCTAGTTTTTTTTTTGTGAATATAATTTCGCGAACCTTTGATTCATTTTAGGACGACACCTATTTATAGGTGAAGATTCAAACAGCCATTTGAATCTTATCCGTTAGACTCAATGACATTGCTCACCAATCTAGGTTCTTCTTTTTCTGCAGCATACAGAGACTCTTCAAGTCTCCCTTGTCTCTGATTGGCGTAGCTCCTATTTGTAGTTGTCTTTGTCAGAATGGATCTTTCGCTTTGAACTTGCAACCTCCGTTGTGTCTGATGATTATTCTATTCTTTGATTCGTCAGGTTTCCTTGAGATTTGGATACTTCTGATTTGCGACTTGTGTCTCCCTTGATTGCTGTTGAGTGTTTGCTGGCAGTAGGCGTTCAGCGATGTTTCAGCAGACTTGTTAAGATCTTCGCAGTATGCTGACGTTACTTCTTCAGCATTCTCTTGTTCAGCATTCCTCCGTGTTTGCTAGCCTTTATTAGCTTCTTTAGCAATCTTCAACAATCATCAAGTCTGTTGATTCCTTCGACATTCTTGATTCTTATTTTCTAGTTCTATTATAACTCGAGTATAAACGACCTATATAGGACTTTTATATTTTGACTCGATACTAAGTTGCTAGAAACTAGATCGGCTTAAGCTTTGAGGCACCAAAACATAATGTACAAACATTGACAACAAAGGGATTTTAATCTAACAATATTCCTAACAACAAAATATAATGAAGAAACAAATAAATAAATAAACAAATATCTTTTTGCCGATTAATGAAAAAGAAGGAACAACGACAATAAAGAATAAAGTAAATTGAGTTTTTGAAAAAACCATAATAATAAAACTAATATATTAAAATTAAATTATTAATTATTATATTTAAATAAATAAATAAAAAGGAAATTTTTATTAATTGATTAATGGATATTTGTATCCGATCTGAATCCGATATCCAAACCGATCTGTATCCAGTCCGAATCCAATCCCAAATTTTTGTGTCCTTATCGTATCAATCTGATAAGGATCTGTATCCGATAAGTCTCAATCCATATCCATTATTATCGTGCAAATTCGTGTCGGAGTATCGAATAGGATAGAAAATTGCCACCCCTAGTTGTATATATCCCTAAATATGCGTTGTTGAGGTTAGGCCCAAGTGACCCAAATCTAATGGAACAAACTCGCACTCATGAAGTGGATCAAGAGAAATGCAGCCCAATGACCTGAAGCCTAGCTAGGTGCAACCCATAAATGGAGTCAGAACCTGCTCTAGCATACAAATTGACCACCGGTTCAGGTCCGAAATGAACCTCAGGTTCGGGTCCAACACCGATCAAAAATAAATGGATAAGAAACTGTTGGAGAGGTGCTGCGCAAACCCTAACCAACCCTGAGATTTTCAGATTTTGTTTCTAAAATCTAGGGTCGTCGCAGATTCTAGCTAGGGTTTGTTAGGCCCAACTCTCGTATAATGGGCCTCCCTTGCATCAATAAAAGGGAGGTTCCAAGCGTATTTTTAATAAAATTTTTCACGATGTATTCTAGTCAAAATTCTGTTAAAAAATGCCATTATTAAACACTTTATCTTTCTCATTAATTTGCATTCAGTTTTCTATCTTTGGCGTTGGTTTGGTGTTCATCACATTTATTTCTCATTATTTTATGTGTTCATCGTATTTATTTCTTGCATTTAATTCTCATTTTTGCGATATCTGTTATTTTTTCTAACCCAATTCTGAGGGCTCCTAATCAATTTATTTTCGAACCTCAATATTTTTTGTGCCCACCGTGGGTCCCTTAGAATCATTTTTGCAGTGAAATGATAGATATTCCTCATGGCGATAATGGTGCGAACAGAAAGTAGCCAATCTTGCAAGTGATCCCACCACCAATCAACACAAGAATCAACAGCATGATCATCACACCCCTAGTTAACTTGTCTAGGATGGTGAACGAAAATATGGGGCTGCCGCCACAGCGCACCACGTCAATGAGTCAAGGAACAACCTCGGCTGACAATAATGTGATTTGAGAATAATTTTGATGTCATTTTATATTTTTCTTATTTGGGCTTCGATAATATAAGATTTCATAAATTGTTTTATTGTTTAATCATGGAGAATCATAGTTTTATAGTGTTTACAATATTTTTTAAATTGAAAAAAATAAAAATAATATATCGACAACACAGATTTCCACATCATCTAGCCTCTAATAGATAATGTCGATTTCCGCGTTGTCTATAAGGATATAGACAACGCGGAATGGAGTGTTGTCTATTACCATATCTGTTGTAGTGATACTAGAGCAATTCAAAATTTCAATGTAAACATGCCTCAAACTCAATGATTTTGCCCTATCATAAGCTCAAATAAAATCAAAACTTCACGTGCTCATCATGATTAAATCTCAAGTGAATACTTTGCACATAAAAGCATTCAAACACACAAGCCTAATACACTCTATACTACTACTATAATACATCAACGGCATGGAGTAAGCGATAAAGGAAAGTTGTCGTGCTCCCAAATAGGGCCTATGCGGTAGACCCACCTGCGAACAATGCACGCTAATGGTTTTAGCAGTTTTAAAATTAATTTTTTAACTTTATTTAAAGAATGGCGAGATCGAGTGAAGTATATCAAAAGATCATGAATTCATTTATAAAGAAAGCAATTTAAATTAAAATGATAAACAAAAGGTCAAGCATTGCAGAAGCAAATAACGTGTTTTCAAATGAAGCGTGGAGAATAAAGAATGACAATTTCTTTCAATTAATTACCACCACGTGGGTCTTATGCCAAGTACGACTTGGAACAACAAACCGCATGCATAAAATAATAAAAACATCACATGGGCGCTATGTATGAAGACATAGTCCGTTGGCTCAAGTACCCGATAATAATTCAAACGAATCAAGATAGGATAACATGCTAAAAGGAGTTCAAGATAGATCATGCCATTAAGGTCGAAATACTTCAAGTAATGCATCAAAAGAGAGTTGCAATTTGGACTCACAAAATAAAAGGCTTCAAGTCATTTAAATAGCCATGTGACTTAACATAAAAGAGAGAAATGAACTAATAGGAAATGGGGTTTATAATTCAATTCATTATGGTTCACAAGCCAACCACCTTCTTATATTCACCACCACAACGTCACCGCCACTGCATTCACCTAGTACATGCATGTAGGGAAAATACACACAGGGCTGAGTACTCCGGGTACCTAGTGGTCACTGTGTCCCGAAAACCAACTACATATATGTTATTATGGAAATGCATGGTATCACACATGCATATCACAAGGGTTTTATTGAAACAAACTTCTAAATGCACAAAACAATTTACCTCACAAGAGCAAGCCTACTCACTTTTGTGGCACTAACACAATCATCATTTCCAACAATCACATCACCAACATATTTATCATCTCATCACATAATTAACATATGGGGTAAGTGATAAACACTCATTTTTTGCATTTTACTGATGTGAATCTGATCACTTTTGACTGCAAACTAAACCATTTCTGAGGAGTTTATATGTTACTTATGATCTTTAAAAGATTATTACGTTTGGGTTGGTTTGTGGTTGTTTATGCAGATTTCACGCACAATCGAGTCGTTTTCAAGATTTGAATAAGTATCACAGGGCCAATTGATGCTGACGTGCATTGAGAAAGCGAAGATGTGAGAAAAGGCCGAAGAAAAAGCCAAATTTCCGTTCGTGACGTTTTCGGCGACCAAAATGCATCTTCGGCGATCGCCGTTTTTGTCTCCGGGTCGCCGATTTTGAAATCCCAGACATTTCACTTCGGCTCAATTTCGGAGACCCAACTACATTTTCGGCGATCGCCGATTTTGTTCCCGGGTCGCCGATTTTGTAATTTCAGCGTTTTTCCTTCGGTGCCACTTCGGCGACCCACACGCATTTTCAGCGATCGCCGATCGCGATTTCTGGGTCGCCGAACGGGTAATTTTGACGAGTTTTTGGCCCAAATCCCATATTTTTTCAGATTAGAAGAGGGGGAGTATAAATACAAGATCCCAAGACTAAAAAAAAGGGTCTTTCACATTATTTTTCAAGAGAGAAACGCTGGGAGAACTCAGGGAATAGAGAAAACTTGAAGAGCACTCCAGAAATTGAAGATTGAAGATCACGAGTTTTTTATTTTCATGTTCTTCATTTCTATGACTTTTTATTTCTCTGTTTTCTTAGAACTTAGCATGATAGGCTAAGTCCTTCGTGGATTCTAGGGTTTTGAAACTTGTTGACATTCATTCGATTGTTTATATGATTTGATTTTCCTGTTCCATTGATGTTTTAATTACTGCTGGGGTTTTCTTAAATTACAAGATATTGGCCATTGATTGTAATTTGAATTGGTAATATTTGAACCGAGAGGTCTAGGTTATTGATTAAGATGCAGCGGAATTAAATTTTGATAGGGCAATTATCCGAGAGGAATTTGAACTGTTAAAGGGTTTTGAAATCTAAGGGTTTATCAAGAGTAAAAGTCCTTTTGCGCATCCGAGAGGAGTCACTAGGTCGTTTATTTCCATGTTATGGTTGAGAGTCCGAGAGGGTCACCTGATAACATTTATGAGATTAACTCACATCTTTGGAAATTAAATCGGAATTGGATCGTATAGATGATTGTTTGATAGTTCTTCAAAGTGGATTACCCTGGAATCCTAGTTTTTCAATAGATTTTCTAAACTTAATAAATTTTCTTTAATTGTCATTATTAAATATTGCTTTTCAATATTGCCTAGAAATTAATAACCAAAATCAATTACCGATTTGTCTAGATAGTAGTAAGGTATCTATGTTTTAGTGCTTAGTTATACTTCGATCCTGCAATCTTCGAGATCGATAAATTATTACTTCCCCTCTGCAGTGGTCTGTACACTTGCAGTTTTAGCGCGTTGCAAAATGCGCTATCAAGTTTTTGGCGCCATTGCCGGGGATTGCACAGATTTATAATTAACACTAATTCCGATATTACGCTATTTACTCTAGAGTTTAGTTTTACGTATTGTTATTTTATTTTCCAATTTCTTTTCTGTGTTGTTCACTGTGTGTTCTTCTGCAGGTAGTATATGCGAACCAGGTCAAAAGGTCCAGCTCTTGAACCTATAGATCCGGAGATCGAGTCCACCTGTCGAAAGAACTCTGTACGAAGAAAGTTAGCGTTTCATATGGTCGACGATCAGGCGACACAGATTGTTGAGCTGCAGAGGCAGCTACAAGAGATGAATCTGAGACTTCAGGAGCATCAAGCTCCAGAAGTACCACGACAACCCACTATAGATGAGATGTACAAGCCAATGACTGATAGGCATCGTAATGCGGACTTTGGACTGAAGCTGAACACACCTAATTTCGAGCTGAAGACTGGTCTGATACACACTGCTCAACAGAACCAGTTTGGGGGATTTCCGTCTGAAGATCCTCATTTACATATCCAGAAATTTCTGCTACTCTGTGACACAGTCAAGCAGAATCAGGTGCCAATCGACTACATCCGGCTGCACCTCTTCTCATTCACACTGCGTGACAGAGCTCTGTCATGGTATCTGTCACTGAACTGCAGTGAGATCTCATCCTGGGAGGAGCTCTGTAAACTATTCCTGATTCAGTTCTTTCCGCCGAGCAAGACCATCTAACTACAGATGCAGATAGGGCAGTCCAGACAGTTCTCGGGGGAAACTCTTTATGAGGCATGGGAGCGTTTCAAGGAGTTGCTTCGCTCCTGCCCATGCCATGGATACACTGAAAGACAACAGGTCTGCTATTTCTATGCGGGGCTTGATGAGGAGACTCAGAAGCATGTCAGAGCTTTAGCTGGAGGATCCATTACTGCTAGACCTCCACATGAAGGACTACAACTGCTGGAAACGATGGCGAAGAGTGAATTTAATTGGCCAGTAGACAGAAAGGAGCGCAGGATGATAGCAGCAGTCGATGATACTGGGGACCTAGCTGCTGAAATAAAACTGATGAGACAGGAGGTAGCTGCTTCTACGAAGTCTATGGAGATCCGCCTTGCCAAGTTGGAGAATAATCCGCCTCAGCAGGGATATGAGCAGGGAATCGAGATACAGATAGAGGATATAAATTATGTGAACCAGAGAAATTTCAACAACAACAGAGGATATCCAACGGGGAACATGACTTATCATCCTAACAACCGGAACCACCCAAATTTCTCCTATGGGAATCCGAACAACGCCTTGCAGCCTCCACCTGGGTTTGGTGCAAATCAAGGGGTGGCAAATGAACCCCAGGAGCCGAGTATGAGAGAGCTCCTAACTCAGTTCATCTCAGCTTCCAATACCAAGAACACAAAAATGGAGGGAGAAATTTCTCAGCTACAGAATGGTATGGGGGAGATGGGGAAGCACATGAAGCAGATGGACACTCAGATATCTCAGATTGCCAATGTTCTGGGAAATCAGCATACTCCTAGACAATTCCCCAGTAACACTATTGTAAATCCCAAGGACCACTGCAACGCCATCACTACTCGCAGTGGGAAGGGATATGAGGGCCCACCTATGCCTGTCGACACGTCCCCCGTGCAACCTGAAGTTGCACAGCCTGCTCCTGTTCTTCCTGCAGAAGAACAGACTCAAAAGAGCAAGGGAACTCGTCCTGAAGACAGTACCACACAAGCCGGCCCGATTGCTGTACCTTTTCCTCAGAGGTTTGCTAAGAAACAGAAAGAGGAAAGGTATAAGCGATTTCTGGAGCACATGAAGAAAATCCACATCAATCTTCCTTTAATTGAGGTGGTACAGGAGATCCCTGGGTATATGAAGTTTCTGAAAGACATGGTTACCCGAAGAAGCCATTTGGCGCGTTTGAGATAGTAAATCTCTTTGAGGAATGCAACGCCATTATTCAGAAAAAGATTCCGGTTAAGAGATCAGATTCGGGATGTTTCTCAATCACTTTTGAGAAAGTGCTTTGCGATTCAGGAGCCAGCATCAATTTGATGCCCCTCTCTATTTTCAAGAGACTAAGGATCGGAGACATCAAACCGACCACCATCAGACTTCAGATGGCTGATAGGTCGGTGAACTACCCTAAAGGGGTAGTAGAGAATGTGCTAGTGAAGGTCGGGGAATTTATTTTCCCAGCTGATTTTGTGGTCCTAGACATGGCAGAGGACCGAAATATTCCACTTATCCTTGGGAGGCCTTTCCTCAACACTACTGATGCCCTCATTGATATCAAGAAAGGAGAGCTCACATTGAGGGTGAACGACGAAAAGATCACTTTCTCCATCTACAAGGCCATGGAGCGCCACGACTCAGATGACTGCTTTGAGGAGTGCGATATGGTTCAGGTTTTGTATCCTTGTGATTTATCTATCATCTCTACTGATTCTTTAGATTATGGGGTACAAAATTCTATTTATTCTTGTGATGGCTATATGATGTCTGTGATGAGCTGCTAGAGTCTGTTCTAGCATTAGATGGTGCAGGTGAAAAGAACAGGTTGGAAAGTGCAAATTTTCTGAAGCTGAGAAGCGAGCAAGAGGAAGAGGAGGCTCGCAAGACGGCCTTGCTGCAAAAGGACATGAAGGAGCCTCCAGTGCTGGAACTGAAACCCCGACCAGACCATCTGAGGTATGCCTATCTGGGCAAAAATGATACTCATCCGGTAATAGTATCTGCCACTTTATCTACTAGTTAGTTGGATAGATTACTGCGGGTTTTGAGAGAGCACCAATCTGCTATTGGGTGGTCGCTATCTGACATAAAGGGTATCAGCCCTTCTATTTGCATGCACAGTATTCTACTTGAAGATGAGTACAAGCCTAAGGTGCAGCCGCAGCGAAGGTTGAACCCCATTATGCAGGAGGTGGTGCGAAAAGTGGTGCTGAAACTACTGGATGCTGGCATGATCTATGCCATCTCGGATAGCGAATGGGTGAGCCCCACACAAGTGGTGGCCAGAAAGGGAGGCACTACCGTCATCAAGGACGAGAGTGGCCAGGAGATCGCCCACAGGCCTGTTACGGGCTGGAGGATGTGCATCGACTACAGAACACTTAGAAGTGCTACTCGTAAGGACCACTTCCCTCTCCCTTTTATTGATCAGATGCTAGATAGGTTAGTGGGGTATGATTTTTACTGCTTTTTAGATGGTTATTCTGGATATAACCAAATAGCGATAGCCCCCGAGGACCAGCATAAATCTGCTTTTACTTGTCCTTATGGTATTTTAGCATACAAACACATGTCATTTGGTTTATGTAATGCCCCTGCTACATTCCAGAGATGCATGATGTCTATATTTAGTGGGCTAGTTGAAAGCATTATGGAAGTTTTTATGGATGATTTTTCTGTGTTTGGTCATTCATTTGATAACTGTTTAGAAAACCTGATTACTGTTCTGCAGCGCTGTCAAGAGACTAACCTGGTTTTAAATTGGGAAAAATGCCATTTTATGGTACGAGAGGGCATAGTCCTCGGTCACAAAGTTTCTGCTGCAGGTTTGGAAGTGGATCGCGCCAAAATTGTGGCGATCTCAAAGTTGCCACCGCCTACCAATGAGAAGTCAGTAAGGAGCTTTCTGGGTCATGCAGGCTTCTACTGGAGGTTTATAAGTGAGTTCTCTAAAATCTCTAAACCTCTCAGTGCTTTACTCATGAAAGATGCAAAGTTCGTATTTGATGAAAATTGTTTGCAGGCTTTCGAGAAGCTGAAGCTGGCCCTGACGACCGCCCCAGTTCTCATTTCTCCAGACTGGTCCGAGCCGTTTGTATTGATGTGCGACACCAGTGATACGGCAGTTGGAGCTGCCCTGGGGCAAACAAGGAACAAAATCTTCCGGGTGATTCACTACGCCAGCAAAACCTTGGATGAAGCTCAGGTGAACTACACCACTACTGAGAAAGAGCTTCTGGCAGTAGTCTTCGCCTTTGACAAGTTCCGGGCATATTTGGTTGGGGCAAAGACGGTGGTTTACACGGATCATGCTGTGATCCGCTATCTGTTTTCAAAGAAGGAGGCAAAGCCGAGACTGATCCAGTGGATCCTGCTACTGCAGGAGTTTGACATGGAAATCAAGGACCGGAAAGGCTGTGAGAATGTAGTAGCAAACCACTTGTCAAGGCTGGAAAATCCGGTGGAAGGAGATGATCCCCGGATAAAAATTACTGAAGTGTTTCCAGATGAGCAGCTGCTAGCTGTGGAGGAGGTAGATCCATGGTATATGGATCTGGTAAATTATTTGGTTGCAGGTGTTCTACCACCTGATCTGTCCTCACACCAGAAGAGAAAGTTCTTGCATGACTGCAAGTTCTACTATTGGGATGAGCCATTTCTCTACCGCCGTTGTGCTGATATGGTAATTAGGCGGTGCATCGGGATGCAAGAGCGTGAGCAGATAATGGGGGACTGCCATTTGTCCCCATATGGAGGCCACTGTGCGGCGAATAGAACAGCCATAAAAATCCTCACCAGCGGGTTTTATTGGCCTACTATTTACCGCGACTGTCAGAAGTTCGTGGCCGGCTGCGACAGATGCCAAAGGATGGGGAACATCTCAAAGAAGGACGAGATGCCCTAAAAATACATGCTGGAGATTGAGCCCTTCGATGTATGGGGCATTGATTTCATGGGACCATTCCCTAAGTCTCATGGATATCAATACATCTTATTGGTTGTGGACTATTTGACCCGGTGGGTTGAAGCCATCCCTACTGCAACAAATGATTCCAAGGTGCTGCTCAAGTTCTTACAAAAGAACATTCTAACTCGGTTTGGTGCACCTCGAGCACTATTGAGTGATGGAGGGTCACACTTCAAAAACAAGTGGCTGGGGAGTTTGCTAGCAAAATATGGAGTGCATCATAAAATCACTTCTCCATATCACCCCCAAGCCAATGGACAAGCAGAGTTGGCTAACAGAGAAATCAAGCAAATCCTAGAAAAATTTGTGGTTTCTAGGAAGGATTGGGCCACTCGCTTGGACGACGCTCTATGGGCATACAGAACTGCATTCAAGACTCCGATTGGTATGTCACCATATCAGTTGGTATTTGGAAAATCATGCCACCTTCCAGTTGAGCTGGAACATAGAGCATACTGGGCAGTCAAGAAAATTAACTGGGATCTGAAGACTGCAACTGAGCAGAGATGTCTACAATTGACTGAACTTGAAGAATTCCGGACTGAAGCATACGAGAGTTCAAGGCTGTATAAGGAGCGAGCCAAGAGATTTCACGATCAGCGCATTCGCCCCCTTGACTTCACGCCAGGGGACCAGGTACTCCTTTTTAATTCTCGTCTCCGTTTATTTCCCGGAAAACTTAAGTCAAAATGGACTGGTCCATATGTCATACAAAAAGTGAATTCTAATGGCACTGTAGAATTGCTAGGTTCTGATAGCACACGTTTCACTGTCAATGGTAACCGAGTCAAAACATATGTTCATTACGAGTCTGTGTCGTTTGTCAGTGAACTTCACCTAGTTCATACATAGGATGCATACTGCTGAGTCTAGCTACAGACATTAAATAAAGCGCTTGTTGGGAGGCAACCCAACCTTTAATTTAGTTGCTTTGCATTGTTTTGGGCATAGTTTCATATTTTGACTCCATTTTTTCCACATTATGCGTTCACGTTAGGTTGTTGAGTTAATGGGTGCAGGTGAGGAGTTCGAAACATGAGGAATTGCCATAAAAAGCGAAAACGACGACCCATTTACACTTTCGGCGATTGCCGATCGTGAATCCTGGGTCGCCGAGTTCGTTGTCAAAATTTTTCAGGTTTGAAGCGAAATCAACGACCCGAAAACAATTTCGGCGATCGCCGATTTCGTTGGTTTGGTTGCCAAAATTGCTGTTTTTTTAATTTTTCTTCGGCACAAAATTGACGACCCATTTACATTTTCGGCGATCGCCGAAAGTGTAAACGGGTCGCCGAAATTGTATTTTTCCCGAAATTGGTTTGAACCAATTTCGGCGACCCAAGAACAAAATTGGCGATCGCCGTACGCGTTCTGGGTCGCCGAAATTGTAAATCTGACGGGTTTTTAATTCGAAACACCCCCTCTTTCCCTCACAATTCTCTCTCTCTCAAAAAACTATCAACCCACGAAAATCTCCAACCCAAATTCGACTTCCACACCCGTTTATTTCGCAAATCGTTCAACACACGGCCTACCCATCCAAAATAGACGATTCCCATCCGATTACTTTTCCAAATTTTGTTCAAAAACATCAAATTCCCAAATTCTAGGGTTTAAGTTTGTTCTTTAAATTTCACTTCAAATTCAAGGTAATGTTCTTAATTTTCATGTCTATTTCAATTTCGTACACATGTTTCATCGTTTCGTTGATAATGTAGGTTGCATTGTGGTTTATTTGCTTAAATTTTCATATTTATCTACTACTTTGAGTTAATTAACATGTTTAAGCATATGTATGGTGTTGGAATAATTGTTTAGCAATTTCTAGGGTTCATGCATTGATTTGGGATCTTGTGTAGGCAATTTTGAAATTTACTAGCCTAGGACTTTGATTTTTGGAAATAGGATTGAATTTTGAATCACTCAATTTACTTGTATATTTGATTGAGTTTGGGGGATATATTTGCGAATGTGGAATGTTGATGGATACGAGATTGTGGTATGACTGACTATACATGTCTACGTGGTATTTGGAGTTAAGAATTGTTGTACGTTTAGTTTATTTGCATGTTTCTCTTTTTCGTGTTATTGGTTCTGAGTTATGCTCTTTTTATCTAGTAGATTTGAAATGGCACCTCGACGCCGCGTTCCTTCCACAAGGCCAGAAACCTATGGAATTCTTATCCAAGGACTAGACCTCCATCACAAATTCAAGGCCTTGGTTGAAAAAGGGGTTGAGGGGACTCAATACCCGGATGTCGACACTCTTCGGTCACTAGGGCTCTACGACAATGTCAAGGAGCTCCTCTTCAATATTGGGTGGACCCCCCTTCTGGAACTTGAGGATCCAACTTACTGGCGATTCACACTGGAGATCCTCACCACCTTCGAGCTCTCTACTACCGGCCGGAACACACCAATAAGAGCCACCTTTCGGGCCCTTAATAAGGACCGCACTCTAACCACGAAGGAGATAAACAGAGCCTTCGGGGTCCCAAACATTGGCGTGTACACCAAGCCGAGGGGATTTGACCCCAAAGTTTTCTGGCGCACCATTTGCGCCGATGACAGCCCAGCTTGGGAATCTGGCAAGTGCAAAGCTTCAATGATCCGAAACCCTGTCTTCCGGATAATCCAGCAGATTCTGGCGTACACACTTTTTGCCAGAAAGGACAATTGTTGGGAAAATTATCAAAGTTTCCCTTCCCCAGTTGATAGCTTAGATCTTTTGATTTGGTGTTTAAGTGTTTTGGTGGATCAAATCCTAAGTCCTACCAGCGTCAGTGTTGTCTCTAGATAGCTCTAGTTCTCAAAATGTAAAGTCCTGTTTAGGTCTTTTGAGTTGTAAGTCGTAGCTGATCAAGACTCATGCTGGCTACTGTTCACCAGCATGAGATGTGCTTACCAGTTGAGAGAAGTCTCACCAGCAGACGACTGACAGCCCCATGCTGACACTGTTCATCAGCGTGGAGTCAAGAGCTAATGACTGGCTACTGTTCACCAGTTGGAAGGATTTCACCAGCAGGAGGCTGACAAATCCTACCAGCAGAATACGTGTTCTGGCTGACACTATTCACCAGCGGTGAAGCCACCAGTCATGGGAGATTCCAAGGGTTAACATCCAGACAAATTGGTAGACCTTGATTGTGCTAAGGAAAGTCACCAGCAGAGACTGCCAGCACAGGATCACCAGAATGATCTACCAGTCGGATGTTACCAGCAGAATTCAAGATTCACTCTCCCAGCATCTTAGAGACAAAAGGAAGATTCGTCTGAGGAATATACTGACAAAGTAAGACTTTAAGGAAGGATATCCTTAAAGTCTATCAGTTCAAGACACCAGTTCCGATTCCTCGTACTGACGAATAGAGCCGTTCTGACACAAAGAGGTCTGTGTCAGAAAAAGCGGACACAAGCATGGCGCTTTCCGGAAATTCCTACCTGCCGCCGTCAGAAGGACATGCGCGGACAGAGACCATTCCGGATGTGTCCAAACGGCTAGAATATTTGAATGGGATCCCTCGGCTATAAATACCTTGGATCCATCAACATTCAATGTTCTTGGCCAATTCTTCACCTACCGAAAGACTGAAATTTATTACGCTCAAGCAAGTAAAAGCATACAACTTTCGAGGCCTCTCTAAAGGCTATCCGTGTGTTGATTTATTCAAACACGAGACTTCAAGCTTCCAGCTTGTAAGTTACAGACCTCGCTTGGTGTTCTTTCTCTTTCTGAGGAAGAACATAGCAGCTCTAGAGCCAGCCAGCTCTTGAGTTATTACGGGCAGTTTGCCGTAGAGGATTCACGTTCTTGGGAGAACTCAACACCCAACCAGTCAGAGGAGGAGATTAAAGTGACGTGCTCGCACTCCATCCATCTGACGAAGAGTTGAAGAAGGATAAGGACCGGGAGCGGTTGATCCAGTGGACTGGTAGACGGGGCATCTACCAGCTGGAGATAGATCGTAGGACTCTTTGTACCGGATTACTCTTATAGTGAATTTCCAGTGAGTCGACTGGACAGTGGACGTAGATCAGTTGATCGAACCACTATAAAAATCCTTTGCCTTTATCTGCTTTCAGTATTTAAATTTGTATTTGAAACCCAGCACTCAAGTGCTGGTGTATATCTGAAAACTGATAACTGTGCAAACTAGGCTTAAAATATTCTAAGTGTTGAGCTATCAGCTGACCAGCCAGTCAGCCAGCCAGCTGAGCAACCAGCAGGACAGAGTGCAAGTTAGACTTATAAGTTCATTATTTCCGCTGCGTAACGTTATACACTCTGATAAACCGGGACCAACAACAATAGCTCGATGAGGGACGTCGAGCTTATGGCGATCTATTGCATGCTTCATGACCTGTATCTCAATTTTGCCCAGCTCTTTCTACTGCAGTCCAGTCGAGCATCTTCTGCCAGCCGGGGCCCAATTTGCATTGGCGGGTTGTGGACCAACCTCATTCTATCCATGAGGATTGACCCGGGGGAGCACAATGCCGAACCGGTTACAAAGCTCACAATCAAAAAGCTGGTTGCTCTCCGGTTCATTCAGACCGGTCGCCCGCCTTATCTCTTTTGTCAGCGCACACCGCCACCCTTCCCACTGCCGAATCCCGAGCTCACTAATGTAGGGCTTCACAAATACCACCAGAATTGGAAGTTGGAAACTTTAGCACATGCAGAGGCGGTTCAGTCTGCCGCAGATGCTATGGCGAGACAGTCTCTTGGGGGCGAGGAAGATGATGAGGGTGCAGAGGATGAGGAGGATAACGAGGACGCTGGCGGTCATGACCATGATCAGGGAGACGACGACGGGCAGCCGCGCCTCCTACTGATGGGAGGCATGCATCAGGGGCGGCATTTCTCAGGGGGGGCACTTCTCAGGGCGGTACATCACAAGCCGGCACATCGTAGGGGGGCACATTCCATGAGACCCCGAGGGGGGATGCCTCCAACTTTTACGAGCGTCGCACACATCATGTGGCGTTCGAGCAGCGGCTGGATAATTTGGAGCGTCAGTGGAGCGACTGGCACACCCAGTTGCAGGGTTTAGTGGCAGCTCAAGCTACGTACTCCACTGAGCGCATATCTTTCAAGGATGAGCAGAGAGTGCAGTGGTATGCGCAACAGTGCCACTTCGACCGAGAGAAGGAGCAGTGGGCGGCGCAACAACGCCACTTTGATTTGGAGCAGGAACAATGGCGACGCGAGCAAGAGGCGGAGGATCAGATGCGACAGTTCATGGCCCGTTTCCCACAGTATTGGCCCCCACCACAATGAGGTCTCCACACATCTCCGTGATCTTTTTCCCACAAACTTATTCTATCCTGTGTATTGAATAAGTTTGGGGGGGGATGTGATCGGTCGATGTGTGTGTCTTTTCTACTCTTTACCTCCTGTTCTTTTACTGCTTACTCTGCGCTTATCTGTATTTTACTGTATTCGAACCTAATTGTCTAGTTGGAACAAGTAATTTGTACTAATTCGTACCAACTATTTTATCGAGTTTAATTCCTGTTATTATTTCCTGTTATTGTTAATCGTTGTTGGGTCTGGATTGGGAATCTATAATTCATATTGATATCTGTTTTGGATAAAGGTGGTACTTGGTGGTGATTTATCTGCATTACTGATCTAGTTCATGATGACAAATTTTTCCTTCTCGTGAAACTTACGCTCATAGCCATGTGAGAATTTTGAGCCTGTGTTGTTTTGTTTTGGAGTGAGTCACTGTATGATGTACCTCTAGAACTTGCTCGGGTTTCTTTCTTAAAACTGCAATAGGGGAGGCCAAGAATTTAGAAATGATTTTAGGCCACCGTTTCATTAGCCATGTTAAACCCAAACACTACCCTAATACATACTCCTTTGTTAGCCCAGTTGAGCTTGAATACCTTTCTTTCTTAACTCGGATGATAGGAGGTGTGGATGGAATTGTAAGGGTATTTGTTGATGATAGGTGGTGAGATTGAGGAGTTGTGTGATAATAAATTGCCCAAAAACCTTGGGATGGGACAATAGAGTTGTTTTGGATTCATATATTAAAAAAAGTCATGTGTTTGTTGAAATAATAAAAGCACAAAGTGTGCACAATGTTATTGTTGAGTTCATGAAATACACAAAGGGTGTATAGTGTTATTGTTGTTGAGTCAGAATCCTAGTGAATTGTATTTATAGGATGCATAATCAGTTGTTTAAGTCTTGTATAATGTTTAAGTCGAACAGTGAATGAAGAGGTATGTGATGAAGAATTAGTTGCGTGAATGAAGTTATAAGGATGAATATGCACAGTCACTTAGCCAAAATATTCCATACCCCTCACCAATGTGCCTACATTAGAACCTAAACTAAAGACCTTTCTGATCTTTGTACTAGCATTCCCGAAAATCAGTAGAGAGTTTAGACAATGAGCAAGCCTATGGTAGGGAAGTTATACAGTTGACAATTGAGAGTACACACTAGCCAATTTGAGCGAAAAAGTTGAGTGATACACTATTCTTATCTTGTGAGGAGCAGATTTCCAGCGGCCAAGATTGAAACTGTGATTGTTTGCACTAAGTTTATGATTGTTGCAGTGTTTGTGTGAGAATCACAACCCCATTTTGTGTCTAAAACAATTTTTGATCAGTCAATGCACCCCTCGTGTTTATTCTTTTCTATTTGAGTTCTCTTCATTGTTCGAGGACGAACAATAGTTTAAGTTTGGGGGGTTGATAAACACTCATTTTGTGCATTTTACTGATGTGAATCTGATCACTTTTGACTGCAAACTAAACCATTTCTGAGGAGTTTATATGTTACTTATGATCTTTAAAAGATTATTACGTTTGGGTTGGTTTGTGGTTGTTTATGCAGATTTCACGCACAATCGAGTCATTTTCAAGATTTGACAAAGTATCACAGGCCCAATTGATGCTGACGTGCATTGGGAAAGCGAAGAAGTGAGAAAAGACCAAAGAAAAAGCCGAATTTCCCTTCGTGACGTTTTCGGCGACCAAAATGCATCTTCGGCGATCGCCGTTTTTGTCTCTGGGTTGCCGATTTTGAAATCCCAGACATTTCACTTTGGCTCAATTTCGGCGACCCAACTACATTTTCGGCGGTCGACGATTTTGTAATTTCAGCGTTTTTCCTTCGGTGCCACTTCGGCGACCCACACGCATTTTTGGCGATCGCCGATCGCAATTTCTGGGTCACCGAACGGGTAATTTTGACAAGTTTTTGGCCCAAATCCCATATCTTTTCAGATTAGAAGAGGGGGAGTATAAATACAAGATCACAAGACTAAAAAAAAAGGGTCCTTCACATTATTTTTCAAGAGAGAAACGCTGGGAGAACTCAGGGAATAGGGAAAACTTGAAGAGCACTCCAGAAATTGAAGATTGAAGATCACAGGTTTTTGATTTTCATGTTCTTCGTTTCTATGACTTTTTATTTCTCTGTTTTCTTAGAACTTAGCATGATTGGCTAAGTCCTTCATGGATTCTAGGGTTTTGAAACTTGTTGACATTCATTCGATTGTTTATATGATTTGATTTTCCTGTTCCATTGATGTTTTAATTACTGCTGGGGTTTTCTTAAATTACAAGATATTGGCCATTGATTGTAATTTGAATTGGTAATTTTTGAACCGAGAGGTCTAGGTTATTGATTAAGATGCAACGGAATTAAATTTGGTAGGGCAATTATCCGAGAGGAATTTGAACTGTTAAAGGGTTTTGAAATCTAAGGGTTTATCAAGAGTAAAAGTCCTTTTGCGCATCCGAGAGGAGTCACTAGGTCGTTTATTTCCATGTTATGGTTGAGAGTCCGAGAGGGTCACCTGATAACATTTATGAGATTAACTCACATCTTTGGAAATTAAATCGGAATTGGATCGTATAGATGATTGTTTGATAGTTCTTCAAAGTGGATTACCCTGGAATCCAAGTTTTTCAATAGATTTTCTAAACTTAATAAATTTTCTTTAATTGTCATTATTAAATATTGCTTTTCAATATTGCCTAGAAATTAATAACCAAAATGAATTACCGATTTGTCTTGATAGTAGTAAGGTATCTATGTTTTAGTGCTTAGTTATACTTCGATCCTGCAATCTTCGAGATAGATAAATTATGACTTCCCCTCTGCAGTGGTCTGTACACTTGCAGTTTTAGCGCGTTGCGAAACGCGCTATCAGTAAGATGGGAGTGGCCACTCGCCATCCATCCGGTAAGGGGATCCAGTCCTTACCCGACCGGTAGGCTTTCACACAACCTCCGGGCTAATGCATTAGTCTTACACATAAACCACGTGGATAGCAATTCCCCGATACAACACATCTTCCAATATCATTCATCATGCAAGGGTGAGTAAACTCAACCCAAATTCAATTGGCCATTCATCATCATCAACAACCATTGCAAAGGTGCCGAAACATTGGATTTTTACAAAAACCGATATGTGTCTTCTATTATTTTTCATTTACTCCATGTTTTAGATACGGAGATGGAACTTAGTACACATGATCAAAAAAATGTCTAGTATTTATCATGAATTTAGAAATTACTTTTATCAAATATAACTATTTTTTCAATCATCATGTATGAGACTCACTCACAGAAATGTCACACTATTTGTTACATAACATAACATTTTTGACTCAAATCAAATGCAAAATACTCCTAACATAGTAAACTACAACATATCAAAATATTAGAGAATTCCAAGTTTGGGAATATTTTCAAATTATTTCAACAATATCATGTCTAAGCACAGTCCCTTTGGGATTCCTTATTTATTCACCTAATCTCATCACGCGTCAATCAAAAATTGGAAAAATAATATTCCAACACCTTGATCCATAATTTCAGGCTCTACTATCAACAATCAACACATTATCACTTATTTACCAACACATATGCATATCTTGATCATTCCTCAACCAAATGCTCTCAAATTTGATATCTAATTTCTTGATTGTACATGAACGCCATTAACCATGAGAAGAGGGTCTAGAGGAGTGTACGAAAGGGTTTACTTGAAGAGAATAATTTCAGCTTTGACCCTAGATTGAAAAGGCGACTTTGTGTGCTTCTATTAGCCTTGATCCTTGCAATTTCTTGATCCTCTCCTTGTGTAGCTTCTAGATCTATCAATATCTCTCCTATTCTTCTTGTTTTGTGGGAGGGGTTGAAAATGAAGGTTGTCAAATGATAGGACTTTTGGTATCAATAGATAGAAGGTGAGATGAGGATAAGTTCTATGTATTTCTAGATCTACCAAAATCATTCCTATTCTTCCGTCTGATTTCAGAGAATACAAGATCTAGTGTCTTGATTAAATCTAAACCCTAATGAAGGTTCTGGAGTATGCAGGGGCTAACTGTTGCTTTGAATTGCCATGGTGGAGAGCCTGAGTAACGTGCTTGTATACCCGCATCTTGGTTACAAAAGCTTGTGTAGATTTTTCTGACCACTGGAGTTGGATTGCAATGTTCGAGTAATAGGATGGGGACATTCCCTGAGGAGCTCAATAAGGTTCATCGTTCTAAAATCCTGAAGACTGATTAAGTTCAAGCATGGGTGATAATGATTGAGTAGTATTGCTCAGGAAAACAAGATATTAATTAATTGTGTGAAGCATGTCACAAGCTCCTATTAATCAATAAATGTTCAGTAACCTTAAATATGGGGATTTATCAAGTAAACGAAGTCTGTTCTCATAACGTGGTATTAATTATGTGGTGAAAAATTAATATTATTTAATTAATTGTGTCATGGGTTGTGGATATGAGAATTTATTAATTCATAGGCCCACATTATTATTTGCATTAGGTCCTAAGTTTGGCCTAATTGATTGCCTATTTGAGCCTATTAGGGTTTTACCCTAGTATTATAAATAGCTCATTTTCCTCTTAAATTTTATAAGTCACAACAACTGAAACCCTAGAGAGTGAGAGAGAGGGGCGGCGCCAACAGTGAGAGGGAGGAAGAAATTCAACTCTGTCCTGCACTGATCCTGTGGAATCCTCACCAGTAGTAGGATTGAAAGCAAGAGATACAGATCTGAAGGCCTAGGCTGGAGAACACCAGATTACACTAACCTCTTCTTCTTTCAATTAAATCTTGAATTAATATTGTAAAATATTAATTTCTTGTTCCGCATATTTAATTGATATGTGTGGTGGAATTGGATTCGGATTCAACGCAAAGCAAATCCGGATTTGCAATAAAAAAGGTAACCCTAAATCATTTGCATTAAATTCAAAGGAGCATGCTAGGATTTAAATATCGAATGGTAATTATTTTGACATCCATGAACGATCCAAGTTTATTTGGATTTTGTGATTCAAATCGTGACAACGAAAATCCCTACTTAAAGCTATCAGAAGCCACATGTCCACAAAGTGAAGAAGAACAAAATTATATGGACAAGATCCCATATGCGAGCCTAGTAGGGAGCATGATGTACATGATGATTTGCACTAGGATGGATATAGCTTATGCTATCAGCATCACCAGCCGCTTTATGTCAAAACGAAGAAGAGGTCACTGTAATGCTTTATTAGGTATATTAAGATACCTAAAGGGAACTCAAAACTATGGTTTATTCTTTGAGAAGAAGAATGAAGGGAGTTCTCCGGCTCTAATGGGATTTGTGGATTCAGATTATGCCTCAAGTGTTGATACCAGAAAATCACAGATAGGATATGTGTTTAATCTCTTTGGTACATCCATAACTAGTAAGCCCAAGCTTCAAAGTGTGGTAACTCTCTCTACAATAAAAGCAAAATTCATGGCTATAACATAATCCATAAAGGAGGCACTTTGGCTCAAAGGAATGCTGAATGAATTAGGTGTGATGTTGGGTTCTGTGACTATTGTTTGTGACTCTCTAAGTGCACTGCATCTAACAAAACATCAAGTCTTCCTTAACAAGTCTAATCATATAAACATGAGATATCACTTTGTGAAGGATATCTTGGAGAAAGGAATAGTTAATATGGAAAAGTTGTCTACATAAGTGAATGCATCTGATGCTCTCACTAAAGTCATCCCAACCACTAAGTTCAGATTTTGTACGACGCTCATCGGTGTGTGTTAGCCGTGAGGTTAGCATTTGATTTCTATAATCTAACTATTTAAGGGAAAAGGAGATGATCATGTTGTTGCAGTTAGGAGGGAGATTTGATAAGATGCGTGACAACAATTCTTTCTTACTATAATGAAGATTGATAAGTACTTCATGCATGAAGAAATAAAACTGGTATTGGGCATTTGAGGTTTTGGCTATGGGGAGAAGAAGTCGCATTTGTGTTACACATTTTCAGCTGAATAAGTGAGACAGAAATGTGGTGGCTTGCAATTAGCTCTCGATTTGAGAATTTGTTAATTGTTAGTTCGTGCTTCAGTTTTTGGTGTGAGTTCATTTTCATCTTCTTTCATAGAGAGAGAAAGAGAGAAACAATCATTGTTGTGTTGATCTGTGAGAACAAGAGCTTGAGTTCATCACTGTAATTGTAACCCTTTACTCAACATCAATAATGTGATAGCTCATAAGCCTCCGTGGACGTAGGTGTATTCACTAAACCAAGTAAATTTTTTGTGTCTGCTTCCTGCTGTTCTTATTCATTTTTGTATGCATGCATTCGATGTATAACAAGTTCAATGCTACTTTCAAATTCTCCACAATTTTTTCAAAGCTTCTTTAATAATCTCAAGTTCTCAATTTAAGAGTAATATGTTATACAAATAAATCGTTATATTAATATTAGATATTAATTATCTACAAATCAATATATATACATGGTTATATTATTGATGACGGTGAAATTGCAACACTTAGTCACGTTAAATTTATCAATCCAGGTTCTTTCAATTCGCTCTAGTGAATATCATTTACTCGTTTGAAGGACTTATAGCTAGACAAACACAAGTCGTTGAGTTTTTTATCTAACTAGGCAAAAATCATAACAAAACTTGCAATAATGAAATAAAACATAAATTCAAACATGTTCAATTATCATTCAATGTTTAAACAATCAAGTCACTTCAATCTAGGTAGAAAAAGTATCAAGTGCAACAATGAGATAAGAGTGAGCATTGAATGAATGTCAATTGTGTCTAGTTTGAGTCAAATCATGTTGTAAACCATGTTTAATCCCCAGGAGATTGAGCAATCGACCCTACACTCGTTAATCCCTTGTCACGGCAAGCTAATGGTTGATGATACTAAGACTTGCAAACAACTACATTATTAAGCCCTAGACCACTCCAAATAGAAAGTCAATTATCGCCCTACGAACTAGCACCGCACAGGGATTGGAACTAAAATCGTATGAATCTACACTATTCACAACGATTCCGCCCGCGAGTTGGCTGTAGCATTCACGTCAACTACCCCTTAAGTTGGCTATTACCTACACCTAAGAGGTAATGAACAAGTTCTAGTGTAGTTCAAGCTCTCAAAGGAAAGTAAGCAATCAAAATTCAATCTCATTTCAACACAATATCCATCCAATCAATACTCACAATAGAGTTTAGTTCCTCATACCTTCAATTGTGTACAATACAATAGAGAAAATGATAGAATCCATTACAAATTGATAAGTCAAATGATGATCTTCCTCAATTGTCTTCCTTGTACTCAATCTACCTCTTGATCTTCCTTGATCTTCACCAAATTTAGAGGAATGTGGCCTAGATCACCTTGGATGTGGACGGGGAGTGTTTGGAAGATGGATTGGGAGAGAATTCTCATGACAGTTATTTTGAATCTGACCAAAAGTTCTTTTAATATTCAAAGATCCCCCTTTTATAGACGAGCTAACAGGGCCTCGGCTCGCCCGGTCAGAAATGGCTCGACCGAGCCTGCTCTCTGTTGGCAGGGCTCGGTCGAGCAGGTTCAGCTCGGCCGATCAGAGCCTTTGTCCTATTTGGCTCAGTCGGTCCTGCTCTGCTCGGTCGGTCAAGCTCTCTGTCCGGCTTGGCTCGGCCAGCCCTGCTCCGCTCGGTCGGTCGACGCCTTCAAACTCCAAACTCGTGCTATTTGCCTCCAAAACTCCACCAAAAATGCTAGTTTATGCTCAAAACACGTCGTACAACATTCAAAATACAAAAACACGAAAACATAACAAAAGAACAACAAAACATATGATATGAGGGTAAAGTGGCCACAAACATGCACGCTCACACACCGAAAATTAGGTCATTTTACACACATATCATAATCCACCAAACTTGAACCTTTGATTGTGCTCAATCAAAACAAAGTAAAGCAATCCATGAATCTTATGAAACAACCTCGCAGCTCATCTTAATTATCTTGGCATGCCATAATCAATCGAGATTATCACCTAACTTTGTGACATAGTTAATGCTAATGACTTGAACCACTCATCAATTTTGGATAAAGAAATGAAAGCATTCCCTCACGTGTTTAGGAATGATGAATATCACTCAATCACAAGATATCGAGCTCAATTTCCATATGCTTGCATCTATTCTCACCACTATACTACAACGAGTTGGCTTCTAAAATCAAGAAGGTCTTTGTTTTCGGTTATAACGTGGCTTACTAAAAGGTAGGTGGTTTTGGGCTAAAGTGACTAACTTCTCCATTTCCCAAAACCCCCAATCTTATTCTCTTCGAACCACTTCAAACCCAAGGCTATATCATTCACAACATTTATCTCTCTCTCTCTCATTTTTTTCTTTTCCATCTCTTCCCTTTTTCATCTCTTTTCTCTTCTCTTTTTTTTTTCTAACACCATCATTCATTCATTCATAGTGCCTTTATTTTTTTTTCTTTCTTTTTTTCTTAAGCACCCAAAAATTTTGTTGGTGCTTCATTTTCCTAAGATTCACATCAATCCTCCATTTCATAACTTTTATGCCTCAACAATTACAATTCAAAGATACCAAACAATTCCCAACCCAACTCTTATCACCGTATTCACCCTCATACACTCATTCCCCCCAAATTTTTGTCCTAATAATCTCAAAGGAAATTCACCATTTAAGCTCAATCACGAGGGTCAAAGATATGAAAGGCAAAAATTATGATAACAACCACCTTATACTCCCGGAGTGAAAGGTAGGACTAAGAATCGATGACCTAATATCATTTTTTAGTTACCAAACTCATGCCAAATTAGATAGAGAATATATGCAAGTTCTAGATCTTGTGCTCTCAATCTTGCCTCTCATAACCAATAAAGATATGACAATATCATGGCTCAAACCTCACAGCTTTTTGTCAAGTCCTAAGCATTAACCACACACAAAACTCGGCAATTCAAAAGTTCAACTAAAGCATGCCTTGACAACTAGATTCCGCCCTATCATTGGTTAAGGTAAATATCAAGCTTACTAAGTAAATCATGATTCATACCTCAAGTTTCTTGTTCGGGTTCATCACACACACACAAGCAAGCACACAACAACCTAACAACAATCTACATGCCATAAAACAATTGTAATGAAACTAATTGACAAAAGAAACGATAGAAAGCGTTACCCATCGGTAAACACGATCAAACCGCTCTCCCATGCCTTATTTGTACCTACTACAAGTCAACACAAACACCACCAAACTATTGAGCATAAACAAGCCAATTGAGTTCTCATTTCCACCGACTTTCCACAAACCAAACATCAACAAAAATAAAACAATATCCACTAGCTCCACCATTCATACCAAACCATTCAACATATCCACAAACCATACCAAATAGAAAGAATTCAATCTCATGAAAGCTCGCTAATAATCCATCAAACATATCATTCAATTAAAAACCAAAATATCCAAACAACATCCACATCCAAATCAATCATTCAAAACTAAAGTAGAAATAGATCAATACCATTATACAACCCAATCAAAGATCAAATCATTTAAAATCAATTCAAACTAAACTAAACTAAACTAAACTAAGATAGAGATAGAGAGAAGAGTGAACCAGAGTAGAGCACCGGATACCGACCATTCCCCCCAAACTTAGTCAAGGTAGACTAAGTTTGCAAAAAGGTATGCGGTGCAATCTCACTCCTCCGAATCCTTCAAATATTCCTTCAAAGAAAATCAAAACAAACTAAATCACTAAAGAAGATAAGGAGGTAAAAGAGAAGAAAAGTAACCCAAAACCGGCAACCGGCACATCCCCCCAAACTTAGTCAAATTAGACTAAGTTTCTAAAATAGCCGACGGTAGTAAATTACTCCTCATACTCCAAACGCTCCCCCTAGCACATGTAAATCAAGTGATTAACAAAACAAACAAGAAACATTATTAACACTATCTAGGCAAGAATTTAAAACTAACGAAAGAAAAATGGTTAGGTTGCCTCCCAACAAGCGCTTCCTTAACGTCGGTAGCTAGACGACCTTACCACATCATCCATTATCAAGAATCTTGTGGGTTTTTAATACACCTTTCTCCCTTAATCTGCATTTACTTGGGAGCAATTTTTCAAGGCGATCTTTCTTTCACCCCTTTCATCTCTCCAAGGAGGATTGATTATCTTGTCGAACTCAAATTGCATGAATGAGTGCTCCTTGTTTGAAGTATTCTTCAAGCCATTCTCCAAACTAATCCCCACTTCAAGAAACTCATTGATCCACTCATCCAATGCACTCAACATTCTCTCTTCAACCTTTTCTACTTTGTCTATCACTCGTGAAGGAAATTTAAGCATCACATCGCCACATAGACTTTCCGACATAATTTCCTCATCATGTTTCTCTCCTTCATCATTTCGTACCAAGGCTGGAACTTCTTTCATCACCTCAAGTGAAGGTATCTCAAGATCACCATTCTTCTCACTTTCAATGTGTATCTTCTCCTCCTCGGTGCCATCATCCTCTTTCTCTTCTTGAGGTAACTTTTTATCTTCTTTCTTTGATTCTTCTTCTTGTATCTCCTTTACTCTCATATCTTGAATTCTTACTTCCTTAAGTACCGTTACCGCATCCTCACATTCATCTTCCAAAATTTCATCAATCTCCTCACAACTTCCTTCGAGACCTATTTCCTTGTCAATTGGATATTCTTCCACTCGAGGTTCCTCACTCACCTTCTTCAAGATATCGGATAGTTGCATTCTTAACTCCAAAAGCCTTCCCTCGAGCTTATCCGGTTTCCTCTCCAAAACTTCTCGAGATGATCTCGCTTCTCTAACTCTTTCATGATCACGGCTACCCCATTCATCACAATGAACTCTTGTTATGGATGGATTCCAAGTATGGTTCTCATAACGTCTACATGGATAGTAGCCATTAGATGGGGGATAGTTCATGTTGTTCCGGAGGTCACAATTCCCCCATTTATCTCCATATATTTCATTACTACACTCCTCTTCTTCATATCCCCAATTCGGCTTCACCTTCCAATCATGTCTCATCTCTTCCATCCATGGGTAGCTCTCTTCAAATACCAACTGGATTGGCCTCCTCGGTTGTTGTCTCTCAACCATCTTTGCTCTCATCTCGTCCAATTCCTTTTGGAGATTGTTAACCCTCTCCGAGTGAGTGCCTCGATGATTCTCCATTTAACACCTAAAATAGTCCAACAACCTCAAAGTAACACAAAATAGTAATCAACAAACAACTTCTATACATATTTACAAACACCTACAAACTTAACGAAGGCCTATTACAAAACAAAAACAATCCAACAAAACAAATTTAGAACAATTACCAAACAAATGTTAGTAACAATATTCACACAAGCATTTCCTCAAACACCTAGCATACACTTCTTCAAACTTTCAATAATTTCACAAGACCGACTAGAAGAATTCCCCGGCAATGGCGCCAAAAAACGTGATGACGGTGAAATTACAACACTTAATCACGTTAAATTTATCATTCCAGGTTCTTTCAATTCGCTCTAGTGAATGTCATTTACTCGGATGAAGGACTTTTATAGCTAGGCAAACACAAGTCGTTGAGTTTTTTATCTAACTAGGCAAAAATCATAACAAAACTTGCAATAATGAAATAAAGCATAAATTTCAAACATATTCAATAATCATTCAATGTTCAAACAATCAAGTCACTTCAATCTAGGTAGAAAAAGTATCAAGTGTAACAATGAGATAAGAGTGAGCATTGAATGAATGTCAATTGTGTCTAGTTTGAGTCAAATCATGTTGTAAACAATGTTTAATCCCTAGGAGATTGAGCAATCGACCCTACACTTGATAACCCCTTGTCACAGCGAGCTAACGGTTGATGATACTAAGACTTGCAAACAGCTATGTTATTAAGCCCTAGACCACTCCAAATACAACGTCAATTATCGCCCTACGAACTAGCACCGCACAGGGATTGGAACTAAAATCGTATGAATCTACACTATTCACGACGATTCCGCCCGCGTGTTGGCTGCAGCGTTCACGTCAACTACCCCCTAAGTTTGCTATTACCTACACCGAAGAGGTAAGGAACAAGTTCTAGTACAATTCAAGCTCACAAAGGAAAGTAAGCAATCAAAATTCAATCTCAATTCAACACAATATCCATCCAATCAATACTCACAATAGAGTTTAGTTCCTCATACCTTCAATTGTGTACAATACAATAGAGAAAATGATAGAATCTATTACAAATTGATAAGTCAAATGATGATCTTCCTCAATTGTCTTCCTTGTACTCAATCTACTCTTGATCTTCACCAAATTTAGAGGAATGTGGCCTAGATCACCTTGGATGTGGATGGGGAGTGTTTGGAAGATGGATTGGGAGAGAATTTTCATGACGGTTAATTTGAATCTGACCAAAAGCTCTTTTAAAATTCGAAGGTCCCCCTTTTATAAACGAGCTAACAGGGCCTCGGATCGCCCGGTCAAAGTATGGCTCGCCCGGTCGAAGTAGGAAACTGCCTAACCACTGAAAAAACTGTTCAGGCTCGCCCGGTCAGAAATGGCTCGACCGAGCCTGCTCTCTGTTGGCAGGGCTCGGTCGAGCAGGTTCAGCTCGGTCGGTCAGAGCCTCTGTCCGGTTTGGCTCGGCCTGTCCTGCTCTGCTCGGCCGGTCCTGCTCCGCTCGGCCGGTCGACGCCTCCAAACTCCAAACTCGTGCGATTTGCCTCCAAAACTCCACCAAAAATGCTAGTTTATGCTCAGAACACGTCCTACAACATTCAAAACACAAAAACACAAAAACACGACAAAAGAACAACAAAAACATATGATCTGAGGGTAAAGTGGCCACAAACATGCACACTCACACATAGAAAATTAGGTGATTTTACACACATATCAATTATGTAACTAAATTTGTCTTTCTATATACGAAGATTTTATATTATTTAAAAAATGATGTTAGATAGAGATTATTTGGAATATGTCATTTATGATAAATCTAAATATTGTTCTAGATAAGAAAAAATCTATACTTTATTATTACCATTTAGTTTCATCCAGTAAAAATCAAATCAAATCATTAGATATATAGAATATTTACACTTGATAATTAATGAAGTAATAAATTCAATTAATAAAATAAAATCTTTCCATATTTAGGTTTCGGTTTTGGTTTAATATATACTATTATTTCACCCACGCGATGCATGGGAACTACAATTATTTATATTATAATATTAAATTTAGTATTTTATTTATAAGTAAATAATATAGATATCTAAAATTCCTAACTACAAAATTATATGATAACACATATAATAATATATACATATATATAGTATATATATCGTATTATATTGACAAATATTTACTTTGATTAATTTGTAAATTTTATTTTCTAAGAATAAATGTAAGTTTTTTATTTGAAAATTATTTATCGATTATTTTGTTTTTTAATTGGGGCATACTATTTAAATGGGGAATACGTGTTTTGATGCAACTCGAAAATATGATCAATCAATCGTTGACAAAATACTTAACCACTTATTCTCCTAGATCAAGACTTTTATAATATTTTCTTATTATGATGAGTTTCACTTCATAATTTATAATTTAATGCTTAACAAATTTCATTATTTTTTTTATTACGTGAGAAACATTAATAATGCTATTATTGAAAAATTTTAAGTATGATAAATATTATTTGTTACATCATTAAATTTAACTACATACTTGATGCATGCTTTATGCATACCTAAATTACAATTTGATTTAATACTCTCACATATGTTAAAATTTTATACGCAATCTCCCTTGGTAGCTCTTTAATATCTTCAGTCAAATTAGGATATCACAATGCGGTGATAACTCTTGTGCTTCATTAATAGAACTTTTGATATCGAGACAGTTCTCTCAATGATATTGATATTTATACAATATTGTGTTTTGATGGATTTATATACTGAAAGCATTATGATTGGTATATTATGTAC